>OY992520.1:22277344-22722177 GCA_963921215.1 Scoparia ambigualis
CATTCGAGTGACATATATAATCACGAAGCAATGAGGACCGCAAAAGCAGTCCTCTACCATAGTCCACTTTTCACCAAATAGCGACTGCCCATGTGCTCAGCGTGACAGGTGGTGAGCCCATCGCCGCTAGGTTTAGGCTCCTCCTTTTTATGTGAAAAAGAGGAAAACGCTGGAAACCAAACCCCGGACCCCTGGGTCTAAGACCGGTGGTTTAGCCACTGGACAACAAAGAGGTTTAATCCTTACTATGGCGACAACGACGCCCAACAACCCCTCAATTACCTAAAATGTGTCATAAATTCAATAAGCATCGCGTAACATAATAAAACTATTAGAGCTTTACTTAAGGGGAGGGTCTGCAGGCTGGCGCGACGAATAAATTAGAATGTTTACAACGAGGAAATACTATGGGTATCCACTTACTCTAAATAGCTTGACTCATGTAACATTTTTGGTGGCAATTTAGACGGTCTCAGTATATAAAAAGTGGTAAAGGCAGTTTAGCGGAACAACCCGATACCAAAACCTTTGAATAAAAAATATTGAGCGTTTTTTGTTTTTAGAATTTATTAGTCTCAGAAAACGTATTGTGCAGTGGGTAAGGAGGGCTGGAAATGAATAATTGGAATGTGTAATAACACTTCTTGGAGAGAAAGTGAAGCGTCATGTCTGCAGTTTTGTTTTACTTTCTAAAATTTGTGATTTGTCGAATATGAGTGGTAGAGCCACGCTGCGTTGCAGCATGCATTGGGTCGGCTCGTAATAACACCCTCTCACTAATATCCGGCGTACAATAATAGCACTTGGTGCTGTTGTGTTTCGTCCGGCCAGTGAGAGTTCCGGAGGCCCCTTCCCCCCTCCCCCCTCACAATTCCTATTCATTCCTTAACCCTATTTCTTTCTTAAAGGTCGGCAACGCATCTGCGAATTCTCTGGTTTTGCGGGTGTCCATGGGCGGCGATGATTGCTCTCCATCAGGTGACCCGCCTGCTCGTTTGCCTCCTTCTTATATAAAAAAATATATATGAATGTTGGATTGGATAAAGTATAGGAATTCTTATAATTGTATTTTTTAAACATCCTTCCTACTGCTAGACACCATCATAGACATACTGTTATTTAGAAACAAGTTTAAACATTGCTTACTAAGTATAGTGTGGAGTAGCCCTTCTGACAATGGCTGACAGACTTAATGTGAAATGATGGTGGATCATTAACCGTTGTCTAAGTATTTGTGAAGGTGCAAGAGTGTTGGTAAATAAAACAATATGGTGCAAAATCGCTTTTTAAATGAAACTCAATTTGTTTGGGGGTATTCCCAGGGTATTCCCCACTCATTTACCATTAAACATTTTTATTATCACTCATTATTTTTATTATCAGTCAGTATAAGCTAAGAACATTTATTTACTAATGCCTCTCTTACTTGACATTCGGTAAAATGTACAAATCGTAAGCCATGATTTAAGAAAAAAACTTGTTACATTTACGTTTAATCTTAATGTTATTTCCGAAATGTCGCTCTAAATTCAAATCAGTTCACTCTCAGTGTTGTACTTTTTTTTTCGTGCACAGTTGCACCGCAAAAAGTTTTCACTCACTCTCAGTTGTTTTCTCTCTTAGCAGCACAAAAGTTTTTTGGCAGCTGTATCAGATAGTTTGTCGCGATGTGCTCTTTCCATTCGCTGGCAAATGAAGTCACGTATTGCAAGAAAGTAACTGACTATGCTCGTGTCACATATTTTGTTATGCTCTTCGGTGTGTGGCCGTAAAATTTTAACGGTGACATGGAAGGATACAATATTAAATTACTTGGAATTACTTTACTATAATAAATTTTGTATAGCATATAGCTTCGGTTTCTCATGGTTTTTGAATTTTGACATTATTTGTGTGTGCCTGACTCGGTATGTAAGAGAGCTTGAATTCGGCTCGTGAAAAGCTCCAATTTATCTACGTTTAAACAATTTGAATTATAAATAATAAAAGTAAACACAGTAAAATATTCAGTTAAACACAGTTAGAACTGTGTTTAACTAAAGAGAACTGAAATTAAATCCTTTACATGTATATATGTTATGTTATATGTACTAAAGTTAAATCTCACCTACTGAATCTATTACCAGTTAGGATTTTGGGAGAGCTTTCAACTGAGTAGAACTGGCATGAAACTTTAGTGACATTTTCCATTTTTATAATTGAAACCAGATAAAATTTAACTAACTTGCTAAACCTTAACTTGTTAGTACAATTTAGTGTTTATACTAATTTCAATGCATTCGTGACAGAAGTAACAAAGTGTCTAATTAATGTGTGAAATATGAATTACGGTCGCGACGGTACAAATATTAATTTTAGGTATCCCTTTGGGGTTTCACGAGCATAATGTATGGTATGCTACATTCTTATTTTGTATAAACTTAATATTCATTAGGAGTTATTAAATGTGTGGTATAACGGCTCACGAACAGAATATTACCAATCCCTCTCTTCGCTTTGATATCGTAAAAGGCGACTAACGGACTAAAGAATACTTCCAACAGCATAGAGCGGCGATGGGCTCACCACCTGTCACGGTAAGCATATTTGCTGATTTATTAATTTGGACAACCAAAAAGACATACACCTTACATGCTAATATTTCATATTATATTATGTAACAAAGGTGCTGCCTTACTTAAAGGCAGCCACGGAAAGCATGTTTAATAAAATGGTAGGAAGCGGAAGGCGCCCACTGGCAAGTGAACATAACCATTTGTCATAAATCTTAAGGATAACAATTATGGTATCCTAAATTAATTATATATTAAGACCTAAGTAACTATTTTGATATAATATGTTGGAATGTGGTCTGTGGCAGTGGACTGCTTTTGCGCCTCTTTAGTCTCTGACTAATCCTTTGGGGATAATAGTCTGTAGTGTATGACGTATGTCTGTAATAACTTTGACATTTCTATTGACTATAGACTTACAATAAGTATTTTTATGAAAAAACCATGTTTGAGTCAATGACCTTTTATAAAATATCATTGGTTTGAGTTGTTGGTTTTGAGTCCCCGATATTTTGGCGCAGTTGCATGCACCATGATCACGGACTAACTGACCAGTTACCTACTTAACGAACAACTCAAACATGGTAAATATCCCGTTTTGCATTAAAAAAATTGTAGTGACCATGAAAGTTTAAAATGTTTACAATAAGTAGTTTAGGTGCCTTAAAAATAAACAGAGAAGGTCGGAATAGTTATTCTGTGTTTTGTCTTTTTTTACTCTAATTTGAAATAACGTTTACATGACAGGAACAATGCACAGAATAGCTAATTCTTTGTTTTTTTGTAAGGCACTAACTAGGTGTTTAGATGTGACATATTATCAGTGTCGAGACATATTCGATATTATTATGTCATCAATGTGTCATCGGCAACTAGTTTAATAGCGTCCGTTTGGCACGAGTGCTGATGACTGACTGACTATAGTTACATGCAAATAGTAACTATATAACTGTTTACCATCAGGCAGGCTGTATGTGTGATTGTCTTGATTGAAAAGGCACGCTATGCCGTTGTTGTGGTAAGATGGCAGTCGTTAAAACCCACCTACCAACATGGTTATGACCCTCGTCTTCGCATTTACTATTGTATAATTATGGGAGACTCTCCCGAGACACTAGTCTTATGAGTACCGAATGAAGAGCGCGCTGCGGCGGGCACTGATTTGGCGTCAAGACCTGACCTGCAGATGGTCTCCTGCGCAAATATTTTGCTGGCGCAGGGACGTCTGGCACTTCTTGCATAACCTAACGGTTAGTCTCGAGGTGCCAGTACAAATAAAACTTAGTGAATAAGGAGAGGGGATGTGTAATTATGGGAATGCCTTAGCTCAGCGGTGTGAAACATTTATTTAAGGCTGCTGTAGTTTAAAAATTAATTCTCTTCTTAAATTACATCAAAATATGAATGCGAGCGACATCGCTACTTTTATCTCACGACTAACGGTTTAAAAATAAATAAAATAAAAATAGACAATGCAATAAAATAGATATCTTCTATTACATATCGATATTATGGAAATGCTGTAAGTATAGCACAATAAAAGTTAACTATTGTATATTACAAAGACTTACATTTATTAGTATTTTACATCGACTTTGTAGGCGCTAATAACTGGCAATGATTGGTGAGGGAAACAAAAAAAACATATAACCGTTTCACCGACTGATTGTTTCTCAATAAAACGTCCGGGTAATTTATCGCTAGCGCATGGCCATTCAAATGGAGTCACGTTTTAAAATACACCCGGACAATTTTACAAGCTTTTTCATGTAGCCGTATGACAAATGACTAGCGGCCACAGATTTCAAATGCGGGCGGGGATAGGCGCGTTAAAATATAGACACGCGAAATACAACATACAGTTTAATACAATGATATTATAAACTAATATGTTACGTTCATAGTAATTTGCGTTTTAAATGTCTTCCGCAAAACTGCACACATTGACA
Organism: Scoparia ambigualis; assembly: GCA_963921215.1. Classification (NCBI taxonomy): domain Eukaryota; kingdom Metazoa; phylum Arthropoda; class Insecta; order Lepidoptera; family Crambidae; genus Scoparia; species Scoparia ambigualis. The sequence continues at coordinate 22,281,846 of OY992520.1, forward strand.
AATTTTACTGATAAGTAAAACAAAAGATACGAAATAGCACGCAAATGCGAGAGATAGCTATTTTAATGATCGCACTTTAAATGTTTCTTGTGCATAGAGTTACATACAAGACGTCACGATTGGGACGTATTTGAGTCTTCACTACGCGCGCGTTTATAACATACTCGCAGTTTCACCCGCGTGGTTCCCGTTTCCGTGGAATGTATTCTATGTATTAATTCAGGCTACAAACTATCTGTATGCCAAATTTCATCCAAATCCATTCAATAGTTTTTACGTGAAAGAATAACAAACATACACACTCACAAACTTTCGCCTTTATAATATTAGTGTGATCTGCTTCTTGTTATTTATAATATCATCGGTTTAATACATTCTATATTACATACATACATATATGCGATCTGCATATTTAGCTAGAGTCAAGTTTTTAATAGTAATTATTATTTTCTTTACATTAGGTGGATGATAATGAACGTTTTATGGTAAATGATTTTCCCCCAAACCCCTCGAGACTCAATAAAGCTGTGGGACTTTACTGAGATCTCTCACACAGACTTCTTGAGAGAATTTTAAAAGTGATGTTGCACTGTTTTGTTTAATTTGCTAACACTCATGCACGTTCACGAACACTTAACAGTAAATAATCCACCATTATTTCACATTAATATTCGACAAAACACAAATTATAGAAAATAAAACAAAACTGCAGACATGACGCTTCACTTTCCCGCCAAGAAGTCCCCACCTATCATTTCGATAAGGTTTTTGGATATATTTTTTTATTGTGGGACAAGGTTTGTAATTCGTATTTAAGAAAATTTTTGGTGATTGGTCACGAGATACGGGGTGTTTATGTGGACACAGTTTTGAGGGCCGCTAGTAGGTAAGTAGTTTAAAATATTATAAGAAAATTATAGCTACTTGTATTATAAAAACAATCTTTTCTATCGTTACTAACTAAATAAATGCTGCTTGTTCTCATATTACTCTAATTCGCTTTTGTCTTAAGTTTACTTGATAACTATAAAATTTAAATCGAAAAAGAAAAACGTTTTTGTCATTGAATAGGAAAGCTGAATGCCGAGCAAGCGAAACTAAAGACTTGCAGCAATTTATGTCTTAGATTTTTTACTTATTTAATTTCTTTGTTGCGCACTCTTAGATTATTCATCCTCGTCAGTAGATTTTATAATCTCGAAGATAAGGAAAAGTCGAAAAATATTACTAAGTACCTCAGGTGGTAAAAGGTGGAAGGTAGGTATCTACCTAGTAATTTTTTTTAAACGTTTCGTTAAGGAATTTTCGAATTTATTTGAGCGTTATTTACGCAAAATATCTAATTTTATTTTTAATTTAATTTTATAAAATGTTATATGGTTTTGTAACCGTGTCGCGTAACCACCCCCTCTCTTCTCTCGGGTGTCGTAAAAGGCGACTAACGGACTAAATACTGCACATACATCCAACAGCATAGAGCGGCGATTGGCTCACCACCCGTCACGCTAAGCACATATTGTGCAGTCGTTATTTGTTGAAAAATAGACTATGACAGAGGACTGTTTTTGCGGTTCTCATTGCCTGTCTCCTGTCTTGCATAGTCTCTGACTAACCCTTCGGAGAGAACAACTATGATTAAATGAATGTATGTATGTAATTTTTGTTATATCCTACTAATACAAACTTTCGCGTTTATAAACGCGAAAGTTTGTAAGTATGGATGGATATTTGTTACTCATTCACGTAAAAACTACTGAATGGATTTGGATGAAATTTGGCATACAGATAGTTTATAACCTGGATTAACACATAGGATACTTTTTATCCCGATATTGCTACGGGAACGGAAACTACGCGGATGAAACCGCGAGCGGCCGCTTGTACTCTCATATATGAATATGATATTACATACATACATAAACTCACGCTTGTTTCCCATAGGTAATAAGATAATAATTAAAATATAAAATAATTCATGTTTTTCTTTTTTTTACTTTTTTTTATTCTTAGAAATAACATTAAGTACTTTAAAATAATATTATTATACTTTGATATACCTACGTATTTCGAAATATGTATGCTCGCGTGTCTGACTATGTGCTCTCTAACAGTGTTAATGCAGTCGTATGGTAATTCTGAGTATTCTCTGTAAACTGTCTGTGTCGTAGACTACGCCTGTTGGCTGAGAAGCCAAACGTCGTCGGGTGACGATTGCCAAAGAGAATTCTGTCGCTGCGATACGTCACTGACCTTCTATTGTTTCTAATAGTGGGACATTTCTCGAATAAAATATACTCTCTAGAAAAACAGAAAAGTTTTATTCGAAGAATAGTGTGAGATTTTTTCTTGTGCCACAGTAAAATGCAAGGAGTCGCTTTAACGTATTCTAGTTGTGATTGTGACAGTTAGGTAACTTATGCAATGGTGGTCACAGATCTGGTGACCAAATTAAATTATCAATACTTTAGAAGGCAATCGTTAACTCCTTCGTAATGAAAAACAGCAATTTATATATGAATGTTCTTAAAATGTGTTTAAAAATTAATGCTGAGTATCCTAGGCTTTCTAATTACCCGACGTCATAGCTCTAAGTGACTGCACATACATCCAACAGAATAGAGCGGCGATGGGCTCACCACTTGTCACGCTGAGCACATGTGCAGTCGCTATTTAGTTTTGGAAAAGTGGACTATTGTAGAGACCTGCTTTTGCGGTCCTCATTGCCTAGTCTCTGACCCTTCGGGGATAATAGTCGTGATTATATCTATAAATAAATAAATATAAATAAACTTTCCTACACTCACACCAATTGTCTAGCCCAAGAGAAGCTTCATTATGAAACTCGTTAAATGGTTACTAGACAACGGATAAACATACTTAAAATACTTAAATACATACTTATTATACATAGAAAACACCCTGACCCGAGACAATTTAGAAAAACAATAATTTCTAAATTGACCCGACCGGGGATCGAACCCGGGACCTCAGAGATGGCGACACCATGAAAACCGGTGTACAAACCACTCGACCAAGGAGGTCGTCTATATATGTAATATATGTATATTGTATGTAGGTATAGCTCTACTGGCCTGTAAAAGTGTGAATGTGTAGGTGTATCTACTAGTTTTAATTACGTACTTCTTAATTATTCTACTTATTTGCTTCTTACAATTTTATTGTTTAAAACTAAAAGAGCGTTAATCTCATTGCAATTTATTTGACACGTCTACACGAGAAATTACTGGCTAGTGATATTTTCATATAACGAAGATGAATTCCACAATTCAAAATAAACGATCATCAATCATAAAGTTTAAGATCTATCTTCATTAGAGTGAGTGAAACAAAGAGTTTGCTCATTGTTACCGAAAAGTCAAGGCCGCTGAAAGAGCGTCGTCGCGAGAAAAAAATAAAAAATAAAAATAGAACGTTCGTGACAAATACTTTAGCATTGCTACAGTGGGCGAGTGACACCAGTATGACGACTTCACAACGGAGACGGACGCGTACATATGATTCAGTGCGATTCGATCATCCGACGCACGCCTAGCTGGCTATATTACGTACGTCAGGTCTTTTCAATTATGTACAGAAAGACCGGTGAACATACCACATAATGTAAAATTTCGTCCATAAATATCTGCGATCACATACAGGGAAAATTTTGGACCCCCATGTTCATGTGGTCCTATTACAGCAGTACAACCAAATAATAAAATAAAAATACTTTTTTTATATATTTTTGTCTCAACTCTTTCTTATGAAAATTAAAATCATTGTCACCTAGCGCGCGGCCGCCTCGTTATCAAAGCGCATGCGCGTGACCGCCATTATTCACCCCTTGCACCAATGACGGCGCGCCGTCGCTTTGCCCGCGAAGTTGAGCGCACGCATCTAGAAATATAGGATTTAAAAAACAGGCAAAAATTGTGTTAAAAAAAAGAAAACATTAATTAATTTTACGTCAAATATTTAATTATTACTTTTTTACCCTATATTTACTTTTAGCAAGGGGTCTAAAATTAACGCTATTTATACACAATTCTATACTAAATCGTAGCGTAGCAGAATAGTAGCAGCTTTGACATATACACATTTGACGTATACACGAAGACTTTTTATCGGTGATCAGAACCCACTGATGAAGTAAATGATGACCATTGCAATAATAATAAAACTTACATGTCAGCGTTCCATTTTTAACTTTTTTGTCTGGGAAGTAGGTAAAGTTAATAACAGCTATGAATATTAAAATCATCGTCATCCTACTCTTCCTTGTTAAAAATAAACCTTTTCATAAGTACAGGTCTTCACTTCATAAAAATTTAGGAAGACCATACATTCTAATTATTTTGGTTACTTACCTAATTAAAAATACAAAATTTAATTTTTAAAAACAAAATATGTAATTAATATTATTATTGCAATGGTCATCATTTACTTAGTCGGAATCAGTAGGTCACCGATAAAAAGTCTTCGTGTATCAATTACCAATTTTTCTAGGATCAAGTTGATCCTAGCAATTTTTGAAGAAGCAATCGTCGTTTTGACACTCTTAGCTCGCACACTAAACATCTGTCTAGTACATATAGGTAACGTTTCTGTTTTAAAAGCTTCTCAGTGTTATTTCTTCAGTTTACCTAAATATTAAAGTATTAGTAAACATAATCGATTTAATTTATACATTGATAATCACCGCACTAGTTGATAATGACAATTAATCTATGGTGTTGCAATACTAGCAGTGACTTCTTGGCGGGAAAGTGAAGCGTCATCTGCAGTTTTGTTTTATTTTCTATAATTTGTGTTTTGTCGAATATTAATGTGAAATAATGGTGGATTATTTACTGTTAAGTGATCGTGAACGTGCATGAGTGTTAGCAAATAAAACAAAACAGTGCAACATCACTTTTCAAATTCTCTCAAGAAGTCTGTGTGAGACCTCAACAAAGTCCCACAGCTTTATTGAGTCTCGAGGGTTTGGGGGAAAATCATTTACCATTAAACGTTCATTATCACTCACATCCACGTAATGTAAAGAAAACAATAATAATTTTTATTAAAAACTTGACACTGGCTAAATGTGCTGATCGCACGAAGACATTATTTAAAAGAAAAAAAAATACTAGCAGTGTGACATGTTGGTGTGACCAAGAGTCCGTACTCAGGTAGATAGGTAGGTACCTTCTATTTTTATTCAGACGTTTTGAGAGTACATTTAGTTTATTCAAAGTAATCGAAGATAAATATTGAACTTCATGATTTGAGTGTAAAGATCAATTTCGATTGGAGAAATAATTGGTAAGCCCATCGCCGCTCTATGCTGTTGGATGTTTGTGTAGTCTTTAGTCTGTTAGTCGCCTTTTACGACACCCAAGGGAAGAGGTTGGTAGTATTCTTTTATTGCCGCTATACCCCACGGTTTACGTCATGTGTTTATCAGTAGCATTTAAATTCAAGGTTGATACATATTATTATTATGAATCATGCGGTTTATTGACCGCAGTATTCCGTGTATATACAAAATAATTATAATTTGTAGTTGATGACTAATTCAATGCGATAGTTAAGCTGCATTGATTACCATAAAACATGTTGTGGTAAGTAATAAAATCTGAGGATGATTTTATTGGTAGTTTGGTCATTGACCGCTGTGATATTAGTAATTAGTCAGCGCCGGTGATTATCAAAAGGTGATTATCGAAAGTCAAAAGGCACGTTGAGACAGGGCTTAGGAACGATGATCTCTTATTTTGATTGAAACTTGTTTTAACTTCGTAGGTACTAGTTTTAGCTTATGCGAGCCTTGGTCGTCGCATAAGCAAGCGGTCTATTTAATTGCAGGACTAACTTTGAACTGGCGGTCGGTGTTAAGAAGAAACACTACGTCGAAGTGGCATGCAAAATTCTCATACAAAACACACACAACACACAAACAACAAACACGTTTCGTAGTCTCCTGTTTTCTCCTTCAGAACTGGACCATTTTTATTACTTTTTCAGCATCGGTTAAAGAAAGAGATTTTCTATGTCTGTATGTTTCATTTTTTTTAAAACCAGCCACTCAATGTTTCTGAAGATGCCTTAAAACGGAGTGATTTCACTAAACTTTGAAGGCTGGTTATTAAATAAATGACAATGCAAAAAAATCGAAAATTCTTACTTTTTTTAATCGAATTTAAATGAATAAGTAATAAAAATTGGTCCAGTTCTGAAGAAGGAAACAGGGGACTACGAAACGTCGTTTTACTGTGTTTTGTATGAGAATTTTGCATGCCACTTCAACGTAGTGTTTCCTCTTAAAGCGCTCACTGCATATTCATAAGAATGTGAAACGTATTTGATCACCCATTTCGTACCTGACCGCGTCTAAAGTAGCTTAACTTATTCATTTGTAAAGAACCGACCGAAATCCGTTGGTCTCGGTTGTCGTCGTAGGGTGGCAGCCGTTTAACCCCACCCACCCGCATTGGGCCAGCGTGGTGGGTTATGGCCCAACATGTACTTGTGCTGGTTGGGGAGTCCCACATAGTGGAAGGTGCAGCAGTGGGACGTTATAGAGTGATTAGGATGATGTGGCAGTACCATTGAGGTAGGTACAACCAACTAGAGAAGACACCGCGAAGCAAGTTTGTGCGCAAGTAAGGTGCAGCCGCAAGGTCCGCAATCGCTTGAATCACGCGCAATCACTGAGGCGTTTGCGTTTGAACCTTAGTGCGCACAAACTTGCTTCGCGGGTCTTCTCTAGTTTATTGTACCTCAATGGGCAGTACCTACTAAATTAATAAATACATATATAGCTACTATTATGCTCAAAAGGTTAGTCAAAGACTAAGTAATGAGAACCGCAGAAGCAGTCCACTACCATGGTCCACGTTTCACCAAATAACAATTGCACATGTGCTCAGCATGATGAGTGGCGGTGTTGGATGTATGCGCAGTCTTTAATCCGTTAGTCGCCTTTTACGACCAAGGAAAGAGAGTGGTAGGGCGTAGTTTCTTTCTGTCTTTTAATGTGCCGCTATACTTACACCTTTAACCCTAGATAGATAACCTACGTCGAATCGACGTAATCGATTTTGAAAAGTCGATATAACTTGTTTGTTTTTCGCGTCATTACACTGGCCGTTCCTGCCAACTCAGTCGGTCTTTGGAGCTTTCAGGACACACCTGTATTACTCCGGTAAGTGCAATACTTTCGTAAATATTTACCTACCGTTTGTGGTGAGCACAAGTCCAGCGCATGTCCTTAATGCCGTTTAGGCCAAAATGAATAAAAAGTTATATTTACTTAGATTTTTTATATTATAGAGATTACAGAATATGATTTTGAAAAGTTTACATAGTAAATTATAAGGTTGACGGAGAGATTCCTAAATGTTTAAGTTTTGTAAAGTGAGAAGTACCTTATTTGTTCTTTAATTTTTTTTTATTAAACATATAAATAAACACGAATGTTTTTTATTTACTCAGTACACAATTACATACATAAAGACATAATATCACATTCATAAACCTAGTATATACATAATCCAAAATATGCTCACTCAAACATTCGCACGTCGATTCGACGTATGGTTATCTTTAGTGTACAGTAAAATATGGTTATCTATCTAGGGTTAAATAAAATAAATAAATAAATAAACTTTCCTACACTCACACCAATTAATAGCCCAAGAGAAGCTTCGTTATGAAACTCGTTAAATGGTTACTAGACAACGAATTAACATACTTAAAATACTTAAATACATACTTATTATAAATAGAAAACACCCGAGACATTTTAGAAAAACTACAATTTCTAAATTGACCCAACCGGGGATCGAACCCGGAACCTCAGAGATGGCGACACCATGAAAACCGGTGTACAAACCACTCGACCAAGGAGGTCGTCAAATAAATACTGTGTACTCCTTCATTGTGGTTAGTTGCTGTACGAAGCTTTTGTCATTCGCCCGTCGTGCGCCGCGCCGGTAATCAAATCAACTAATTAGAGCGCGTCGCAGGGCGCACCGCGTCACTCGACAGCGCAAAAGCTTTGAGGATTCGTTGGTGTTGGCGCTCTTGTTCAAATGAGCCAATCAAAAATGAGTAAGCCGCGGAGACTGGTAATGGTACTGTGGAGTGTATGCCATGTTGATGCACTGGCAGGTTCTATGTTAAAGTAATAATATTATAAAGAGGAAAGATTTGTTTGTTTGAATTGAATAGGCTCCGAACCTACTGGACCGATTTAGAAAATTCTTTGACCATTACAAAGCTACATTCTTCCCAAGTGACATAGGCTATATTTTATTTCGATATTCTCACGGGAACACTACCACGCGGGTAAAACCGCTAGTTTATGAATAAAACTTATAATTTGAAATCATGAAAAAGTAAAAGGAATGTCAAACGGAGCTGTGAGAAGAGAAGGGTCTGAAGTGCGAACATGGATATATATCACATGACGTTTTTATTTTTTAACTGCTTTGTAAAGTTTAAATTATAAATAAAAATGCAAGATGTTCATGAATAAAAGCTGTTTAATTTAACAATACGCCCCCGCAAGCTTTTCAGTTTTGAAAAGCTTGCGGGGGCCACAAAGCCAACCTACTGACAACGTACTTAAGGCGTTGTCAGTAGGTTGGCTTGATGGGTCATGGATTCTATGTAAAAGACATGAATATATAAATGAAAAATATACATGTATTTACAATGTAATTATCTGAAATAGAAACTTTAAATAAAAAGTTGTCTCAGATCAGATCATTCCCAGTGTGGATGGCGAGGTCTAGACGTTGATCCAAGTAGCTGCCTAGCTCTGGGGTTTTGGGTGGTTTCAGTCAGATTTTTGGATATATTTCTACATACATTCATATAATCACGACTATTATCCCCGAAGGGTTAGTCAGAGACTAGGCAATGAGGACCGCAAAGCAATCCTCTGCCATAGTCCACTTTTCACCAAATTGCGACTGCACATGTGCTCAGCGTGACAGGTGGTGAGCCCATCGCCGCTTTTTGCTGTTGGATGTATGTGCAGCCTTTAGTCCGTTAGTCGCCTTTTACGACACCCAAGGGGAAAAAAAAAAAAAGGTTCGTTTTATATTTTTAACAATGTATTTAAATGAAAACCTACAATGCGGTAAGCAGAAAATTATTGCAAGGATTAACTCAGTGTTGCCTTCATTGAAGCTGTCAATACATGCGTTTAACTTTCCGCCATTTTTTTAAAATTTATATTTTACAATGTCGGGTAGCGATGAAAGAATCTTACAAAGTCAAAGTCAAAGTCAAATTATTTATTCAATGAAAACCTTTACAGGCACTTATTGACGTCAATACTAATAATAATAAAAAAACAGTTAACTAACTTATAGTTAAGACTTAATAACTAATCTAACGAGCTATTATAGTCTGTGCCAGACAAATGCGCATTGCTACCCCCAGTACCACTGCACGCCGAAACAGAATCGCGTCGAACCGAAATATAAGCCGTGGTCATAGAATTGTGTAATATGATTTCCAATTATCGTATTGATACTGTGGTAAGTAATATAAATTGGAGTTATTGAAGTAAAATAAAGTAGCGGCTGAAATGAGTTTTGGAAAACATTAGTACCTAACCAATAAGGTTGACATTTTTAACCTTACCACCCTTACCACCCCCTCTCTTCCCTTGGGTGTCTTAAAAGGCGACTAACGGACTAAAGACTGCATATACATGTCATTCATCAACAGCTGGCTCAGGAAGAATCTACTTACACTAAATTCTACAAAAACAAATTATGTATGTTTTCACAAATAGTCTATTTCCGGACCACCGGTTGGAGGCAATATTAAAATTCATTCTTGTGATTTAGTTTCCCCTCTGCACTGCAGCTGCGATTCCATCTATCCTACTGACGTTACCAAATATCTGGGTATTATGATCGATGTACATCTCTCTTTCAAAAGTCACATCCAGTGTCTCTCAAAACGTATTAGAAAAATATCCGGCGTTTACAGAAAACTTAGAGAATCTGCTTACAAAGAGCTGCTTATTGCGATTTATAAAGTTCTGTGTCAATCTATTACTGGGTACTGCGTCTCGGTCTGGGGTGGTGCCGCCAAAATGACTTTACTACAGGCCGAAAGAGCAAACAGATTTCTGCTCAAAATCATGTTGAAGAAACCTTATAGACACCCAACAGCAGAACTTTATAAGGAAGCTCAAGTTTTGACGATTCGCCAACTATTTATATTAAAATCCTGTCTGAAAGCGCACAAACGGCTTATCACTTCCGACAACTACAAGATACTTTTAAATAAACGTAATTTCAGAATCCCAATCCCGTCTGTAAACTCACATTTTGCTACTAGATTTGGCGACATAGTTAGAGCTCGTGTTTACAACGCAATGGTAAGGGCTTGTGACATAAGGAACTGTTCAGTCTCAGAAGCAAAGAATATTTTAATAAAGTGGCTGCTTGAGAATTCTTATATTGAAACTGAAGCACTCCTCAGTCGATGTTTTTAAGTTTATTATTTATTAAATATGTTAGCTTATTTTTTTGCATGTTCATTTTATTTATGAACCTTAATCTCACATTTTAAAATTCAAATCTTGCTTTGTTTTTCTTTAGTTTAGCTTTTGTTAGTCTCCGATATACCATGTACGATGTTTCTCTCAGTAGGTGTAGATAATTCAGGTCGTAAGACCAAACAAATTGTAAATTGGCTTCCCAAAATCCAGGCACTGCCTAGCTTGGGGGCCTCTGATAAGCTCATTCACTCAATCTACCTATGCACATTTTTAAATTATGTATTTTCAAACCTGTACTGTACCTATTTTAGTGCAATAAAAATATATTATTATTATATATATTATTATACTTCCAACAGCATAGAGCGGCGATGAGCTCACCACCTGTCACGCTGAGCACATGTGCAGTCGTTATTTGGCGAAAAGTGGACTATGGCAGAGGACAGCTTTTGCGGTCATCATTGCCTAGTCTCTGACTAACCCTCTGGGGATAATAGTCGTGATTATATTAATGTGTGTATTTGTTTATTTATTCATTTATTTATGTATTTAACAATGTTTATAAATTAAAGTTCTCAAAACGTACCTTACAATGCGGTGAACATTGAAAACTATTGTAAAAGTTAACTCAGTGTTGCCTTGATTGAACCTGCAACATGCGTTAAACTAACTGTAAGAGATAATGTTGCATAAGTACTTCCTTAAATCATATTTCAAGTATGTAACTTAATCTGTTAGAGTACATTAAATTAAAACACACACAATGGAATATAACCTTATCTGACACTTGCTAAATGAGCAAACTACACCAAGCAATAATAATAAAAACAAAATAGCTTTTAATCAAATCACCTAAGTGAGTTGTACAATTCAATGTGTTTCTATCGAGTGTAAGTTTACCACACCGCAGAGACATATAAATAGTGTATGTATGTATTAAACAGTCTTTGCTCCACTAATTGATTTGTCTCTCCACAAAACTAGAGCTTACGCCAATGGAACTTAATATGTACTTGAGTGTGGGTGGGAGGGAACTCCGCATTAGGTAGTTACCCTATATGTTGGCATAATCGCAAGCAATGTATTGTTGTTGTCGTGAATAACTATATACTTAATGTAAATGTGTTGTGTTGTGTTAAACATGAGCTGTTATAAAAGTTCTGTAACGCTTCCAAAGATTGTATCCATATTCGAGTTTGAATTTGGATATAAAGTTTGTTTTTAATTGTTTTTTTGCTTATAGTACTAAATTGGCTACCATTTTTTTCCAATTAAGTCGTCATAGCAACAACGTAAGTAGCTTAAAAAGTTTATTTTCGAATGCCCTGTGACTATAATTTTAAATAAAGCGTCGAGGCTACAGTAGTTTAAGCGACTTCTAAAAGGAGAAAGGTCGTATGTCTGTAAGTCATAATAATATTTTATATCTAATGCCATTGTTAGGTCAAGATTTTTAACGTGAAGTCTTGATAATGTTCCTACAACAAGATGGGATTGGTAATCACACTTCACACTAATATTATAAAGGCGAAAGTTTGTGTATGTTTGTTACTCTTTCACGTGAAAATTTTTTTGGAAGAAATTCGGCATACAAATAGTTTATAGCCTGGATTAACACATAGGATACTTTTCATCCCGATTTTCCCACGGGAACGGAAACCACGCGAGTAAAACCGCGAGCGGCCGCTAGTTATATTCTAATCACCATTTTTGCTGAATGCAAAATTGAAAAAATCCAATTCACACTTTGCCCGACCTAGAAATTGAACTCAGGGCCTCTGGATATGGGACGAAGCACTTTATTTATTTATATATTATAGTAAATTTATTTTTATATATTTAAAAAAATTGGCACATTTTGTCACACGGCTACCGAGACACCGATTTTTAACGTAAGGATTCTTTAATCTACGGCAAAAACGTTGACATAAATACTTAATAGCACTTTGTAAATGATCGCAGATAACGATAAAACAAATGAAAAAGCAGCCTCGGGTAAGCGCCTCGTTTAACGCCCTACCTTCTTTATTAGCTACATGTGTTTTTTTAAGTAGAACACTTTGGAGTCGAGATTATTGCTTCACTCGAGTTTTCCTTTCCATACAAAAGTCATTAAGTACCTACCCAAAGTTAATATGCGTAAACTGTTGCAGGCACTTGTAAAAATAAGTTATATTTTTTTAATTAAATTTTAAAATTTTAATGATTGTGTTTAACTAAAAAAAGAGAACGGATTTGATCACGACGAGCTTGATGTCAACCATCTTATCTAAGTCTGTCACCATAACAACGATGTTTATAGCATTGTTGTGTTCCGTACAGTTTGCTAAAAGATAGCCAATTCCTAAGTGGTTGAGGATTCCGGGTGATGCGCGCTTCCACCTTTGCCCTTATCGTCACTTATCATCAGGTGAGATGAAGGCCAAGCGCTTACCCGTTGTAGAATAAAAAAACTTGACGCAGTGATTGGTCAAATCCGCATTATCTAATTTCGACACTACGGTAACGTCACAAAGATCACTTTCAATCGGAACGTGTGGGTCGAAGTGAGGAAGAGCTTACGATACGAGCGTTACCGAATCGACATGCTGCATTACCGCAGCGTAGCGTGTCACATCACAGCACTCATCTTAATAAAGAAATATGAAATAGGTATACACGTGTTACCTATTTATAAGAATAAAATGTAATTAGAATCATAAAGGACCATGGGGGATTTTGTATGAACCCCGTCCCCACCCTACAACAGTCATGGGATACGTGTCAATTTGTTCATTGGGACCCAAAGAAGCCTAATGAACCTGTGTTAGTTGCAAAAAGTATTGGGTTTATTTATAATTTAAAAAAAACTTTAATTGTTTTCTTGCTTTAGTTGGAGTTGCTCTCGTGTGTCATGCTCTCTCAAAGTGTCTCGCGGTGGTGGCATGTGCGTCGGGTCGTTACGTTCCCTAAAACATGGTTGAGCGATGGTTGATTCACATGTCATACTCGTGAACGGGTGCCGCCTGTTGAGTCTGGTCTGCTCTTGCAATCTTATTTTGTTGGAAAAAAATAATTCAAAAACAATATATTTTTTATAACCTAAATCCCGCGTAATATTTGAAGAACGTCGCCATAGTAAAAAACAATATCTATCCTATTAGACCCTTCAAATGACACTAATTTCAAATCTGTTGGATGGTGGGGACAAAATTTCCCATGGTCCTTTATGTCCTTATTATATTTATCACAATTTTCTTTTTGAACATGTGATCCCCTCCTATAAGTAATTGGAGACTTAGTTAAAAACCTTCTGTAATAGATTAAGTATTGAATGTATTAGTGTAAGTACTCATTGTTGTGAGAGTCTTATTAATAAATAAATATTACAGGAATCACACCCTTGGGTTATAAACCGATAAACAATACATACAATCGTTGAAATAAACCCTCAAGATTGTGTCGAAACAGGGAACACGGGACGGGCGCACATCGCAATCGAAAATTGGCGGCAATTCATTTGTTCCACGTGTTGTAGCGAATGATTTCCCTCCGCCAATTATTACAGGGAACAATAAAACGACAATAAAAGTTTCGCGCGGGCGCGAGTAAACGCCTCGTTAACCGGCTCGATGCTTCTTTGTTAACCACACGCGGTTCTACTGGCCTCAACGTGTGCACACGAAAAACGACTTTAAGATGATGAACGTAATCTGAGTATTTTACTTTATGGCTTAGGGATGTTTTAAGGTCTGTTTTTCGATGTGGCAATATCTTTGTAAACGCTACGCCTGCCTGCCGCTACGGCTAGCAAAACAATTCTGCATAGCGGCAGGCAGGGTTATTGATAATGCTATCGGGTTCTGGGCAAGCAAAACTGCATAGCGGCAGACATAAGGTCTACATCTACTATACTACGGCCGATTTTACCAGATACTATTTGTTAGTAACGTCCTCCTTGGTCGAGTGGTTTGTACACCGGTTTTCATGTTGTCGCCATCTCTGAGGTCCCGGGTTCGATCCCCGGTCGGGTCAATTTAGAAATTATGGTTTTTCTAATTAAATAATAATAAACCAGACCTGAAATAATAATAAATTGTTTCGGGTCTGGGTGTTATCTATTTATAATAAGTATAATGTATTTAAGTATGTTTATTCGTGGTCTAAGTATGTTTATCTGTTGTTGTAACCATTTAACGAGTTTCTTATAGAAGCTTTTCTTGGGCTAGATAATTGGTGTGAGTGTAGGAAAGTTTTTATTTATTATTTAGTTCTCATGAATCTCTCCCAGAAAAAAGTAAAACCCCGAGTGACATAAAAAAATTCTTCATGGAATTTGATCCATAATATAGTTGTATTATGAGAATTCAAAACAATGCATGCATGGCGGCAGACAGGTGATAAGCATCAAGTCGCATTTTTTACAGAATCATACCACCAAGCAGTAACCATTCTGTGGAACAAACGTGACGACAATAAAGGTATGAAAATGAACGTTAAACTGTTTAAAAAAAAGATGATAATATTCCGCAATGCGGTACATATAAAGCTTTCGCATCATACAACGTAACACTTATATTACAGCACTGGCTAGATTTCGAGACCTCGTAAAACTATTTTATGGCGTACGGTGAAAATTGGCGATGAGTTAGTGACTTTTATTACAGTGCCGCATCCAATTGTGTGCATGCTTTTGTATAGATTTATTTCAATGTCAGTTTAGGGCCACCGATTGTTCCGATCAATGTGGAGCTTGTTATTGTTAATCCTGATAGGGACATAATAAACAGATTTTCATTAAAGCCCTCGTCAACAACCTAATGGCTTTTTTTAAATGTAGAAGTCTTAAAATTTCATAATAATATAAAAGTAAGTAAGTACTTAATAAATTTATAATAAATAAATAATTTCCGTATTGAAAAATGTTACCTACATTTATACTAGTTTTTACGATGCTTAAAACTGTGTAGCGGATAACAACGCCCAGTTTATGCTTCGTTCGACCCACTGAGATTCGTTTGTCTGGCACAGACTATAGCTCGTTAGATTAGTTGTTAAGTCTTAACTACAAGTTAGTTAACTGTTTTTTTATTATTATAGTATTGACGTCAATAAGTGCCTGTAAAGGTTTACATTGAATAAATAATTTGACTTTGACTTTGTTCCACAAAAAAATCAAACAATAAGTAAGTATATGCTTTCTTTTTCCTAATATATTATTTTAATTATTTTATTCTTGCTTTGTCCTATTTTAAATTATTCCTTTTACGGCCCATATTGTTTTTATAATATGCCTAACTTACTTTAATTTTATTGTATGTACAACCAGCATTTTTTTTAAATTTACATTAAACTATCTACTTGTAATTTGGGACGAAGTACAACTTCAATAGTGATATGGGACAAACTAAGAATTTTTTGGAATGTGGAACAAAACTGCGGGACGAATGAGGCATAAAGTAGTACTACTTATAGTAGTTATTCTGAGACATAAACCCGCACCCGAAGAGTACCAGAGAAAGAGCAGTATTTATACATACAGTTTATATTAAAAATATTTTTTTATCTTAAGTACATAAGGTACTAGCGTTTACCTTTTTTTCATAAGGTGGCTCGTTGCAACCGCCTACAAGTTTACAAAGGCAAACTTTATTACGCTCAGCAGTGAAGTATCACGTAGATGCCGCGCTCGCTAATTTCCAAAGCCTCCAAATACGTCTAGAACAGTGTACCATAATTGAACGGCACGTGTCTGAACGTCAGACTGGCATTGCGTAAGAGACATTCATCACAGCACGACTGGAGCGACTGAGCAACAACATAAATCATTAGCGCCCCTTCCCCATCCTACCCTACAGGCACAGATTCAGAAACAAAACACGAATTAATAAAAACAACACAGACGCCGACTCTCATTTCGCTCAACGCCGAAACGCTAATATTCGCCGAATGGTTTGTGATGAGTAATCGCTGCGCCACGTGACCCCTGATTCATCCGACAAAGAGGCTTTTACTCAACTGGCTTACAAACATCGAATTATAAAACTGCTAAGCGCCTAATGCTTTTTTTTATTATTTAGCCGGCTGATATAAACCGGCCAATACCAAGGTCTATGAGCTACGCGTGCGTTGCCAAACCTGAAGCTTCAATTCTTATCCTACTAAGCTCTTTAATTTCAGTGGATCCTTTTTCTTAGAGTGCTTCTCCATTACTGAAGATAAGTATTCAGTTTACAATATACATACATACATATATAATCACGACTATAGTCCCTGAAGGGTTAGTCAGAGACTAGGCAAGTCCTCAGCCGTAGTCCGATTTTCACCAAATAGCGACTGCACATGTGATCAGCGTGATAGGTAGTGAGCCCATCGCCGCTCTAAGCTGTTGGATGTATGTGCAGTCTTTGTGAGATGAAGGCCAAGCGCTTACCCGTTGCAGAAAGGGTGAAAGGTGAACTATGGAAGTGGTCTTCTTTTGCGGTCCTCATTAATATATATAATAATAACCCTTCGGAGAAATTAGTCGTAAATAAATGTTTATTATAATGTATTGTTTAGGAGAAATTCAGCTATCGAAGTTAAGACACTTCGTTATTCGTCATGAATATAAGCTCCTGTCTCTTTAAATTTACGTTAAATAACGAGCAACAGGAAATTACGTCTCATAATAAGCAGTTTTGCGTACACGTCGGATATTTTGAGATATAGCATGCAGTATTGTCAGAAACAATATACAGTAAGTAGTTTTTTTGTTGTAAGAAAAAGACAAATGTTTCACATCACGGACGTGGTCTTAATAACAATTGCCAAATATCTTAAACATCATACAGAAATAGACAGATTGATAGAAGCGGTCAGTCAGAAAGGTGAATTTCGGAATGTGTTATGTTAGATGATTATTTGCAATCTTCTCTTTACTATGTTGGAATATTTAATCGTACTTGTTATTTTATAATTTTATTTTTTATCTTCTACAGGTAAACACTTGCCCTTTATCTCACCTTATGTAAGGTTAAGTTAAATTGAGTCAGTAAGTCAGTTCTTCTACCGTTAAAAGTTGTGAGATCTATGTAATACCAAGTCGGTTGACTTGGCCATCGCATGAAAACACAATTGTATCTCACAAGTAATACAAATACTTAAATATTATGTTAAATAAGATTGTTTAGTGCGATTGCCAAGTCAACCGACTTGAACCGACTTGACATCACTCAATAATATGTACCTCTGTTTATGAATAAATGATTCTGATTCTGATTCTGGTTGGTATTACATAGATCTCACAACTTTTTATGGTAGAAGAAGAGTTGCGAGACTTGGTTTTTTACAAGTATGTTTTTGATGGCATCTCAATTCTTTTTGTAGATAGTTCTACTTTTTTCCTTTTTAGTACGTTCTACTTCTTGAATACCAACAACGGATATTCCATTATATTATAGTAAACATATACATACAGGTACACTGACTCATTCGATGCAAATGTAACTTTGTAATCCTATATATTTATATGGGATTACAAAGTTATTTATGCAGTTGATGTATCTAGAAAACTGGACTGAAATAGCAAAATATTTTAGTTTTTCCTTGATTTATACACTAAACACTAATTGTATTCTAAATTTGAAACTTCTATGTTTGCTATAAATGCCTTTGAGTTTTGTTGATCGTTCAGTCAGTGAGTGACAAGAAACTTTGACTTGTTATAATTCTTAAATTACTTGCTCAAATTGAATTAAATTTGAAATATACCGTTTTTATACAACGCCTGCTTGTTGCTGAAAGTTCAGGATTCTAGTTTTATCCACAACAAAGTTATAGGGGGTCGAATATGGCCTGAACTGCTTCGAGAAAAGAATGGTACGGCCGTGCCGCTTTTTTGCTCGACTTGGCGGGGCACTGCCGTGCCCCCAGAATTTAATCACATCTACGAGTATTCTAGTAACACGGCTTAACATAGTTAAACTCGATACTCCATACGTTAGTCTGATTGCGATTTTTCCCTAAAAGGAAAAAAAAAAACAGATAAGTCACCGCGCCGTCTCTTTCATCTCGAGTGGTAAGATTTGAAATGTAAAGCCTGTTTATTTAATCTCTGTAATGGTTAATCAGCATAAAGTCCAGTCCCCCCGTCCCGCATCCCGGGTGACGAGGGTATGGCCATGCAAGATTTAGTGGCAGTCCTTATGGGCCGGCCTCCTCGCGAATTTATCTTGCTGCTGTCAATTGGAGTTGTGCTCTACGAAAATTTGAATACACTTTTGGGAGAATTGTCCACGTGAAATTTTATGACATTTGACTTTCATTCGTTGTGTGGGAAACTGAGAACACCTGACCTTTGTTTAGTATGTTGGATAGTTTTGGGAGCAGCAGATATTGAGTCTGTGAGTCTGATGAGTCTGATTTTTTGTGTGTGTTTGTTTTTTTTATTACAAAAGCCCTTAGCCTTTATCGTAACTGGTGGAAAGTTAGACCGAATATGGAAGTGCGCTACGGTCAGAGTCTGAGAAACTGATGATCTCACTAACTTGTTGTTATGTTGTAACTAACTTGTTGTATGTAACGTGTGTTGAAGAAAAAGTTTGGAAATTCATCACGGGCACGGAGGACAGAACCAGTCTTTGATCAAAAAAATAAAAAACAATATATTTATTATAACCTAAATCCCGCGTAGGTATTTGAAGAACGTCGCCATAGTAAAAACATATCTTTCCTACTAGACCCTTCAAATTACACTAATTTCAAATCTGTTGGATGGTGGGGACAAAATTTCCCGTGGTCCTTTTTATTTTACCTACACTATATTAGTGAATTTAATAATTTAAATAGACAGTAATGTAATCTAGCCATTAGTCTTACGTAGGTAATTAAAATATGAGTGGAACAGAAGGTTTTCATTAAATTTCTTTATCCACCTTTTCATTAATGTAAAGCTCTTGTAAACTAAATTTCGGATCTCAGGCTTATTTCAGTGACGTTAATTTGAGAAGCGTAGCCTTTATTAAAAGAGTAGGTGCTTAATTAGCAGTACACAGATCACTTTCAAACAGTAGACGTTCTATTCATCTAATCATTATTACGTGAATGAATAGCAAATCTGCAATAAAACCTCTTTGGAGGATCTTTATAATGTTTTTTTTTAATAAATTAAGTTAAGACGTTGGTAACTGTCACGGTAATCCTAAATACTTAATATTATAAACTAGCGGTCCGCCCGCGACTTCGTCTGCCTGATACATATAAATACCTGTATCCCGTGACAAATTTCCAAAGAAAATATTTCACACAAAACCAGTCCTGGCAACTACGAACACGACAAAAAAGAATTAGCCAACTGTGTGAAGTGCAGCCGTTCTAAAGTGACGCGCGTACAAACATTTCGGCAATCGATTTATATTAATATAGACTAGATGAATATAGCTAACCGTGACCGTGAAAGAATACTACCCCACACCCTCTCTTCGCTTGGGTGTAGTAAAAGGCGACTAACGGACTAAAGACTGCACATACTATGCGATGCTAGGCGATGGGCTTATCACCACGCTATCCATGTTACGCTAAGCACATATGCAGTCGCTGTTTGGTGAAAGGTGGAATATGGTAGAGGACTGCTTTTGCTATCCTCTTTGCCTAGTCTCTGACTAACCCTTCGGGGATAATAGTCGTAATTATATGTATCTATGTAGACTAGTGATCCGCCCGCCACTGATCTGGTAGTTCTGGTAGTTACAGATAAGATGGCAGTTCCTCAGAAGTTGGGGATTTTGGGTACAGCGCTTTTCTATCATTGCGTCACTGATGTTATCAGATGAGGTGAAGGTCAAGTGCTTACCCATTGTTCCTTTAGAAGGTCAGTACTGAGGTATAACATCAATTGAGAGTTGGAAGGCGCACAATGTGTACTGATGATCTGCCAAATGAAAGCGATTATGGGGCGAGGGAAAGTCAGACAATTAGGGCTGGGAATACGAATAATGGAAAAGTTTTTGTTCTGAAAATTGGTGTTGCTCGAAATTCTGTTAAGGACGTCTTGTGTTAGAAGCTTCGGTAGTCTAAAGGTTGGAAGGTATTGTTTATTTAAGTACTGGCGTGTGATTCTCTAAGCTAAAGCCTTGATAGCTGCGGCTGTCGCAGCGCTGAGAAATGACTCTGTCTCTTTTATATTCATAGAATTGGAAAGAGACAGCAGATCACAGCCAATGCGCGCAGCGTCTATGTGTCGCTTAGAGAATCGCATAGCTGTACCTACTACAGGACAACCTCTATCTAAAACTAGCATCCCAACTGCGACTTCACGGCGACGTTCACGTGAATACTTCGTAATACGTGACGAATTCCCATAATTTTATTTATTTTCGTACAACCCTTGACTTGACAATTACGAACAAAAAAAGAAATCCGAATAGATGCAGCAGATCTGAAGTGATGCTTTAACTTAGGGCCACCGCAGACATGCTACTTTTAGCATCGTCGATCGGCGATTTTGCGATTGTATCGATGCTGAATCACTTTTTGGCGACTCTCTGAGTTCGATCGCAGTAAAATTGTGAGATTCTATCGATGATCGATCGATGCATCACGATTTCGCAACTTCATGCGTTCGGACGCGGTATCGGAAGCGCGCGTTTTAGCGACTGCTTCATTGCTGGATCGGCAACTCTCGGCTGGCGGAGAGGGAAAGGGAAAGGGAGGGGGAGTGCGGGTGGTTGCAATAGATTTTTATTAATAGAAAATACATATTTTTTATTGAAGTCTGAGTAGGGTACCTGAGTAGGTACCTTACAAACTCTTAGCGTACTTATTTATAGGAAAATCGCAGCTGAGACTTTTTAAAATTCTAACTCCGCAAGAGCGCAAGGTATACACAGCAAATAATCATCTAAAAAGTGTACCATCTCCTTGTTAACTATGTTCGGAAGATTCGAGTTAGTGTTTCACGAATGTAAATAAGTTAAGATTAGGAGGTAACTAAACGCCGAGAGTTTGGCTTAAATATTTGCAATCTCTCCGATGCCGAGAGCTTCGATAACCGATTTTGAAAGTCAGACGTATTGGTACATAAGCCAACTGTGTAATCGAGTTAAATCAATCGGAGTTTAATTGTAATCGAATTATGAAATATTGGTTTAAGATTTTCTATAGACGCACCTGGGTGTGTAATTTAAATAAATCTGTTTTGCATGAAATCTTGGCTTTGTTTTTTTATATATACCTACTTAATAAATAGGATCTAGATCCCGATCTTGTCTGATGGTTAGGATCACTATAACGTAGATCTTTAAAGTGTCATATTATTGTCTAAGCGATTAAAGCACCATGTTGAATAAACAATTACTGAAAAATAAAAATGTTGAAAAAATGTCAACGAAGCAGTATTTGAAAAGGGTCCCTCTAACATTTTCCGGGTTTTCATACCGGGTTTCTCGAATGAAAAAGGTTGATTATAAGAAATCGCTTTTACACAAAACATTTTCTCGTAATATTAGCGTTTTGATAAGTGTAACTGTAACTGTTGTTTGTTTTGTGTGAAAAGATTACCTATGTTATTAATATCTATTTTATCATCATATTAATATCTATTTATTAAAACTTGCGCACTTCCTCTGTCTCCTCCTAAGGTTCCACTAACTAAAGGTTGTCTGGAAGAGATCGCTTTCAGTGAAAAGACCGCTTTTGTACATACTAGTTTTAAGCTGATGTCATGTGTAACTGTTTCTTGTGTATGTGCAATGAAGTGTTTATCTATCTACCTATCTGAATAGTAATTTTGAAATATCCAAAATCCGCATGCCTGAATCACTTGCTCGGAAAAGCTAACCCATATAATATACATCAATAGCGTCGCAGCCCCAATGGACCATTATCTAAATCGCAATAGCCATAACTCATTGCTCCCACCAGAAGTTCTGTGTTTCTTTTAAAACTTCCCTTTTTATTTCGACAGGCTAACGCTACAAAAATAAAAGAAGCAATATTTTGTAATAGCTATTCAACTGTTGTAATACAATAGGATCTCAATGGTGCAGCGTCTACATACATACATATAATCATGACTATTTTCCCCAAAGGGTTAGTCAGAGACTAGGCAATGAGGATAGCAGAAGCAGTCCTCTACCATAGTCCACTATTCACCAAATAGCGTCTGTACATGTGCAGACAGACAGGTGGTGATCCCATCGCCGCTCTATGCTGACCGGCTCTATAATGACGGCCTTCGTGGTCCAGTGGTTAGCGCGCCGGGTCTGGTGGTGTTCCGGGTTCAATTCCCGGTCGGGTCAATTTATAGAAAACTGATTTTTTTTTATTGATTCGAGTCTGAGTGTTTTCTATGTTTATGTATATTTATCCGTTATCTAGTTTAACCATATTAACTAGTTTCAATAGAAGCTTAACTTGGGCTAGATAGTTGGTGTGAGCGTAAACAAATTTTATTATTTATTATTTATTTATGCTGGTGGATGTATGTGCAGTATTTAGTCTGTTAGTCACCTTTTCTGATACCCAAGGGAAGAGAGGGGGAGGTAGTATTCTTTCACCGCTATGCGAGACGGTTAAGGCGTTCGATTTGTGACCTTGTAAGTTAAAAAAAAAAAATTAAAATCATTTATTTTCAGACATATAATGTCCATAGACTGTTAGTAACATTTTTTTTAAACTATGTTAGTAAAATATTAAAATTTTAAATAAATTTAATTCAAAACTTAATTTAATAAAAACAATTGAATTTAATTTTTAATATAGATAGGTACCTACAATTCACATTTAATTAATTGATTGAAAATAAATAAATAAAGTTAAGCAACGTTCGAATTGCCAGGTCACTGGATGGGTGAATACATTAAAACTACTCGAGCTCCTCCGTGCTTCGGACTTTGCTGAAATCGCACACGGACTTCATGAGAGATGAAATGTGATGTTTCACTGTTTTGTTTCATACCCTTTACAGGGTCCGTGGTCACAGGGAGACTGTCCGTGTGACCGCGAACCCTGTAAAGGCTTCGAAACGTCAGGATAATATAAAAAACTATGAAATATAGTAAATAAAACGCGAGTTAGTCTGTAAAAAAAAGTGTTTCATTTCAATGTTTTGTTTCATTTGCCAACAACCGTACGCGTTTTATTAATTATTACTATTGCCGGGTGGTCGAGTGGTCAGCGACCCTGACTACGCAACCCACCGTCCCGGGTTCGAATCCCGGTAGAGGCAAATGTTTGTGTGGTGAACACTAGCATTTTTGACCGAGTCATGAATGTTTATTAGTATTTATGTATGTTCATCCGTTATTCAGTCACCATAGTTCGGGCTATGCTCAGTTTGCGACTGAATGATTGGTGTGACAGTCGTGAAAATTTATTTTAATTATTATTTCACATTTATTTTCGACGAAATACACGTTTTGATAATTTCACAAAATTTTAGAAAGAACTATTTTTTCCTGCCGAGAAGTTCCAATAAAAGTTAGCGTGTCACCTTTATGATGACACAGAAATCACCCCGCAACTGAAACACAGCAAGTCGCGAATAACTCGGTTCACATCAACAACCACTTCGGAGTAAAAGGAACAGCGTGGCGTGCCGATTAACATCTGCGATTTCGCATCAGCAGTACAATCACGGCCACATTGTGTGTGGAAGATCAATAAATTACGTTTCCATTCAGAGTGCCGCGGGCGGGCCGCTTCCACATTTTAATATGGAATCCTAAAAAGGCGAAACGGAGGCGCGAAGCCTTGAGCTACGGCCATTCCGCGCGCTTTACGGACGAAACAAGTGCTCGCTCATTTTAATATTTCCAACTTTCCCCAGCTCATGGTGTCATTAGGCGACGGAAAGGAAGCGCAGCGGGGGAAGTGGGCCACAGGGATCGCTCCCTTAAAGCCCGCCACTCCATTGTTACACTTTTTTTTCTCTGTTGTACCTCGCTCGGAGCCCGGCACAAAGAAATTTCTCACTTGTTATAAGATTTTCGGTGATTTATTTTTGTGTAAACGCAAACGCGGCGGTGGCCTCACACCGTGATCCGTGACGCAGCATATTATTAATGTTCGAACCGGAATAAAATGTTATGGATCATATTATTGGAACGGAAGAACATACTTATTCCTTTTCAATTCTTATACGGAAACACCTTTGTGGGGAACATTGGAGCCGAAATTACACACTTTCTTTTTAATCTTAAAAACAACTCTATTTTCAAGTACTATTTATGAAGGATACAAAATTTTTGATACTACAATTAGTAACTTTTTTGGAATGACTAGGAAAAACCTTGATGAATAGTTTTCAGATGTACCTTTCATGTTAGTAGGTTAGGTTACTTTACAGTGTATTCTATTAGATAAATTTTATCTTTGAGCGTTTTAGGTTGGTCATTAAAATTTTAAGATGTAGAAGATTACGCAATTCATTATAATAATTATTAATCTACTTCAAGGCGCGTGCGTACCCAATTGGTTCTGTGACAATGGGGTTTGAAAATTTTTTTTATCAAAATGACGCCACACAACCACTTCAGCATTTCCATTTTGCTGACTTGGACATATGCACGTGCTTCTTCTGTTTTTTTTTTAAATAAACTGGGCAAGCATTTGTTCACCAACCTGCTTGGTGAGCAGGATGTAGTCTAGGGTGTTACATGCTTACCCAGGAGATGCCTATTCACTCTTGCCTTGAAAAGATCAAGGTTGTAGTGATCGGGAAACACATAAGCAGGCAGTGCGTTCCATTCTTTGGCGGTTCGCATAAGAAATGAACTAGCAAAACGCTTCGAACGGTCGGATTGCGCTTTATAAAGCAAAAGTAAAGTTCTCAGAAAACAAGAGGAGGTATCCGATGTTTACTTGTTTATCAATCAAGGCAGCAGTCTTGTCTAACATTGTTATGCAACTGTTGGATTGTATACAGGATTTTCCTTCATAAATCAGTAGTCTGCGGCCAGTGGTCGGCTCTCCCCTGATATAAGTTACGGCGCTTCGTTCCGGCAGTTACTTACGTTATGCGATTGTAAAAAAACTCGGACAGGGGTGGCGCAAAGGTCTGGCCAGCATATTGTTTAGAACAACCTGGTGGTAAGAAATAAAAATGAGTTTGTAGGGAAATGGTAAAATATAAAAATATTGGATAATTTACCATCTTCCAGTTTCAATAATTTAGAATGTACTTAGGTATTTTTTTTTGTAAACAACGGCGTCTTCTCATAAAGACTCCCTCGTTTTCAGTAGTTTTGATCAAACTGTTGCTTTTTGTCAATAATAATTTAAACTGTGACGGCAATGGTATTGCATTCTTTTAATATTGGTTAGTGCTTACACATCTTTGTGCTTTCATCACACCTTATAACAAGTGATGGTAAGACAAAACGTGGAAACATAACCCGGATTTCTCAACCATTGAAGAAACTTATCTCTGAATCTTTAGAACGTAGGTACTGATTCTACCAACATAGCTTCTTTTGAGTTCATTTTCCGTAAAACCAGACACAATAGAAACTCAATTGTTAGTTAACTTTCGGAGTCTTCGTGAGAGACAAGGGGTACAGTCACGAGCAAAAATATGTGACCAATTGTAACTCTTAATGCAATGGAATAAGAGTCAAAGTGTATACACATTATTGGTGCTTGTGACTGTACAATTATGAGCACCTATTATTATAGACATCGTTAGCAAAAGGAGACTAAAAATATATCAATTCCTTTTTCTTAATATACCCAAAATATAAATGAAATTAAACGAAAATGTAATGAAATGAAATGAAAACTAGTTTATTTAGCTACAACACATGATACAGTTACAAAAATAAATATATAACAACTTAGATTATAAAAAAACAAATATAAAATAAAAACACTTATTATGATAGCTTAGTAGTGTCTCACGGCTGCAGCTAAACAGGCAGCAGCAGCGGCAAACAGAATATCGATAACAAAATTAAGACTGAAACGCACCAATTAATTCACTATGTAAACAGGCATAAAAAGATGAGGTTACGTTTTTAGCCATTTCCAGCGAAACCGTAAACAAAATGCATAGTAAGAAGTCGCTGCGACGGGATTTGCATTCAGGAAAAAATAAGTCTGCGGAAAAGAGGTTCTTTATTTGGAATGCTAAGGAATAATTATTTTCACAACATTTCAGTATTCATGCTTTCGCTACACGGAAAGAAATTATTAGTTGGGTTTACCATATTTCAACAAAATTTTAGGGTTAATATAGCATCCTACTCTTGAGTTTTGTTGAATGAACAAAAACTGTATTGTTGATCAGTTACGGTAATTTGAACTTATTACATATATCTTTAGTTGTTTTAACGTATTTATTTTGTTAATTTAACTTTAAAAATGGTTATTTCAACAACTTGAACAGTAAAATCAACAATTACCTATTGAATTATGCATGAATTGTTACGCCAACATGTACAAATAGGTAAAAACAACTGTTTTCATATCAACAAAAACTTTTCTGTGAAAACAACAATTTGTTCATGTTGCTTTAACCCATCACTTTGTTAATTCAACTAATGTGTCGCCAACCCGTGCAAAATCAACCTTTTTGTTCTTTCAGTGTAGTGTAGATACAAATGACTAGATGTTTTTTTTGCTACTGTTTTAATAAAAATAGAAGGGGATAGTAGCAGTCTGTCGTTCTACTTAACATTTGGATTTTTTGACACTTTTTTTGGCGTAACTGTCAACGTCAAATTTGACAGAATCGAGCATAGACTATGCGATATTTTGCAATAACAATACATAAGATGTACCACAGAACCGAAATAACTAAACTTGTTCATACTAAAGTAGTCTGTTAGTCTATGAAAACACGGCACAAAGTCAAGTGTGCTTTTGTAGGTGCGGTCTCATGCGACCGCTTGGGGCCTTAGGGGTTAAGTCAGCCTGGCTAGACACCATTATACAGAATGTTTACATAAACATCATTATACAGAATGCATACATACTATAATCACGACTATTATCCCCGAAGGGTTAGTCAGATACTATGCACTGAGGACCGCAAAATCAGTCTTCTGCCAAAGTCCACTTTTCACCAAATAGCGACTGCACAAATGTGCTCAGCGTGATAGGTGGTGAGCCCATCGCCGCTCTATGGTAATTGATGTATATGTGCAGTCTTAAGTCCGTTAGTCGCCTTTTACGACACCCAAGGGAAGAGAGGGGGTGGTAATATTCTTTCACCGCAACGCGACAGGGTAACTGAATGTTTGGTAAAAGGTATTTACCTTAACTTGCAACTGCTATTCCATTAAGTACAAAGAACAACCATTTGCATGGGAGAACTATAACATAATATATGTAGCTATAATATTACAGTAATAATGACATTGTTATGCTGGAACTACTTCCAACAGTTAGATAAAAGTAAGATAGCCGGTTCCTCAGCTATTGAGGTAAACGGGTATCGGGAGATAACTACGGGAGGAATAAAATTGAGAGAAAAAGCATTAGGTCCGATTGTCCTTACTGTCATGTAAAATGAAAGACTTTCAAAGATTTTCAATGTAGGTATTATAAAAAAACTAGCGGCCGCCGCGGTTTCACCCGCGTGGTTTCTGTTCCCATGGGAATATCGGGATAAAAGTATCCTATATGTTAATCCAGGTTATAAACTATCTGTATGCCGAATTTCATCCAAATCTATTCAGTAGTTGTTACGTGAAAGAGTAACAAACATCCATCCATACTTACAAACTTTCGCGTTTGTAATATTAGTAGGATAGGATAAAAGCGTCAACAAAGATTTGTTTCAAAAATCTTTTCAATGCCAAATGTGCTGTTACTTATACATTTACGGCCATAAAGCACCAGTCAATATATTACAATCAATTTTTATGATTAATCCCGATGAGAGCACATCGCAAATGTATTTCTATATGGGCCGTAAAAATTGTAAAACGCACCGCAACTTTGGACGCGGACTTTTTACGCATTTAATATCATAAAATCGTGAACGTGTAAAATTTATGGGCGACGTAAAACGCGATTACTGTATTTGCGTAAGTATTATGGTTACATCGGGAGTGAATTCGAAGTATGATCTTTGGAAGTGCGTATCGAAGTGGTTTTGGCTCGCGACTTGTAAGGCACTACTCATTAATATTGGTTGACGACTATCTGTTGTGTTTTTATCGTACACACGTTTTTAAAAGCGAGTCACCAAATTAACTTATTTCGTACTAATGTGTTTTATATATTTTAGCGATTTATTAACGCTTAAACATACTTAAGTAAAATTTTTAACACTGACAAAAGACGACAACCTCAGGCGGGAATCGAACCACGCACCTTCCGCATTCCGGGCTTCTGCCTTAACCACTTGGCTACCGAGGTCTGGTTTTCACCTGTCGAAATTTGTCAGTGCTTGATGTTTATGTTTTTTAGTCAACATTGCTTCATCAAATCTTATCGGATCATCAGAACTCAGAGGTGAAAACTTCTAAGATTTGATGAAGCAATGTTGACTAAAAAACATAAGCATCAAGCACTGACAAATTTCGACAGGTGAAAACCAGACCTCGGTAGCCAAGTGGTTAAGGCAGCCGCCCGGAATGCGGAAGGTGCGTGGTTCGATTCCCGCCTGAGGTTGTCGTCTTTTTTCAATGTTTAAAATTTTACTTATCTCGTACTCTTCCGTAGGTACTTTGAAATATTATGCATTTGGTTTTGGTTGTTATTCCAAGATGACAGTTGTTAAAACCCACAAATTTGGATCAGCGTGCTAAGTTATTTCCCGAGAACCATTGATCAGGGATTTGTTGGATGTATAAGTAGTCTTTTGTCACGTAGCGGAGGAACGGAGGAACATGATGAGGAGAAGTAGAATGAAGATAAAAGCACGATGAGTTCAGACGTATATTATTTTAAATTAATGGTTAGTCATTATATGAAGCACAATTTAAGCATTAGGACACTATACACTGGACTAGGTACATGTAGGTTTAGGTTAAATATTTTTAAATCAGGACGTATGCCTGTAACTGAATAGTTATAATAATGCACTATTCTTAAACAACAATAACTTGGTAAGGAAAATAATAATTAGAAGGAGCTCATTCTAATGAATCTGAACTGAATTTACATCAAAGAGTAGAGCTATAATGAAAACAGAGGTTAGACAGAGAATGCAAGTAAATATTTGAATTTTAAATTTAAAACTAAATATATAAGAATGTCATTCACAAAGGAGGTCAAAAAAACTAACAAGGCTTTAGTTGCCTTGTTACACTTTAGTTCGATAGTCAGCTTTTACGACACCGAAGGAAAGAGATGAGTCAGTAGTATTCTTTTAATGAGCTTCCACCACACAACGCCTGTGAATATCGTGTACTTCGGAAGTTATGTCTAGGATTCCTTTTAAGAGTTTTCGTTAAGCACCTTTTGGACGTTCACGAGAGCTTTTCATTAATTAAATTGTAAGTAATAAATTCTAATAATTACACTTTTCGGTGGCACTCGGTGGAAATATTCGCTTTTGTGCTGCTGATAGCCTAAGAAATGTTTTAAGCCCTAATAGGTTTCTAATAACTTTTGAGTAAGTAAAACACAAATTAAGAAAGTGTATAGACTATTAAATACTACCATAGAATAATAATTAGTTATTATTCTAAGAATACTACAAATGAAAATATGATTGCAAGAGCAGGCGGCACCCATGTGAATTAGTCATCGCTTCGCTCAACCATGTTTTAGCCAATAAACAACCAATAAAGTTGGGTTTAGTTATTTCTGTGCGCTTTTTTCTGTTTTATATTCGTCACTTCCGGCAGACCTTGAGTTTGGGCATCTGGATTTTTGTCAAAGACCATGCCTAGGTTAGGACACAGTATATATACAAAATATATATAAGGTGACTGCTAGAAACCGCAAGAAACTTCAAGGGCTGGTCAGGTCAAGTGTTTTAAACATGACAAAAATGGTCTCATTGCAGATCAACGTAGGTACTTAACGCCCAGCTGACGCGAACGGGTCAACAGACGGTCGGCCGGCAGGCCGTTGACCGCACGTTGTAAATAATCGTTATTTTTAATTGTTTTTCATTTATTTTTTATGCTAATGCTTTAAAATAAATTTGATACCCAGAGACTATCCAATAAATATTCACAAAATGATTACTTAATTAAAAATGAAAAAACACTATATTATGTAATAATTTTTGTCATAAAACACTTGACTTGACCAGCCCTTGAAGTTTCTTGCGGTTTCTAGCGGTCACCTTATATATTATTAATGCTATTTTATAACTAATAATGTTATAATTTTATCATATTTACATGAACAATGGACGAATTGCAGCGTTGATGAATCAGAACTATATGAGTATTAATTATATACATACTTATAATCACGACTATTATCCCCGAAGGGTAAGTCAGAGGCAATGAGGACAGCCATGGTCAACTTTTCAACAAATAGTGACTGCACATGTGCTCAGCGTGAGAGGTGGTGAGCCCAATCGCCGCTCTATGCTATTCGATGTATGTGCAGTCTTTTAGTCCGTTAGTCGCCTTTTACGTCACCCAAGGGAAGAGAGGGGTGGTAGTTTTTTTTAATTTTATAAAAGATGGAGGCAAACGTGCAGGCGGGTCACCTGATGGAGAGTAATCACACCCACAAAACCAGAGGAATCGCAGACGCGATGCGGCCTTTAAGGGAGGAATAGGTTTAAGGAAGGAATAGGAATTGGGAAGAGGTGGGGGGAAGGGGCCTCCGGAACCCTCACTGGTCAGACGAAACACAACAGCACCAAGTGCCATTATTCGAGCCGGCCCAATGCGTGCTGCAACGCTTCGTGGCTCTACCACTGTCAGTGTCACTCATTTAGCACCACCCAGGGGTCACGTGCAGGGTCTCAAGGTTAAACCTACGGAAGCGAGCAAATTTAACCCCCTTTAAATCTTTCACCGCTTCGTGACACGGTTTCTGCGGGTAATTCTTAAAAAGTCCTATTTCCACTTATGCTCAGGTCATACTTATGAATCACATCATCTATGACGTCATTAAAATGGCTACCGCTATCATCACGGGCAGCAATTAAAACCACATATTAGGTAGTTACTATGTGTAATGCAATGCACTTTTACGTCATCAATTTCGTTTCGTGTAAAGTTGCTTAGTTTATTCGTAACTAGCGGCCGCTCGCGATTTCACTCGCGTGGTTCCCGTTCCCGTAGGAATATCGGGATAAAAAGTATCCTATGTGTTAATCCAGGTTATAAACTATCTCTATGCTGAATTTCATCCAAATCCATTCAGTAGTTTTTACGTGAAAGAGTAACAAACATACACACTCACAAACTTTCGGCTTTATAATATTAGTGTGATGTGATAATATTAGTGTGATGTGATAAGTAGGATGATGACAATTACTTATTATCATCCCTTCTCTACTTCTACTTCCGTAGCGACGAAGCGCTCAGCTCGATATTTTGGGTTTAATTCCCGGTCGGGCAAATTGTGTTTAGCCCGGTTTTGAGATAATCAACTCGTATTTGGGAGGTGTGGGTGATTAACACCCGAAATTAATAACAAAATATGTATCTGTTGTCTTGTCTACTTGAGTCAAATGTCAGTAAATTTTTTGACTTATGCTCTTCGAACGTATTTGGTGTTCGAAACTTATGAGGAAACACTAGGTGGAAGTGTCATGAAAAATTCTCATACGAAACACAGAAAAACGACGTTTCGTAATGCCCTGTTTCCCCTTTAGAACTAGACCAATTTTTATAAATTTTTAGCATCGGTTAAAGAAAGAGATTTTCTAGTAAAACTAATAAGATAATAGATATTATGTTATTAGTTTTAGGCGCAAGGCAAAATACCCATTAATTGTATTGATGACTTCATTTTAATGATGGAAGCCATTGCCCTTCGGTGGGACAGTATGTAGGCTAATAATATATAATAATAATAATCATAACTCATTTATTTCGGAATTGGTACATCTTCCATATTACTTGTTAGTAACAATGATGACTTATATAACTATGTTAATTTAGTGGGTAAGTATACTATAAACAAAACTAATAAACTTTATTTATTTATTTTGCAGCTTGGTTTGAGGGCTTGACTTCCTAAGATCGCCCCGTCGGACCTATTTGCAACCGTTTGCAGAATGCTGTGGGGGCTGGCGCCATAAAGACTTTTTAAGACTTACAAAGAAACCACTAAGACCTACCAATTAAGACTTACAAATTGTAGTACTTTGTAGATTCAAGATAATCTTTTTATCTATTCCAACTAGTACCTTTACCAATATTACCGTAATTTACACCATGACACCATACCATGTATTGTACCGTAAGTGAGTAAAGATACATACATACATACATAAAATCACGACTATTATCGCTGAAGAGTTAGTTGGAGACTAGGCAATGAGAACAGCAAAAGCAGTCCTCTGCCATAGTCCACTTTTCACCAAATAGCGACTGCAGCGTGACAGGTGGTGAGCCCATCATCGGCGCTCTATGCTGTAACGTTGTTACAAACTAGGGCAGGAGCCCCGGTTTTGGCCACTTTAAGGAAATTTCTATGTTCAAAAATTTTCTACTAATACAAGAATGTGTAATGTGGCGGTTTGAAATAATCAAAATGAAGGGTATACATTTACCTTTTAAAGTTTCTTTGCGATGTTTCATTAGAGTCAATACATTTTTTTTTATATGGTTTTAAATATAAAAGGTGTAATTTCACCATTTCTGGCCACTTTTCCCCCAGTTGTGGCCATACCATTGCACCAGTTGTGGCCATTAAATTAGTAAGGGGATATTTCGGTTTTTTTAAAGAAAATAAAACAAATAATTATATAGAAGTAAATATTTATTGTTAGGTAGGTAACAGTTAACAAATTACCAATATTTTGCCATTCCAGGCACATAGAAAACCTCGCTTTGAACGCGGGCACTTGGAATTGGAAGGTTTCGGCTAGCAGTAGCTACTTTCATACCACCTTGTATAGCTCTTATGAGGGTTTACGCATTTCAGATTCCTATGCAAACTTCCAAGTCGAAATTTTTAAAATAAATACAGGGATCTAAATAGTTTGCTGAAAACATTTTTTGAAAACGTTTCATTTAACAGAGTTATTGCGATTTTAAACTTTTTAAAAATGTTTTCAACTAACTATTCAGATCCCTGTATTTTACTCTACCGTGCAAAGTTTCATTAAAAATGGCTTATTGGTTTTTAAAAATTTCGACTTGGAAGTTTGTATGGGAAACCGAAATGCGTAAAACGCAACTTTGGAAGGCGAATAAGCAAAAAGCTTCCTTCGAATTATCAATATCGCATTTTTTATTATTTTTTGGAGCCATTTCACCCAACCTAAGTACATAAGAAATAAAAAGTTGTAATGCCAAACCAACTAGTAATTGTGAAGCAGCAAACATGAAATAAAAACAAAGTGGCCAAAACTGATGTTGTATTGGAGTCAGTTGTGGCCACAAGCATGGCCACAACCCAAGCAAAGTACAAATTAGTGTATTAGTTGTGGCCACCCCCTCTTCCCAACACGGAATTTAAACGAGTAACAAAAAAACCTCAAAACCATGTTGCTAGACAATCTGTTAGTAGGCTTCAATAAAATCCAAAACAAAAATTAAAAAGATTTCTGAGAAATTTATTGATTACTTACCTAGTGTCTCTTGAGGTTTTCCTCAAGAAAGTACCAGAAAATTTTGATAAAACTTAACAACCTCACAAAAAATTGTCTTGA
Organism: Scoparia ambigualis; assembly: GCA_963921215.1. Classification (NCBI taxonomy): domain Eukaryota; kingdom Metazoa; phylum Arthropoda; class Insecta; order Lepidoptera; family Crambidae; genus Scoparia; species Scoparia ambigualis. The sequence goes on from OY992520.1 coordinate 22,316,060, forward strand.
AGCATATGACATCACAACTGTCACTTGTCAGAACGGACCATAGATAAAGGACTTTTTACCACAGACTATAAAGCAAGTCTGATTTCTATGCCTTATTTATTGACCTCTAAAGTTGCAAGTGGCCAAAACCGGGGTAGTAGCCACAACTGGGGCTCCTGCCCTACTACGTATTCTATATTTTTAAGCTATGTATTTTTATAACCTCCTATATATGTAATATATTATGGAATTCGAAACTAGTTGTTAAATTTATACATGTTCTGAAAAAGAATAATTTGAATCTCATGTCGTTGCCATGGAATATTTTATTGGGTTGACACGCCAGACTTCAACATAATTTAGGCGAGTTAACATCGTCTCAATTACATATAATATTATAGTTCTGCATCATACCTTTTAAAATAAAGAATATTGCCATATGTACAGGTAAGATTTAAGTATCTATAAGATTAATCTCAAGCAGACAAATTTGTAAACATTTCGTAACAGACGATTTTTATACTAATTTGTCATTTTATTTTTAGGTTTTTATTTTTGGTTTAAAATAAATACTATTGCTGTGGAATCTGAGTTTAACTGGCCGTACCGGCCACAATGCTGTTGGATATATGTGCTGTCTTTAGTCCGTTAGTCGCCTTTACGACACCCAAGGGAAGAGAGGGGGTTTTGTATGTTTTCATAAGGTTTTTATCTTTGCGACACGGTTAAGTGATGTAAAGTAAGTGAGTTCAAGTGAATAGTAAGTGACTTTCGAAGCAGTGGTAGGAAGTCGAGTGCAAAAACGACTAAGACGGAGGGTAAACTGTTTTGTTAGCTCATAAATATCCACCCGCACTAATTTGGGTACATCTGTGATAATATCGTAGCAACTGTGCCGAATGTTGTACAGAAGATAACAACTACAAGGAAATACTCCGTGGCCAATAATTACTCTATTAATCCATTAATTCCAAACCATTGATTTAGATATAATTGAATGAATAAATGTAATAATAAAATTGTTGCAATACATTTTTATATTGCCTGTTTTTTAAATTTTAAATAAGAATATTTATTTAATGTACTTAATAAGACAAGAAATAAAACTAAATAAGTTTACTTTCAACTAACTAACTAACTAACTAACTAACTAACTAACATGAAAACAAATCAATTGTCACGTCACTTCAGAACGGCTCCATCTATTTGGCCAATTATTTTTTGATGTGTTTGTAATTTGACAGGAGAATTAGGTTTGAATGATTTTTTTTTAAATTTATTCGTCACGAGTCTATGGGATGGGTGTTCACACGGACGAAGTCGCGGGCCGCTAGTATGTTATAAAGCATGCATAATGTTACAAATCAAGGAGATGTGTCCTAAAAAGGATTTATTGAAGTAAGTGGATCACAAATCACAAATAATTGCGCATCGCTTACGTCTGCAAGTATCAAGACTGCGTAGCCCGTCGTATCATTTATTACACTTCGACATGTGACGATACTATCTGTGCTGTGATGCTATCCTTGTCTTACGTCAATGCGGTGTAAGCTCGTGTAGCGTGAGTAACACAACGGACGTTATATAAATCACAACAGTGCGTCGATTGCTGACGCTTTGTATAAAGGACAACGTATCCATTATTACGAGATGACGTTGCGACTGCAGTATAAGTATCATTATATACCTACTTACTATGTATTATGTACAGCGTATATATACCTTTGATTATATACATGTCTAGATAGAGCCTGGCCGTAAAAAAACGTTGAAAAATTTATAGGCACATATTGGACTATCGCGCAATCCTGGCGGTCAGTGTCATTGTGCCGTCAAGCAGTGTTTACCTCTCGCGTTTCGGTGAAATTGTTCGCAAAATGACCGTTTGCTCAGTGAAATTCAGTCGAAACTACAAAAGATTTTTTTTTTCGAAAAGGAAAGTCGCGTTTCATCCGTAAGTATTGATAAATTTTAATGAAAATTTAAAGTTTAACATTAATAACGGCCATGTATGCGTAGTGTTGCTGGTATCAAAATGAAAAATTCCCATTGGTGGCAGAATATAAAAGGAGGTTTAAATATAATAAGTATGATAAAAAATAATCAGTCTTGTAAGTTAGTATTTATACATGGTCTTGTTGTAAATGAAGTAAATACATTGAATATAATTATTATTGGAACGCTTTCAAATATTTTTATTAAACTGATGTCTAATTTTTAAGAGCGTGAATAAATGTCACGGTTCCTATTCGATGCCGAATTTTTGTCAATATATTACTGTTATTTGTGCAAATGTCTAGTTTAAGTAGGATTTTTACTGTTTTTTGAAAGAAAGACACAATAGTTAACTGTTTTCTTGTGAATGTCTCTCAAGAAAAAGTAAAATCCTACTGCAACTAGGTATAACAGTAATCTGTTTACAACCATTCGTCATCGAATTTGGCTGGATTATAGGTTCCGTTCTAAAACAAGAAAAAATATAATACCTACTGTAATATTTAATAATACTATTATTATAAATTGTTATTGTGGTATGGTATCGTATCGATATTCGAAACGAATAAAAAAAATATTATGTTTGAAATGGAATGTACGTAAGTATTGATGTAAGAAGTGTGTGTTTAAGTATATGTATGTAGGGGATGGTAGTATGTATGCTTCAGAGCTCGATGGCGCATCGGCTAGCACGTTCGGCTTGCCCGCTAAGCAACTTTCGCAAAGCCGGGTCACTGGATGGGTGACCAAATTTAAAACATCTCGGGCTCCTCCGTGCTTCGAAAAGCCGTTGGTCCCGTTTGTTGTCGTAAGATGACAGTTGTTAAAACCCACTAACACGCATTGGGCCAGCGTGGGTGGTTATGGCCTAATATTCCCAAGTGCTATCTCCACGTGGGAAGCCTGCGCCCAGCAGTGGGACGTTTATAGGCTGATGATGATGATGATGACGATGTTTGAGAAAGTGCGGGTGTATGTTTGTGCCCCTAAAAGGTCAATATTTCTCGTCTCATGTAGGTTATCTCGTCTCACGGATATTCATGAGCAGTCATCACAATACGTAACCTTTACAACTGTTCGACCACATAGCAAACATTTCAATTTTCAGATTTCCAACAGATCCGGTAGAAAGAAGTCGTTGTCGAAATATTTAACTAGTTACAAGCTTTCAACATAATAAGAAATTAGAGAACATGAAAAATGATGTCACATCCAAACGAAAATTATTTAAGAAACAAATACAACGAAAACGCCATTAATTGTTATGATTTTAATTTAAAATATATCAATTTTGATTAAGTATTAAATGTAAATCATCCTGCCTGTTGCTTCTATTTCGTCCCTATTACAAACATATCACACGCACGCAGGCTTCCATTAACGCATTATTTTATTGTACTCGCCCTCGCCTTCAATCCATTTTTTTCTAAACACACCAGCTTCTTTTATGCGTTATACCTACATATACGATAGACATACATAATTTAAAAAGTAATGTTATGTTATGAATCATTTTAAAATTATATTGTGCATACATAGTTTTTCCCTACTTTATCGGAAATTAGGCATTCGCTGGCAACCATTCGCGCTATTGTCAGATACGCGGCTGTCACGCAAACTTCAAATTCAATACAAAAACCGGGCGGATTTTGACAAGCGTTTGTACCGCGATGCTTGCATGATGATGATGATACCACGTCTAGACATGTAAATAGTCAAAGATATATACCTACTACGGCCAAATTAGATAAAGGATGTTTGTAAACAAATATGTCATTTCTTTGTCCAAAAATTTTGTGTCACTTTAGACGAATGATTGGTCTCGCTGCGCTCGACTAGATACCGCCCTATCTAAAAACCACAGCTCCGTAAATGCGGCAACTCATCTATGACAATTTGCAAGAATGCTGTCCTTCTTATTTTTTTTGTAGTATTATTTTTACACAGTTTAATTACGCAAACTGGCATTTTACTTTGAATTATACCAAAAATTTACTAAAAAAAATAGGTACGTATACTTTACACACCGCTATCAGTGACTAGCTCTCGGGTACGCCGATTTCGGCGTAGTATTTGTTGCCGCATTTTACAGGTACGACGGAGGTATCTAGTCGAGCGCAGCGAGACCAATCATGCATCTAAGTGTGTCACTCTGACTTTAATTTTTACTTGAAAGAGTATGAGTATATAGACATACATACATACAACGACTATCATCCCCGAAGGGTTAGTCAGAGACTAGGCAATGAGGACAGCAAAAGCAGTTCTGAACCATAGTCCATTTTTCTCCAAATAGCAACTGCACATGTGATCAGCGTGACAGGTGGTGAGCCCATCGCCGTTCTATGTTCTTGAAAGTATGTGCAGTCTTTAGTATATTAGTCTTCTTTTACGACACCGCTACGCAAAACGGTTATGGTATGAGTAGAGTATAATGATAAATTCAACATAATCTTGGAATGTATGTTAAGTATAAAATGGTTTTTCATTGTTATTAATTTTGCTTTGCTTAAACTTTGGTTATGGGGGAGTATCATTTATTATTCAACATCTATCATTATTCATTACTCACATCATCTATTTTCATCATATTCATATAATTAACATTTAACACAATGCAAAACTTTGTTGTAATATTACTCTCCATGCCTTTCAATAAACAAAACTGTATTGTGGGTACGAGTATGTATAGAATTTAGAAATTAATATTGTCAGTTAGAAACTCTTGTTTCTAACTCTTTTTTTATTTTCTAGTATATATTTTGTTTCAACCTGATTTCTTTACACATAATTGGTTTTGTTTCCGTCTTAATAATCTGTCTAATTCTAATTTTTTTTTCACCATTATATATTATTTAGCTGAGTCATGACTCAGTTTGAAACCGCAGGCTTGTTATATGACGTTCTGCCACATGAATAAAGTTTATTAAACACTAGTTTCGCCTGTATGAAACTCGGTCTATTGCAAAATAAAATGTGCACCAGGATAGAAATGGTAAATAGTATTCCTCCTATCTCCTTGAGTTTCAGCAAAGATGAGATCACAGGAACATCTTGAAAGAATTTAAAAGGTGACGTTCCACTGTTTTATTCTTTTTGAAAATACTCACACACATTGTTGTTTATCACACACACACCCACACAAACACACAGGTTCACGTCTAATATCCGTAAAGAGTTAATCAGAGACTAGGCAATGAAGACCACAGAAGCAGTCCACTGCCATAGTCTACTTTTCACCAAATAGCGACTGCACAATGGCATATGTGCTCCAGCGTGACAGGTGGTGAGCCTTTGCCGCTCTTTGCTGTTGGATGTATGTGCATCCCCTCTCCTTACATCACTAAGTTTTATTCATACTGGCACCTCGAGACCAACCGTTAGGTTATTGCAAGAAGTGCCAGACGTCCCTGCGCCAGCAAAATACTCGCGCAGGAGACCATCTGCGTTAGGTTTTGACGCCAAATCAGTGCCTGCCGAAGGGCGCTCTTCATCCGGTACTCATAAGACTAGTGTCTTGGGAGAGTTTTCCCATGAACACGTGTAGTTCACTGCCTATTGTCCAGATAGGTAACCGGAGCTGTCGTGCTCGCTCACTTCTCGTTGCACGAAGGGCACAACTCGCAGTTGCCACTGGATGTGTGTGCATCCGCTCTCCTTACTTCACTAAGTTTTATTTGTACTGGCACCTCGAGACCGACCGTTAGGTTATGCAAGAAGGATGAATGTATGTGCAGTCTTTAGTCCGTAGTAGTAGTAGTAGTCGTGTAGTCACCTTTTACGACACCCTAGGGAAGAGAGGGGTGGTAGTATTCTTTGCGACACGGCACTTACCTTATATTCGAAAAATCACTTCGTAATCCAGACAGTACAGCAAACAAGATATTTCACTTTCCCCATATGAAGTCCCCATTTTTACGACCTCCTTGGTCGAGTGGTTTGTACACCGGTTTTCATGGTGTCGCCATCTCTGAGGTCCCAGGTTCGGTCCCCGGTCGGGTAAATTTAGAAATTATTGTTTTTCTAAATAGTCTCGGGTTTGGGTGTTTTCTATGTATAATATGTATGTATTTAAGTATTTTAAGTATTTTTATCCGTTGTCTAGTAACCATTTAACGAGTTTCTTTGAAGCTTCTCTTGGCCTAGACAATTGGTGTGAGTGTAGAAAAAAAAAATCCTACCGAATTCCTTCACTTCAAAACAGAATATGGCCATTTTGAAAATTCTCCACTAAAAAGTTTTTGTAACAAAAAGTACCTACATTGACCTACTTATCGACGCCGTTCGGCGTTAGAGATAAGACCCCCGGGCAATAATGATCGCTCATTGTTACCCACGTGATAAATTGCTGAGGTATCAATAATTAATGACGCTATCGCTACTACTTACGTAAGCCGGTGTAGGATGGTGGATTGTTGTTTTTTGTAATCTCCGAAATTCGGTGTATTAAAATAATACGCGAACGTTAAATGCTAAACTTGTGTCTTAAATACGTTCAAGTTATAATGGGAAACAACTATTGGGCCAGGGTGGTGGGTTGTGGGCTTCCGATGTCCATGTGGGACGTTTTAGGTTGCTTCACACATATCAGTGAAGCCACAGTTCCGGCACAGTACTGTCATAGTGTTTTTCATACATTCTCTATGAACGCATCCCCAACAATCACGGACGTACGAGTATTCGTTTTGACAAAATTCATAGAGAATGTATGAAAGAATATTTTTCACTGTGCCGGTACTGTGCCGGAACTGTGACTTCACTGATATGTGTGAATCAAGCTTTATAGGCTGGCGATGAATAAGTATGGTAAAGGTTAAGAGTTAACTTCTTTTTTTATAATTATACATGGTCGTTAACTGTGTCGCGTACCTACCGTTGAAAGAATACTACCACCCCTTGTCTTCCGGGGTGTCGTAAAAGACGACTAACGGACCAAAGACTGCACATACATCCATCAGCATAGAGCGGCGATGGGCTCACCAACTGTCACGCTGAGCACAAGTGCAGAGGACTGCTTTGCTGTCCTCATTGCCTAGTCTCTGACTAACCCTTCGGGGATAATAGTCGTGATTTTATATATGTATGCTGGTGTTCCTAAAGCCGCACATTAAACTGAAACGAGAAATATGTGTTCAAGACTCTATCACTATTTAATTTTTACAATCAAATTATTAGTTTTACTTAAGACTTATCATTAAATCCAATATACGTCTCTGACTGCGGCATTTCGTTTTCTATTTTGACGGACAACAGTGTCCGCCGCGCCGCCGTGGATTGTCCCTGAGCTGCGCAGACGAAGGACTGACTTTGGTGTACTTTTTTCTCCTTCACCATAGATCACGTAAAACTGGATCGTTTAAGGCTCAGTCATGACGGACTTAAAGGCCGCGTTTAATTTTAAGTATTTAACTGTGACCATCAAAGTAAACTAATTGCTATTCCCTATCTTCTCTAACCTTTTTAAAAATTTCACCAATCATTCGTGACGTCATATATCACTTCCGAGCAAATAAATAGTCTGTTATTTAGATATGAAATTCATAGTCCCAACGGTCGCGTAGCGGACAAGTGAATCAAGCGTACGTGTTGCGGTCCGGCCCTAATGCCGCACTGCCCGCATCGTAAATCATTTGCGCCGATGCCGCACGTCGCTGCTTGCGGCAGGCGCAAAATGCTCACTGTGTGAGCTTACTGCATTTCTATTTTAGTTTTATAATGAACTTAATGGCTAAGCTAGTTAGTTACAAAATCGGAAAATAATTAGAAGAGACCTCAACAAGGCAATCGAAAACATTTTGAAAGTTGGATTTTTATACCAAATTTAAACTTAACAAAAAAGGTTGTGATTTAATAGGTACTCAATGGTGTTTCAAGTTTTTCGTCCCCACAACCTCATTACGTGACAGATTCGCCATCGTTCGCTACATTCGCCTATTTACGTTGTAGCAAAGCCAACGGGTGCGAGTCACGTGCTACGGTTTAGTTAAGGGTGAGACGGTGAGCCCTTCTGATCCGATAGAGGGCGCTTATTGTGGTGCTTTTTTTTGTACACCCAAATAGATTTACACGCGTTCGTACGAGCTTACAGTGGTTTGTTTGTCCACGTTGTTGAAAATTGTTTTTTTATTCAATTCAATATTATTTATTCAATTTAGGCTACAATTATTGAGCACTTGTGAATGTCGCTATGCCATTGGTTCGTAAGGCTATTGGGCTATTAAATGTTTAGGATTATTAAATGTTTATTTAAAAAGGCAACGTAATTACAATAATGGAATAAAAATATTTAGTGTAATGCCGCGACCACACGCTTGGCAAACCTCAACAAGCCGTCACACACTCAAACGTGTTGTGGATAGAGCGTCTGGCTTGGTGTGCAAGCGCTTGTAGCCGATCCGTCGAACAAATCACAAATCCAAACGTTTGTAGAGATTTGGAGTTTGCGGCAAGTGCCTAGCGTGTGGACACGGCATAAAATTTTGCTGCATGCATGTTTGCGTGCTGCACTTATCGCTCTTTTTACATGTGCACCATTTTGCGGGCGAGAAGACGGTGCTTGCATACAAGTTTGATAGATCAGCGAGTTAGCGGAATTAACACTACATTTTATTGCTTCTTTGTATGCCATGAATTCCCACAAGGTAACCCTTGGTTCTAAGTAACGATATTTGAAAAGTAAGTAAAGTACATCCCCTCTCCTTACTTCACTAAGTTTATATTTGTACTGGCACCTCGAGACCAACCGTTAGGTTATGCAAGAAGTGCCAGACGTCCCTGCGCCAGTAGAACACTCGCGCAGGAGACCACCAACGTTAGGTCTTGACGCCAAATTAGTGCCCGCCGCAGCGCGCTTTTCATTCGGTACTCATAAGACTAGTGTCTCGGGAGAGTATCCCCGTGAACACGTGTAGTTCACTGCCTATGGTCCAGATAGGTAACGGGAGCTGTCGAGCTCGCTCACTTCTCGTTGCACGAAGGGCACAACTCGCAGTTGCCACTGCTAGGGTCGTCGACTTTAAAGTCGACTCCCAAGTGTCCACCTTGGTAGCGGAGTAGTAAGTACACTCACTTCTCGGAACCCATCCGGGCGCCTAGCCAGTTCCCACGTCCTACGCGGCTGGCTGGACCGGAGGCTACGGCATCTAGGAGGCCGCCTCTACTAGTTCTCCAGACTAGTACCGGAGATGTCAACACCAATGTCCAATGAAAACCACCGGACAAAGCTGCCAACTATAAGGGAAACTCACGTTCCCCGCAGGACTTTTCGCTTCTGGCCCCTCAGAGACCGCTACTAGGCCCCGCTCGCTGTGCACGAGTTTGGAAGTCCTGGCACACAATACCAGGACAGACGAACATTCCCAAGCTCTACAGCTAACCACACGCCACTACGAGTCCAACCCATGTCCGGATCCCGCCGGAGGCGCCTGGTTAAAGGCACGACCGGCGGGGGGCTTGAACCGGAACCCCGTAGTACCTCTGAAAACACAACCGGACCCGTAGTTCCTGTTGCGATACCCTATCTATTGAGGTCGGTAGATAGGGACAGGTCGGTAGATAGGGATAGGTAAGTTAAGTACAATCTAGGTAATAGAAGAACTAATTGAAATTACTGTAAATGGTTGTGTCTTTAAATTTTTAATGTTTCCAAACAAGCACACGGCCCGCCTAACAGAAAGTGGGCGTCTATACGCTTCCAACACAACGATAGCCATTACCGATATGTAAATATTATAGGACACTTGTCACTTACGGACGGAGCACTCTTAAACTTTTAAGTTATTAATTCATTTCTGTTGTTGCTTGATATAGTTTTTGAATATTTTTGTCTGTAATTGTACTTCTGGTTAGTGTGAATCTGCTGAGTTGCGAGTCTGGTAAATTGAGAATCTGGTAAACTGCTCCAGAGCGTTTATCTCGACGACGCCCTGTTATTTTACTGAATCTACTCGTAGTACCCTTTAAACTGGAACGTATACAATAGATAGAACGAAGTGATACAGCCACTTATGAAGCCGGCCTTGTGTCATTGTCGGTATGTAACTGTCTATATTATAGTGCTTTCTGCAATGCTTTCTATCGAAAAAAAGCTAATTCGCCCAGTGGAGCTTTCAGCGAATGGCCTTATCTGCAAATGGTGGTATCGGTGAAACATTGATATTTTTAACATTCTTTCGGCAAACCGATCTGTCGGTAAATAAAGGTAGCAGCTGAAAATATTTTCTTTGTACCAATGAACGGCGAACAGTGATTCTAGTTACAGTTTAGCGGCTAACTAAACCAATACACCAACTCCACTCTTCCCTTGGGTGTCGTAAAAGGCGACTAACGGACTAAATACTGCACATACATCCAACAGGCTCACCACCTGTCACGCTGAGCACATGTGTAGCGACACCATGAAAGCCGGTGTACAAACCACTCGACCAAGGAGGTCGTCGTCGGTCCTCGGAGTTAATCGTAAATCGTAAATCTTTCTATATAAGTATGTACTGTTTCTATCCTATCATGAAGCAAACCAATGAAGCACCAGCACCACCCTAGACAATTGGCAACAATTCTATTCTAACAAGAAGTCGATTCTATTGCGTAAACAGCTAGCACCTTAGCATCCCTTTACGATTAGAGGCTCTAAGCAGCAAAATTATTATTCTCAGATGGTCTGTATAGCAGAACGTCTACTTCGCAAATCGACTATTTTAAAATGTGCACACTCATAATAAAAAATAAAAGTCATTTTGTAAAGTACTTACAAAAAATTTGTTAAAAAGCACTAAGTAGCTTTTAAAATATTTTTAAGATGCTATATATTGCTATGCTATATGCTATGCTATGACGACCTCCTTGGTCGAGTGGTTTGTACACCGGTTATCATGGTGTCGCCATCTCTGAGGTCCCGGGTTCGATCCCCGGTCGGGTCAATTTAGAAATTATTGTTTTTCTAGATTGTCTCGGGTCTGGGTGTTTTATATGTGTAATAAGTATGTATTTAAGTATTTTAAGTATGTTTATCCGTTGTCTAGTAACCATTTAACGAGTTTCATAACGAAACTTCTCTTGGGCTAGATAATTGGTATGAGTGTAGGAAAGTTTATTTATATTTTATTTATTTATAGGCGCACAAATTCCCCTAAATTTATGCACCTAATATCCTTTTGATATGACCAATGTTTACCAAAAGTTCAAAGGGATTAACTTTTTGACCCTCAAGCTTTTGCAGCTCTCTTTGGTATTAAACATTGTATCGATGTTTCTTCACTTATTTCCTTCAAATAACATATTCTTGTATTTGAAATCTTGCCACAAGGCTTCTTTTCTGATAGCTTTGAGAATAGTAGCAGGGTTGGCTTTGATTTGATTTTCGTGTTGAGCCGCCTGTGCCAACCTTGTAGAGCATTGTTTGTGCGAAAATTATAATTGCTAGGACTTTATGTGCCAGACATTTTGAGAATGTGACGATTTGCGAAATAAACGTTCTGCTATACAGACCATCTGATAGTTGTTCGTTTTGCTACATGGACCTTTTCCTAATTAGGCTTACTGCTTATTAGATTTTTCGAGCTGTTGGACGTTTGCTGCTTAGACCTTCTGATCGTGAAGGTTAGCGTCGTCGTCGATAGGAAATTGGTAGACGAGTCCACAGATACTTTGCGAATGCTCACTCTACTTAATAATAATAATAGTTTATTTTCTCTCCACAAACAATTACAATGTAAGTACAATAAGTTGTTTTTAATGCGTAGTTAGCTTATTGTCTGCGGAGACTGGAGTCTAAGATGGGCAGTAATCTGCTTGTATTTTAGAACACCAGGCCCCAAACCCTCAAAAGACATCATAAAAACATAATTATTTTCTATATACATAATTTTATCATTTACAGAAGAGAACGGAATACAACAATATTACAAAAGCTTATTACTTGAGCGGTACCACAGATTATAGAATTTGCTACGGCAGACCAATTGATGTTTTTGAATCAGCTCTTACTGACTTAACTACAGAACGGTGTAAGTATAAAGCCGTGTCGCGTAGCGGTGAAAGAATACTACCACCCCCTCTTCCCTTGGGTGTCGTAAAAGGCGACTAACGGACTAAAGACTGCATATTCTTTCAACAGCATAGAGCGGCGATGGACGCGCTATCTGTCACGCTGAGCTCATGTTGAGTCGCTATTTGGAAAAAAGTGGACTATGGCAGAGGACTGCTTTTGCGGTCCTTATTGCCTAGTTTCTGACTAACCCTTCGGGAATAATAGTTGTGATTATGTATGTATGTGTTTAAAGTCAAGTGTTTAACTTGCATTTAAAATGTTGCGTCTCTTTCTTAACTCCTTCTGCCATGAAAACTCCTAGACGTTGCTACAATTGAATTTCTATTGTGTTTGGAATTGCGTCAGCTGCGCTCATAAACTATTGGCGAAATAGTGTGAGCATCTGTTTTTGACATGTCTCTCTTTGACTATACTTATACATGTCTAGACGGAGCATCGCTGTACAAGCGCTTCTCCGAATCCGCTCGGTTTTTGTATTGAATTTTTGAAGTGTGTGTGACAGCCGCGTATGACTGACACTAGCGCGAATGACCGCCTTCTATGGCCAGGAGGAGCGCGTCAAGTCAATACTGGCCCGTAAATTGTTAACGTTTTTTTACGGCCAGCTTCTATCTAGACATGTAAATATTCAAAGGTCTAACTATAGAAATAGTTTAGAAATATTACAATATTACCGATTTAAAGTTTACTAAACTCCGATTATTAGCTTATCTTATCTTATCTAGTGGGCCATGCAGAGGTCTTCCTCTCGCAGTAGCACGTCGACCCACTAGGATATTTTGTGCAAAAAGAACTTAGGTAGTAGGTACGTCAATTCCACACATTCATAAAACACGGTATCCATGCGTATTGATTATGGTAACAAATCGTAACGTGGTATACAAACATGGCTAAAAGTCCTTTTCAATATTAGCTAACATTTCTCTGACACGGTATATTTTTTTGCCGCGCAACGCCGTTTGCTATTTTCCTTTTTAATATGTTTCTAGAAATGAGACCTTGTTATGAAAATATAATAAAGAAATTATTCATTGTGCGGCATGAGAAGGGGGCTTTAACAAATCCGCGTGTATAGAATAATACTATTAACTGTTTCTTGGAAGAATTTCGGTTGGCCACATTATTATCATTCAGTTTTTATAACTAGGTATTTGAAAGTAGCTCGTTTAGAAATGAAATGAAACAAGTATTCTTTATTGTACACACAGATAATAATACATGGTTTTAGTTTAAAAAGAAGTCGTACAACGGGCGGCCTTATCACTAAAAGCGATATCTTGCAGGCAACCTAGGGATGGAGAAGTTTGGTATGAAAAACAGATGGAGGCGTTGATGTAGTGTACAGTGATTATTAATCTATATTAATATATAATTATTATATATTAATAATTAATAAATATAAAACCAAATAATATATAAAATAAATACATACATACAACATACACAATATATAAGTAAAATTTTAAACACTGAAAAAAGGCGACAACCTCAGGCGGGAATCGAACCACGCACCTTCCACATTCCGGGCGGCTGCCTTAACAAATTTTGACAATATATAAGTTCGTACCTTTTTTTTTTTTTTTTATAAAAGAGGGAGGCAAACGAGCACTCGGGTCACCTGATGGAGAGTAATCACCGCCACCCATGGACACCCGCAAAACCAGAGGAATCGCAGACGCGTTGCCGGCCTTTAAGGGAGGAATAGGTTTAAGGAAGGAATAGGAATTGGGAAGAGGGGGGTGGGGGAGGGGCCTCCGGAACCCTCACTGGTCGGACGAAACACAACAGCACCAAGTGCCATTATTTCACGCCGAATATTCGTGAGAGGGTGGTATTACGCCGGGCGAGCTGGCCCAATGCGTGCTGCAACGCAGCGTGGCTCTACCACTCAGTCAGTGTCACTCATTTAGCACCACCCAGGGGCCACGTGTAGGGTCTCAGGGGTAAACCTACGGACGCGAGTAACTTAACCCCCAAAACCCCTTATGAACATATGACATTGACACAATATCTTAATAATTAATTCGACAAGTAGTGATCTTTGACAAGTTTTTTAAAAGCTTGCTGGGATTTTGCTTGTCTTACGGCTACAGGCAGAGCATCCCACAGACGAGCAGCATGAACTTTAATGGTTAATTATTATACATGTATTTCTATATTTAACTTCGTGACAAAATTAAGACCTCTTTCTTTGTTTCTTGATACTAAATGAAGCAGCAACCAATTAAAACTGATATTAAGTACATATATTACATATTTATTGGTACCTTAATTGTTTATTAGTAGGCACGCTAACAATAATAATTATACTAATGGTTTTTATATATTTTAGCGTTTTATTAACGCTTAAATATACATAAGTAAAATTTTTAAGCACTGAAAAAAGACTACAACCTCAGTCGGGAATCGAACCACGCACCTTCCGCATTCCGGGCGGCTGCCTTAACCACTTGGCTACCGAGATCTGGTTTTTACCCGTCGAAATTTGTCAGTGCTTGATGCTTATGTTTTTAGTCAACATTGCAATTTAGTCAAAAAATTTACTTATGTAGGTATATTTAAGCGTTAATAAAACGCTGAAATATTCATCTTAACCGAATGTTCAAATATTTGTTAAAATATTTCTTTCGAATCTCAGAGGTGAAAACTTCTAAGATTTGATGAAGCAATGTTGCCTAAAAAACAGCATCAAGCACTGACAAATTTCGACGAGTGAAAACCCCTCGGTAGCCAAGTGGTAAAGGCAGCCGCCTGGAATGCGGAAGGTGCGTGGTTCGATTCCCGCCTGAGGTTGTCGTCATTTTTCAGTGCTTAAAAATAATTATACTATTTAGGCAGTCTTGTTGACGAATTTTGCATATAAGGCAACCAAAACAACTTAAAATCATCTATTACAAACATCAATAAAGAAATTAAGTACAGTTTTACCTAATCCGCGAAAATTGCAATGAAAACTAAAACAAAATATTTATTGCCATAATATTGTATATCGCATTGTTGGTATATTAGTTGTTAACTTAACGGAGTCAGATTCCGATATCACGAAAAAATACACGAGATGGAGCTTACCAAAACAGTGCAAGCAAAACGAAAACAGACCGTATGGTTTTATTTTGAGGAGCTCGATGGCGCAGCGGCTAGCGCGTTCGGCTTGCGATCTTGCTCGCTAAGCCACTTTCGCTATGCCGGGTCGCTGGATGGGTGACCAAATTAAAAACATCTCGTGCTCTTCCGTGCTTCGGATGGCACGTTAAGCCGTTGGTCCCGGTTGTTGTCGTAAGATGACAGTAATTATAATAAATAATAAATAATAAATAATAATAAATGTTTTATTCATTTAAGACTTAATGTAACAATATTAGGTGACGACTTCCTCTATTAAATGCAGAAGCACCTGTACCAAAGGGAGTCGCTCTTCCTTAACTTAAATTATGATAACTATTGTGTTAACTAATACATGTGAAAGTAGGAACTTACATTTAAATACATGCTTTTTACACTTTTAGAAAATAAAAAAGAATTCTTTTAAATTTATATTACAGTAAAAAAAAAAATTTTAAGTAGGAAAAATATGTGAAGTGTAGGTGTAGTGTGTTTGTTTTGTAGCGATGGTGTGTAAATGTGTGTAGGTGTGTGTGTGAGAGTCTGTAAAAATGTGTGAATAAGTGTGAGGCAAGTTTAATTAACCACTCAAAAGTCAATATAAGAAAGTAAATTTTCAGTCTCATTGTAGTCCAGAGATTTCAGCCATGCGGTAAGTTCTTTCTTACAGTCCCTAGTCGTCAATGAGTATATTTCTAGTTCCTTATTAACTTTGTTGTATAATTGTGAGGACTAATGTGAGAACTGATATTGCGCAAATCGAATGTATACCAGTTTAACAGGGGCTACTTTATCTTTCCTTCTTCTAACACCAGTATCAGGGTAGTATTTTAAAGACGTATGCTTTTTCAAAATAGTGAGTAATATATAAAGCTTTCTTACTGTAAGTAAATAATTTAAATATAAAGTAAGTGTAGGAAATCTTCTTTTCTTAAAGTACATAACTTTTAGTAAAGACCTTTGGGCGCGCTCAACCTCTAAAAATTTGGTCTTAAGTGCGCCACCCCATAAGGAAATACAGTAAATAGTAACGGATTGTGCCAATGCTACGTAGATTTGATTTAGTAGTTGCTTATCAGTAACATGTCTCAATACCTTAAATATCCAAATAAAACATTAAAACCCACCAACCCGCATTGGGCCAGCGTGGTGGATTATGGCCCAATATCCCCACGTGCTATTGTCTACGTGAGAGGCCTGTGCCCAGTAGTGGGACGTTAATAGACTGATGATGATGGTTTTTTTTCAAATCTGATAATTATTATGGGGAAAAAGACTACATAGAGCGGCGGTGGGCTCACCATATATCACACTGAGCACATGTGCAGTCGTAATTTAGTGAAAAGTGGACTATGGCAGTGGACTGCTTCTGCGGTCCTCATTACCTAATCTCTGACTTACCCATACATGGTTGCCTGGAAGAAATTGCTGCTTAGCGATAAGGCCGCCAATTGTATGTACTATGTGTTTGTCCTTTTGTATCTTTTCTGTGGTGTACAATGAAGTATATTTTATCTTTATGTATTGTTATGAATCTATGTACGAGTAAGTATGTACTTAGCGGGCCGACTTTTCTCCGCCCATAAGCGGTAACTAAATTGAGATTAAACAAACAACTGCGATAAAATAACATCGTCTAAGTGAGGTTAGCGGAATAGCTTGTTTGTGCCAACGAGATCTACTAACAGTCTAGTAAACAGCGATAAAAACAAATAACCCCAGATCCTGTATAAAACTAGCGAGCAGCCTGTTATTGCTTAGAACTATTACAGAGCGGGCACCGAATAGAAAGTACTTATAACTCGGCGATGCGACCCTAAGAATGTGCAAGCCGCAATCTATAGCTACGCACATTGAGGTATTAAAACTAGAGACGGCACCGCGCAGCAAGTTTTTGCGCACTGAGTTGTGCAGGCAAAACTGTTTTGCTAGATCAAATGGTTATGTATTTACTATTAAATTACTTTTTACGTTTCTTGATAATTTCTTACTTTTTTTTTAAATTTTCGACATAATTTTTACATGTGAATATTTATTTTTAAGTCCTACAGAGAACCTGCTAATTCGTTCAATCCTATAAAGTCTATCTAGGCAAGAAACCTATAAAACGCGCCATTTGCGCTGCTTCGCTGTTATACCCGTCCCGTACCGTTTCGTACCGTCGAGAGAGTGAGAGCGCTCGAAAGGACTCGCAATGCTGGACTTACACGGAACCAATACTTAAGACAATCCAATATGCCAGTCCAATAAGCCAATGCTAATGCTAAGCAAAAATGGCTTGAGGACAATCCAATGTAGTGGACTGCCTCTATTTACACGATGCCAATATTGGACTGGCTTAGTGGATTGTCGCAAGTATTGGCTCCGTGTAAATCCAGAATTATGCTGCAAACGGCTCAATGATTTCGGTTGTAGAGCTTGTTGCCACAAATCAGTGCGCAAAAAATTACTCTGCGGTGTCGTTTCTAGTTACAATACCTCAATGGCTACGCAGTCCGCCCTTCGTGAAATTATTGCACACCCCACGAAAATGGGTCAATTGTGTGCGAGCGAGACGCGGAGGTCCACGTTGTGCGAGCGGGATGGCCATCTTAATTCGTTCAGGTGACGTCACGAGGGTTTTAACGGGCCCGTCCGTTTTCTTTTCGCGTACCATTGTTTTGGTAAGCTCGAACAGTCTCCATCCAGTGTATTTGGTCGTGGAATCGTAATGTGACTCCGTTAAGTTTATCGGCGGGGCCGTTCTTCATTTTTGTTTTTTTCTTCCGGAATTCGAGGGCGAAGTTTGCGGAGGAAATGAGTGAGACAAGCGATCGCTTTGATCTCCCCGCCTGTTTATTTTGTTATAATCAGCGGGAGCCCTATGTAGCTGATGAGGTCTTTGTGTAGCGGTCTCTAGTAATTTGCGAAGATCGACTTGACAGCGGTAAAGTTTGTTTCGGAGGCGACTTGTTCGACGTTTCAAAGCTCTCCAAAAATTGAAATGAAAACCAACATTGTTTTATTTTTTCATTCGGCCTATTTTGTTTCACTGCTAAGCAAATGTGTCCCCCAAACCCGTGCATAGCTATGATATTAAAAAAAAATTGTTTAACGCTCCCACCAATTATGTAGACCAAGATGAGTAGTCTTTTGAAACTCGTTAATATGGTAGGATAACGGATAAATATACATAAAAATAGAAAAAAAATTTTTTTTCCTAAATTGACCCGACTGGGAATTAAACCCGGGTTTAACTTCCGGTCCTCAGAGATGGCGCGATGCCAGAGCCGGATAATATCGATATATGACAACGGTTTTTAATATAATTTGTAAATATAAAATTAAGTAAATATAAAAAATATTGCCTTTATTATTGAAATTTTTGCATTCACAATGTATTCACATTCATAATATATAGTTAAAGAATAATTTGTTTAAGTACTAGGAAAAAAACAACCAGTCTCAGGAAAGCTCGAATGGAATTCGAACCCATGACCTTTGGATTGCCGGTCCACTGCTCTAACCGCTAAGCTACCGAGACCCCAGATGATTGGTTCGAATCCCATTCGAGCTTTCCTGAGACTGGTTGTTTTTTTCTAGTAAACATTTTATCCTTGTAAATTTATTGTACAAAATGGCTGAGGTATGACGCTGTTTCTAAGTTAGAGTGGACGAATTCGCTGCCGGGCCGCTAGTACAAAATAAAAATAAAGGAGCCCCTCCATTACTCTCGAGAGTTAACCGACTGTGTGATTAGGCAATGAAGGGGTCACGTTAGTTGGCCGGTACGCAGTGATCACAATTTCCCCGTCAAAGGTGACGAGAGGACCTAACAATGGCAATTTTTTGGCTGTTTCGCATGCGTCCTGCTTTTCTTTCTCTTGTGTGTGTGAGCAACAAAGTGGACGTGTAAAGTAAGGTTATTTTTTACTTTTTTATGGGTTGGTAAAATTCAAATTCATTTGTTCAATTAAGGCTATAATTATTGAGCATTTATGAAGGTAGATACGCCATCGGTTCGTAAGTATCTTGCTGCGGGAGCTTTGTACTGAGAAGAACCGGCAAACTACTCAGCAAGGGCTTTCTTTTCTCCCTTTCTTTTACAGCGTCAATACAAATTGGAAAATGCCCTCCCTATCATAGAAGAACATTTTCCAATATAAGATAAAAAACATTTAATACGATTAAAAGACAAACAACAACATACAAAGGAATATCTAATAAAAAAACAGGTATTGCTCAATTTAAAATAAAATAAACAATAACAACAACTATAGGAAGGTCCAGTTTGAGCCTATATCTAGATCAAGTACTAATGTACAAAATTCTACACAACTAAGTTTATTCTCCGTATTGCTAAATAAAATAGTATTCCAATGATCGAATCTTTGAAAAAAACATACATTTCATCAACCTTTGTGTAGGCCCATTTGCAGATAATGCTTGTAAAGCCATTGGTTCCGATTGTTGTAAGATTGTAAGTAGTCGTTAAAATTTAACAACCTGCATAGAGCCGCGTAGTGGGTTACGCTTACGGTCTTACCCAAGTCAAAGTCAAAATATATCCTATCTCACTAATATTATAAAGGCGAAAGTTTGTAAGTATGGATGGATGTTTGTTACTCTTTCACTTAAAATTACTCAATGGATTTGAAAGAAATTCGGCATACAGATAGTTTATAACCTGGATTAACACATAGAATACTTTTTATTCCGATATTTCCACGGTAACGGGAACCACGCGGGTGAAACCGCGAGCGGCCGCTAGTTTATTCAATAAACTCAATTAATGAGTACTTTGAATCATCCAAATCATTTTTAACCTACCACCTATTCAGGACGTCATTTTTTAAACTGTGGCAAAGAACGGGCGCAAGAGTCAGCTTTACCCAACGGAATATGAACGCTCGGGTCACACGACAAGTTTCAATTTCACGTGAAAGTCAGTGAGTGAACCTTCTGTACGGTAGTACTATTAGTTATTCTGTGGCCCTACTGTCACCTTTTAAAGCAGTATTACTTTAATTTTACTATGCTAGGAGGAGCTCGATGGCCCAGCAGCTAGCGAGTTCGGCATGCCGGGTCGCTGGATGGGTGACCAAATTTAAAACATCTCGAGCTTCTCCGTGCTTCGGAAGGCACGTTAAGCCGTTGGTCCCGGTTGTTGTCGTAAGACAACAGTCGATAAAATACACCAACCCGTATTGGGCCAGCGTGGTGGGTTATGGTCCCATATCCACACTGTGCCCAGCAGTGGGACGTTTATAGGCTGATGATGATGATGATGATTACTAAGCAAAATTCGTATGGCAATTTGCAGAGTAAGATTAATGTAATACTGATCTAATAATTGATGGTAAGGAACCTGGTAAGTACCGTAAAAACCCTGAACTAAGCTAACCAACTCCATACATTCTCTACGCAAGATTGTATACTGTTCGTATTATGTAACGTGCAAATGTCGTTTAGTCCGAAACTGCTTAATTACAAGCACTTTAGCGCCGGATCGGTCTCGCTGGAATTAGAACAATGCGCTCTGAGAAATTACATGTTGTGACCTTAAAACCTCGCCGCTTAAGAAAGTTTCTTGTTTTTTATGTGGATTCCTTATTATTTATCTCAATATCGAAGACGGTGTTAGATTTTGACCTATAATTCGAAGTATATTCATTTCATATTCTTCCACGAACTGATAAGCATGAAGATTCAAGATTTATGATTCTATATTTTAGGCTACAATAATAGAGCACTTCTGTGTTATTAAATCCGCATTTTATGATCGACTCTTTACAAATGCCACAAAGGTTACTCTTGATCTAAACGTGAGGGTCGAAGTGAGAGGCTAAATTACTGGTCGAGCTTTAGAGAAGCGACGTGCAGAGCGAAGTTATTTGGTGTTTTATTCCTAGATAGACTTTAGAAATAGAAATAGAAATATATTTAC
Source organism: Scoparia ambigualis (assembly GCA_963921215.1). Taxonomy (NCBI): domain Eukaryota; kingdom Metazoa; phylum Arthropoda; class Insecta; order Lepidoptera; family Crambidae; genus Scoparia; species Scoparia ambigualis. The sequence continues at coordinate 22,337,110 of OY992520.1, forward strand.
TGTCGATACTGTGTACATTTTGCTGGTTATAATACAATACATAAGTAGGAATCGACAGTAATGCTCATTACGGGCATGCAACATTAATACCCAAAATAGCAACTTAATTATTTTTAAAGTGTAAAAAACATTTTATACAAGTTAGGTTTATAAAGATACTCAAAATTTGGTAGAAATTGGGTTTTGATATTAGATGGCAGTTGATAAAAAACTCTTATGCTGGTACTGAAGGCACTCTTGTAAAACAAATGATTATTTATCCTTGGAACAATGACATTATAATAAAAATATTGTAACATCATTGCCTTGGAATACTTAGATTGTGTTGATATATTTCGCGGACATTACGAAATATTCTGGACTTTTCTTTTACAAAAATTGATATTTCTTAGATATAAATGTTAGCCAGAGTCAGAAAACCTCTTTCCTTAAAAAGACTTCTAAGAGATTCATTTGAATACGTCATGCTGTATATAATACACAAGCATCTCTTTTGCACTTATAGCATAAAACCAACTTTTGCAAAATGAAAGTTGACTCAACATTAACAGAGTTTCCCCAAAATATAGAGCTATAAATTACCAGCAGTATTACTTTAATTTAATCTTTAAAAAGAGATGGCAGTTGAGCCCCAGAACTTTGATCTCGAATCCGCCGACTATCGGTTTTGCATCGTTCGATTTTATTGTTCGTCATATATGGAGTAGTAAAAGCTTTACTGCCAGGGTGCCATAAATCCAGTGGAAGCATGTTGAGGGTGACGATTAATCTTGAACAATTAGTTACATATCTCCGTTCACGAATGCAATAAATTCAAGACACAATGTAATTTATAGGGGATAATGATAATGTTTATTTTGCTTAAATGTACTGTGGTCTAAGCTTGATAATCATTTAAATACCATTTTATATTTTACTCGCATTTGTTTAATGCATATAGTTCACCCGTTTGAAAACCTGTATTTTCCGAGTTAGTTTAACCATCTCTATGTTTAACTGAATCGGAAAAATTCGGGCGTGCGCACAAAATACCAAAAATTTCATCGCAGTCGAATGATTGGTACAGGAATGCAATGCATGTACCTATATTATATTATAGTCTAGCGATGGCGTTCCAATCGCCATCGAAAGTTAACTTCGAAATTTGCCGTCGAAAATTGTAATTACGTAATTTTGAAGGAAGAGTCTCTGTTGCTTTAAAAGGCCGACATTTAGTAAATTGATTAATTGGTTCTATGACAGGCAGGTTCCGTCTGTCAGCTCCAAAGGCTCGCAGTAAGCCCCCGGGGCGGCCAGGAAATGGAACTTAGAGCTTTGACAAAGTTTTAATATATTCTTCATCGAGTTGCTGACTGTCTCAAAGCGCGGGTTATGACGTATTCAGTTCAGGGTTGTTGGCTGGCCGCTTATTTTGTTGTTCACGTTTAAATTTTCACAAAAAAAAAGGGAAATGTGGATCCTTTCGTGCAAATTTTCCTTTTTTTGGTGATTACTTTTTTAGTGTGCGATAATATTTGTTCCCATATTCTATTTAATAAACGTCACAGGATTTCAGTTCTTGTCATGCCAGTGTATAGGTTAATATGAAGGGCTCGCTGGAAGGCTTATACGTTTGAGTGAATATTGGGTGAAGTTAAGTCCGTGCTTAGAAAGTCACGTAAAGCCTTAGGTAGTTGTCGTAAGATTGTAGTCGTTAACGTTATCAACTAACCCGCATTGGGTCAGCGTGGTGGGTCATAGTTAGTGTTGGCCAGGACTTGAGTTCTTTAAGTCCTAATTTAGGGACTGCACTCATTTTAGCAGAGCTCGCAATACTCCGACTAAAATGAGTATTGAGTTCTAGCCTTTTGTCCTAATGCAAAAAGACTCGACTCATAGAACTGAGCCGTTATTATGGAACTCAAGTCCTTAAAAAAACTAAGCTTTTTAATACAATTAAAAAGGTCAGGTTTTTCTCCATGGGCAAGTATATTTCCATTAAAAAATATAGTAACTCCTCGATCATATGCTCGAAGTAGTAACTCTTTGAACTTCTTTTATCCTTTTTGGCGCACGTCGCGCGTTGGCTCGCTTCTGGAGGTGGTTGACGAACGCCTAATTGTCTATCACTTTAGCCTAGAACTTTATATTTTAACAGAATGGTTATGGAACACACTGTTTCTAAAATGACTTCGGCACTAGCAATGATCTCGTCTTAAGAGTCTCTATGTTATTGTAAAAAGACTCAAGCTCTCGAGTAATATTGTAAGGACGTGTTAGTCTTATCACTGACAAAAAGGCGCGAGCTCACATTTACGTGTCCACTCTTGAAAAATCGAGTCCAGTCTCTAAAATAGGACTCAAAGAACTCGAGTCCTGGCCAACACTAGTCATGGTCCAATCTCCCCTTTTTTTTTCTTTTAGCTAGCTGCTCCCGCTTTTTGGCAGGCTTTTGGTTTCAGTTTTTGTCTTTTTCTTGTTTTCCATTTAGGGATTTTAATAAACTGGAGCTTGAAGAGCTCTACTCTTTTTTTTTCTTTATTTCTTTTATCTTTTCTTTTCTTTTCTTTTTCTCTTTTGTATCTCTTATAATTTTATTTACATACATTTCTTAATATTATGTTACATTTTTATCCTATATTTTTTGACGTGACAACGTCTTATAAATTGGTTTGCCGGGTGACACTTCAAGAAACTGCGTTACGCTCCGCTCACGTTATGCGCTCACAATGAGAGCGAGTGAGAGGCACGCGTCCCTTCCACTCGGGCATGGTTAGCCCGCCTAAGAGCGAGAGAGACAGACATAAAAAGTGAAAGGCACGCGTCCCTTTCCTATTTCATTCTTCTTCCTACTATACAAATGAATATTCACATTAAAATTATTTTACCACTCAAAGTCGTTGTCACGTAAAACTTTCGCCCGTATACCGACTTTACAGGCAACCAATTTTTTACAATTTTCCTTACATACTAATACATTTCTTTCTTTTTTTTTTTTTATAAAAGAGAAAGGAGGAGGAGGCAAACGAGCAGGCGGGTCACCTGATGGAAAGTAATCACCGCTGCCCATGGACACCCGCAACACCAGAGGAATAGCAGATGCGTTGCCGGCCTTTAAGGGAGGAATAGGTTTAAGGAAGGAATAGGAATTGGGAGGGGGGAGGGGAAGGGGCCTCCGGAACCCTCACTGGTCGGACGAAACACAACAGCACCAAGTGCCGTTATTTCACGCCGAATATTCGTGAGAGGGTGGTATTACACCGGGCGAGCCAGCCCAATGCGTGCTGCAACGCAGCGTGGCTCTACCACTCAGTCAGTGTTACTCATTTAGCGACACCCAGGGATCACGTGTAGGGTCTCAAGGGTAAACCTACGGACGCGAGCAACTTTAACCCCTAGACTTCTTCTTACTCAAACATTTATTTTCTTTTTTTTACTTAAATTCCTATTATTTACATTTCTTACTTTACATTTCTTACTTATCTTAAAACATAATATCCTTAATTAATTTCCTTTTAATTTCCTTCCTTTTATTTACATGTATGTATTTATCATTTCCATTTTATTATTTTACTTAATCTAATTAAATTTCTTACATTATCTTCTATCCCTATTTTGATCCTGCCACAATGTGGTTTTGCTTAATAAATTAATCTTATAACTAATTGTCCTTATTTCTTTTGTCTACTATATTTACAATTTTTTCGGCAAATTCCATGAATAACCTTCTTTCTTTCTTATTACTATAGATCTCCTTCAGGGTATCCTTGCTTAGTCGTGTATCAAGTTTTTGTTGCAGAGTGTACCTAGCTTGTGTGTGTACTGGACAATCAAGTAGTATGTGGAAGATGTCCTCGTCCATCGTCGGGTCGCAAACACACGAGGGGCTGTCCCTGCGCTTAAATCTGTGCAGGTATGCACAGAATCCCCCGTGGTGTGTGAAAACTTGCGATGCAGTCCTGTCGATGGACATCTTCCTCACGGTGTGGTATGCCTCCACCCCATTAGGTAAAAAAAAAGACCTTAGTGGTCGCGGCTGTAGCTTCGGTTCTATACCTGCAGTCCCACTGCTTGATCGTTTCCGCCCGTAAATAACGTTTAACGAACGAGATGGGGCTGCAGTCATAGTCTGCTCTGGTCTTCAGTTTGAGGGCGGCTTCCTTCGCTAACTCATCCGCTCTCTCGTTCCCTCTCACTCCGACGTGGGCCCGTATCCAATAAAGAGAGACTAGTTGGTGGTTGTTCAATCTCCCCTTGCCCAGCAGTGGACTGAGATGAGTGACCAACATTAAGTAATATAGGATAAAATGTTTACTAGAAAAAACAACCAGTCTCAGGAAAGCTCGAATGGGATTTGAACCCGTGACCTTTGGATTGCCGGTCCACTGCTCTAACCGCTAAGCTACCGAGACCTCAGAAGACTCGTTGAATTTTTGTAGTAGTTGATATGCTGCGAGCCAGCGGTATTACGTCACTTTGAAGTCTACCCTCACATTCGAAATAAATACAATTGCAAGTATTTCTCAATCGATATAGTCGTAATTGCTTATAAATATCTTTATTATTGAAATTTTGCATTCATAATGCTATATAGATATAGGATAAAATATTTACTAGAGAAACATTTTTCTAGTAAAGATTTTATCCTATATCTACGAGTATATAGTAGCATTGTGAATGCAAAATTTCAATAATAAAAATTATGTAATATCTTTTAAACTTTTGAGTTCTATTTATAATGGGATTTATCGCAAACTACGTTTCAACCGAGTACCGGCAGCTGTCACGGGAAGACTACTACTAAGTGTAAAGTTAATTTAAACTACTCCGATTGGGACTAACTGTTGTTTCAATCGGAGTAGTTTGCCTAGAATTTATTACAATTAATTATATTCTGATGTTGGGCCAATAAGGTTACATCACTTTGGCGCCTAGGTCTTTCTTTATTTTACAAAAAAATACGATTAATAAGCAACAATAAATATCGAAGTATCAATTTATAACTGTGCAGCGGTGAAAGAATACTACCACCCCCTCCCTTCCCTAGGATGTCGTAAAAGGCGACTGACGGACTAAAGACTGCTCTTTCTTCTATCAGCATAGAGCGGCGATGGGCTCACCACCTGTCACGCTGAACACATGTGCAGTCGCTACTTAGTAAAGGACTACTTTTGCTGTCCTTATTGCCTTGTCTTTGACTAACCCTTCGGGGATGATAATCGTGATTATAATTATGTTATGTTATGTGCTTTGTAATATTTTATAAAAAAATCGAAAGTATGTGTAGGTTGGTACTTGACAAATGACAGCCCTAACGTTTCCAGGTCGCTCCCATTGCATTTATACCAACTTTTTCCAGTTCCACTTCAACTCGGAAAGGATTTAATTATAGAGTGTCCACGGCCAGCGTGTGTGCCTTAACATAGGATTCTATATTGTTTCACTAAAGGCTAAGCCACCGTACGTACGTAAAGGATTGTACACATAATTCATGGAACTATTATGGACTATATTACTGAGTTAGGCCTAATGTTGACACTTGCCAGTTGACAGACAATAGCTACTAACCAATTTAACATAGGGAGTTTCTTCGTGTTCTTTATGCAACAACACGTGTTGGTTCAGTTCAGACTCTGGTTTTACTTCATTCTACCGTACAAACTTATTGTAGGTACTTATAAAAGCTATACAAATTGGCATAATAAATAAATTTTTAATAAATTTTGTTTACGCTCACACCAACTATCTAGACCAAGATGAGTATTCTTGTGAAACTCGTTTATATGGTAAGATAACGGATAAATATACATAAACATAGAAAAAACACCCAGACCCGAAATCAATTTAGAAAAAACAGTTTTTCTCTAAATTGACCCGACCGGGGATCGAACCCAGCCTCAGGAGATGGCGACACCATGAAAACCGGTGTACAAACCACACGACCAAGGAGGTCGTCAAATGATTAATGACTACAACTATTTTATATTCACAAAGCTACTAGCTTTGCGTACTTTTTGGTAATGCGTATTTTTAGTAGTTTTACCCTACATGCGCAAGTATGAACGAGTTGAGTAGCCTCACTTTGCTAGTTTGATTATTTCAAAATTCATTTTTATTGCGTTTTCGGTGCTAATAAATCTTTTGGGACATTCAAGAAACATAGTGCCCGTGTAAAACTTTTAAATTTACTTTTGTTTTTATCTTTTCTTTTATTATATAATTGTTTTATGATTATTGATTGCATAATTTGGTAACGACATATTGTTTTGTAAAAAATATATTAATATAAAGCTGTGGAGTTTCTTGCGCCCGTTCTTCTCCACAGCTAAAAGACGTCCTGAATGAGTCTTTCCTAGGCCTATCCATCCATCCATAGAAGTAAAATTAAATTTAGACGATTCAAAATGCTTATTTTAAGCTTACTAATAAAGAAATTTTGATTTTTTTAAATTCTTATTTCTCCAAAAGTGTTACAGTCTGTTATTCCTCCGGTATTGCAAGTGTGCCCATAGGCGGCGGTGCTGTCCGTTAGGTGACACGATGACTCCCTTGCTACTTCTAGGATAATGGTGCCATTGTTTTTTATTTTTTTTAAGGAGGCAAACGAGCAGGCGGTTCACCTGATGGAGAGTTATCACCGCCGCCCTTGGACACCCGCAAAACTAGAGGAATCGCCGGCGCGTTGCCATCCTTTAAGGAAGGAATAGGGTTAAAGAAGGAATAGGAATTGTGAGAGGGAAGGGGGGGGGGGGGCTCGGGAACCTTCACTTTATCCTAAAGACCCACTCACTAATGTTAAGTAGGTATAGATTTAGCACTAATCCTGCTTCAAGATTGTTTGCGGCCTGACGTTTTAAACAGGATGTAGCTAAATATAAATGTCTAATTCCGACGCATGTCTTTGTCGCTCTGAATAAAAGGAATATATATTATTTTACTGCCCATTTGGTTTCGTGGTTACTAGTCTTCGGGTGTAATAGGCAGAAGAGAATTCTATATTTTTGTTGATTTAGTAGGTGGTAGGGATGGTTTTAAAATCCGCCTTGATAGTTAACCTCATTTTAATTAAGTCGCTAACTCTTGCCAACAGAGCCATAACAAGAATGTTAGTGTTAGGAATTATTGTGTTTCAACAATAAGATATAAGATAGCAACAGCCAGTTCCTTATTAGTTGAGGATTCTGGCTGAAGAGCGCAAACATGCTTAACCTTTTACATTACAGTCACCTAGGAAGCATGAAGGCGCAAAGAACAAAAAACAGCTTTGTCGGAAAAGTTAAAAAGAAGAAAAAATATTAACCACTCGAAATTAAGCTGAACAACTGACGATCATAACTTCAAAAGTTGGCCCGCAAACTATTCCGAAAGAAAAAGAGACGCAACTAAATCCGAAGCGTTAGCCTAGTATTTTAATCTGGAGGCTGGCTCGCCAGAAATTCGCTCAAGAAAATAATTAACCTCCACGCGGGCTGTCAGACGCAGTGGGTCGTGAAAGCCAGTCATATTCTTTTTTATACTTTCATCGTTCGAATGGAAACGGTGTTTTATTATTGCAGTGCGATTTCGAATTTCGAATTATGTATTTTTTTTCTGTTGCGAGCAATTTTCTTCAATTAGAGGAAAAAATTGTTATTCCATTTTTTCGGACGGTGCCGCGCCCGCCTGCCGGATGAAACTGTTGTGTTGGGTATTTATTAATCCGACACTGCGTTTTAGATATTTGGTTTCCGTAAAATCTGTTTTCATAAAATTTTGTTTTGAGGTTTTATTTCTACAATCAGCTGAACGCAATATCCAATTCTCCCAGCTCGATGGCCAAGCGGCATAATATGTTTTTGGTGTTTGTAATGCAAGTATATCAAAGGTGGAGTTACCTAATTCTAAACTATCAAAAGTAAACTACTACGGTACTCTCTCGCCGCGATCCAATCCCGTATTTATCCGATATTCGACGACCTCCTTGGTCGAGTGGTTTGTACGCCGGTTTTCATGGTGTCGCCATCTCTGAGGTCCCGGGTTCGAACCCCGGTCGGGTCAATTTAGAAATTATTGTATTTCTAAATTGTCTCGGGTCTGGGTGTTTTCTATGTATAATAAGTATGTATTTTAAGTATGTTTATCCGTTGTCTAGTAACCATTTAATGAGTTTCTTCGAAGCTTCTCTTGGGCTAGATAATTAGTGTGAGTGTAGGAAAGTTTATTTATTTATTATATTGGGGTATAAGTTGTTCGTTTTAAACTTTTGACTGTTATCGTCACAGTCGGCTATAATAATAGCCAACTTATAGAGAATAAGGTTTTTATGAAAGAACATTTTTGGCAACACGTCACGGAGCATGGGGATTTTACGCAGACGGACGGGCGTTTTGCGGGCGGGCCGCTAGTGAGAAATAAATATTGATAATTATCTCTACTCTTCATGAACACTCTTATTCTCTTAAGGGGAGGTATTTCGAGCGCTTCCCTATCGTTCTCTCGACGGTACAACGGTAAGGGACGGGTATAACAGCGAAGCGGCGCGAATATTCGCGTTTTATATTTAAAAAAATTTATAGATGTAATAAATAAAAAACCATCGGTTATAATAACTCAAGTTATTTACGAGCTTCATTTTGGTAAATGACTTATAATATCAAATCACTTATTTTAAGAATAAAACCTGGAAAAGAAGATAAAATGACACAAAAATATGTAACTTTGTGAATTTATTCTATCGAGCCAACTTTATAAAATCGTGTTTTCATCGGGTGTATTTTACAGAATAAAGCCTCAACAATATTTCATAATTTTCGCAGGTTTTAATTTTATTGTTTACTACTTCAAAAAGTAATTCTAAGAACGTGTTATTTTAATTTTTCACTAATACCTAGCCTTAACTCTTACCCGACTTAATAGAAATTTAATAGTTTGTCCGTCACCATTATAACCACCGTGGCCATATAAGTGTTAAATAGCTTGTTAGGCATTCATAATTTGATCTTAATATTATTCTTTTTTCCATAATTTGTGATCTTTATTTCGAGTTAGTTACTATAGTTTAAAAAAAATATTGAGTATCGAGAGACTGACTATATTTATTTCTTGATTAGTGTAAAAAAGAACTTGCGGTGTTGGAAGATACACAATGGTATATTCTGTTATTTGTCGGAAGAATAAAAGTTTAGCCTTTTTGCCTGAAACTCATAACTTTAATTAACTAAAACTTAAACGTTTTCTTACAAAAAGTGTTACTGCATAGATTAAATTTTACATACATACATACAAACACATAATCACGACTATTATCCTCGAAGGGTTAGTCAGAGACTAGGCAATGATGACAGCAAAAACAGTCCTCTACCATAGTCCACTTTTCACCAAATAGCGACCGCACATGTGCTCAGCATGAGGTGGTAAGCCCGTCGCCGCTCTATGCTGTTGGATGTATGTGCAGTCTTTAGTCCGTTAGTCGCCATTTACGACACCCAAGGGAAGAAACGGGGTGGTAGTATTCTTTTACTGCGACGCGACATGGTTAAATTTAATTTAAAAAAAATTACGATTATGTAAAAAAGTGATCAATCAAAAAATATGTTTATATAGCGTTTTTGTACCATAAATAGTCGATCAAAGCCATCGCCGTCGTTGGCGACGTCTTTTTCTTACAATCTCAAATAATAATAAAAAGAATTATTCAAATAGGTGCAGCAGTCCTGATGTAATGCGCGAACAAACCGTTTTTTTTTTTCATTTAACATGTTAACATCGTTTTACAATACTATAAATCACCATAACACTTAGAAACCACTAAGGTTTAATATTTAGTGCTACAAAGAATTGACAGCGAGATTAATTGATTATCTGACAGATATTAGCTTAAATTAACTTAAGACTTGTTAGTGTGTCATATTTGTCAATCAACGGGTGCATTATCAATTCATGTTTGATAGAAAATATGTTTTACGTTGTAGCGTGGCAACTGATTTTTATTTAACCAATAAGCCAATTTTGATGAAACTTTGCATGCTAATGGGAAGTAAATAAAGTAAAAGTAGTAAGTAAAAGTAAAAAGAAGTAAAACACAGGGATCTAAATAGTTTGTTGAAAACATTTTTAAAAAACGTTTTTTAGCTGAGTTATTGCTATTTAAAGTCTACTATAGAAAGTTAAAAATCGCAATGACTCAGTTAAATAAACATTTTTTTTAATGTTTTCAACAAACTATTTAGATCCCTGTGTTTTACTTCAGCATGCAAAGTTTGGCTTAAAAATTGGCATATTGGTTTTTTTTTAAATTTTGACTTGAAAGTTTGTATGGGAAACCGAAATGCGTAAAGCCTTTGAAATAGACGATGCCGATTTCACAGAGAACCACCGACATAATATTCGCATTTGGCAACTTTCAATTCATTAGTTTCGCACCGAAATCTTCGTCGCACGCAAACTATGTTGAGTCATCTAGGTCTCCAGACAGTCTGACAACTAGATATCTATCACTGGTTGACATTACGTCGCTGCGCTCAACAAACAATGCTTTGATTGCTACAAAACGGGGACAATCCCTATAACTATCCTTGTCACTCTTATCCGTAATCCCGCATCTCTCGCTCGCACACTCGACCTGCAATCACTCGTCTCTGTTGCCCCAATGATATTTGTGTTCGATTATAATTAAACATGCCCTCCTTTGAAATGTCAAGCTGTGTTTAATTAGAGGCCGTCGTTAATAATAGAAAGGTCCTTTTTCTATTGAAACTGAACGTACTAGTATTTATATAAAAATCTTGAAATGGCGTTTCGTTTTATTAAGAAGTTTGATTTTTCGCAATTTTCTTATGCTAACTTAAAATTTAAGTAAAGATATTTACGAGTCATAATAATAATACCTATGGTGGAAATATTATGTCTTTTCTGTGAATCTATGTTAATATTTTTGTACGAAAAGAGGTAAGTAAAATTTATTTGTTTGTTGGTATGAAGGAAGTAGATAATCTATGGAACAAATAAACCGTCTCCGAAAGTTCAAACACCAAGACAGCTTATTCTTGAGTTCTAGATTAAATATCTCACGATAAAAACATGTTTGTGATGACCGACCGAAATTAACGTGCGTGAATTTGCAGGTAAAAGTTAGTTTCAATTATTAGGATTGGTGAGTATGAATGAAAAATAAGCATAAATACTATTAATTTTACATTCCAAAACGCAATATATATTAGACAATAAGTTACATTTGAATGATGTCACAAATAGAGCACGGTATAATGCTCTAAGCACAAAATAAAAATGGCCGCATATTGACGTACTGTTTTCGCGCCAAACGTCCCACATTCGCTCGTACCCTACCGAAAATCTAACCATGACCGTTGGAACAAACAGCGCATGGCTTGGCGAAAACAACACAATTTATCAAGAGGGTTGAGATATCGGCAACTTCTCTCGTACGGGAAAACTCGGGCAATAAAAGCCACAACCGGGTTGGTGGGGATTCCATATTCCAATATGGCGGATAGTCGCGTCAGTGGCCAATTCACTTATGCCTGCGACCGCGACTCACGGCCCGGAAACTGGGTGAACTGCCAATATTTGTTTGGAAATCACAATGGGAGCGGCGAAATAGTTTTTCCACTTGCAGGTTTCATGCGAAACGTGTAGAAAACTTTATGCCGCTTGCACCGTGATCTTTAATCTAGATCTGTGTGCTTGCTTCGAACCTTTTTACTCACTGCTCACATCTCCCCATGTGTTTAAATAAGTGCTTTATTATTTTAAATTAACTTATTGAGTAAAAAATATTAAGATTTTGATCAAGTGGATATATTAAATCTAATAAATAAAAGATAGATTAAAATATTCTACTTATTTAAAAGTGCTGAATTAGAATACATACGTGTTTATAAGCTGATGATTAATATTTAATAAGTATACCTAATTCATACAAAATATGTCAGTGTCAATTTTAAACATTTTATTACAGTTCTAAAAAACGAACAACCTATGAAATCTAATAAAATTGTCATAGAAAAAATGACACTTCTGCAAAGTTGAAGTCAAATTTTATACAAAACTTTTAAGTCGTTTTGTTTCCGAACATTCCAACCGTGTGTTTTCCCTCGAATGAAAACAAAGACATTTTATTTTCCATCTCTATTGTTTTAGTGTTAGAGACTTAGGGGCGTGCAGTCGCGACAGTTCTGAAATCATTGAGTTTTTCCTTATTTAGATGAATTTGGAACCAAATTCACTAAAAAATGCTCTAATAGAGCACAAAAAATCTTATGATATTTTTAAAACTCATATTGTATTTATTATTTTTGTTCAAGTAGCAGCTTGTTTGATGAAAAAGCTGAAACTTGTACATAGACAATAAAAACAATTAATTCTAGTTTTGTGGGGCTATGATTTATAAATGTCGTAATTCTTAAGTTTAATAAATAAAGTTTTATTCATTCAATTTACATTTTGAAAAATATCTAGAGTGTGCTGTGTGCATGGCGGGTCATTATTAGGATTTGTTAGACGACTTTCCCGAACTCATTATTTCTTCGTAGTAAATTTTTCGTTCGCATATTTCCCCGATCGGTAAAATCCACATTTAAGTACCATTATTTATTTTTCGTTGTTTTAGTCAGTAGGTAACTAGTACATTTTCCGTTCGCATTTTCCCCCGATCGGTAAAATCCATACATAGAATAATTTATTATTCGTTGTTTTTTCGATTCGCATTTTTTCTTAAACGTGTTACGTTACCGAGCCATCTCTTCTCTTAGGTGACTTAAAAGACGACTAACAGAGCAAAGACTGTACTTACATCCAACAGCATAGAGCAACGATAAGCTCACCACCCGTCACGATGAACACATGTGCAATTGTCATTGTCACTTGGTGAAACGTAAATGTGGCATTGGACTGCTTTTGCGGTCATTATTGCCTGGTCTCCGACTGACCCTTCGGTTATAATGTCGTGAGTATAAGAGTATCTATGTATGTAAATATCTAGAAAAGTTTCTTTAGTTCACTTCAGAGGGTTTTTTTGTCAATTTGGTTCTAAATGGAAAAAAACCGGCCAAGTGCGAGTCGGACTCGCGCACGAAGGGTTCCGTACCATTTATCTATAAAACTTTAATCAATATTTTAATAATAGTTTATTTTTTTTAATTAATTAATTTATGACGTATAAAAAAAAACTACTTGCTAGATCTCGTTCAAACCAATTTTCGGTGGAAGTTTGCATGGTAATGTACATCATATATTTTTTTAACTTTTATTATTCTCTTATTTTAGAAGTTACACACACACATTTTACCACTTTGGAAGTCGCTTTCGCGCAAACTATTCAGTTTAGAAAAAAATGATATTAGAAACCTTAATATCATTTTTTAAGACCTATCCATAGATACCCCACACGTATGGGTTTGATGAAAAATGATTTTTGAGTTTCAGTTCTAAGTATGGGGAACCCCCAAAATTTATTGTTTTTTTTTCTATTTTTGTGTGAAAATCTTAATGCGTTTTACAGAATACATCTACTTACCAAGTTTCAACAGTATAGTTCTAATAGCTTCGGAAAAAAGTGGCTGTGACATACAGACGGACAGACAGACATCACGAATCCATAAAGGTTCCGTTTTTTGCCATTTAGCTACGGAACCCTAAAAACTCAATGAGTGCAGCACCGACCGTCGCGATTGCGCGCTCTTAACTCGAGCTGTGTCCCGAAGAATTAAGGCGCCCCAGTACGTCCCGACGTCTGACGAATACAAAAAGACTTTTGGAGCGGAGCGCATAAGCCACTGCACAATTTGGTATTCATACAATGTTTAATTTACTTACTCGCCTACATTGCATACGTACGGAGTTGTTACGAAAACACAAGAAGCAGAGAAATGTTTGTGAGAAAATCTTATGTAGAATGTCCTATGCGAAGTAAAGGTACCTAATGCTATTGTGTTTGTAAATGAATAGAATCAGGCGTTTGTTTGTGGCATGGCATACAAAAATGCAATAAAAATGTGTTAATTCCGCTAACTCACTGGTGTAGACCGAGACCTATGAGAAAGCGCTGAAAAATAAGTCTTGAAGATCTTATTTAACTGCATATTTAGTCGATTTATTGCCCACGCGAGTACACTTAGTACTTCGTATTGTCAAGTCAAGGCACTGTACACTCTCAAATATAGTGCTTTGGTTCTAAAGCTCTTAAAAGGTTAGTTTTAAGGTTTGTCATGCTATGACATTTAATGTCGTTGTCAGTATTTTGGCTTGACACTCGCAGCATGCAAGCATCGCACGCCCGCGTGTATGCAAGCTATCTAAAGCAGACATGTAAACTGAAACCCTCGGTATCCTCAGGAGCTGTTGAGCGGTTGAGCTGCGTCGTCTATAGCTATACTGGAGCCAAATTCGATAAAGAATGTTAACAATTCTTTATGCAAATATCTATAACGTATAAACATACTTAAATACATATATACTTACGATACATACTAGTAACACGAGGACCCGAGATTTAGAGAAAAGGTTATTTTAAAATTGACCCGACCGGGAACGGAACCTCAGAGATAGTGACACCAGAACAGGCGTACTGAGTACTTGACCACGGAGGTCGTTAGTCATAATAATAATATTTAACACATATGTGACGAATTTTATTTAGCATGCAATCAAACCGCAGCCAAATTGACTTAACATTAATTTATCATTCTAAATCAGCAAACTTAGTCACGATCCCAGTTAATTAGGCCAGCTTCATTATTCGTAATTCGCAAAGCAGATATATTCGTTAATTAACTAGCAATAACCGCAAACGTTAATTTTAACGGCAGTTTATTAATTTGCCAAGTACGGACGTGCCGGTTTGCCGCGATCCGCTTCGGAATACCTTTCAATTTGCTCCGTCGTTTTATTATTTACGGCGGGAAATGATATGTGAAATATTTGCAGGAGACCAAAACAAAAAATGTCTAACCTCATTTGTTTTTTTTTCAGGTAATTAATGGATTTCGCTAATGTACTGATCATGGTTTGAACCATCGATCGTCGCGGTAAGTATACTCGTAGAATTATTATGACAGTCAGTACTAACGAGCCTTATAAAGTTGAAGTATTTAAAGCTAAACCTGGTTTGCAACAGATGCTGCTTTATTTTAGTGATAGAGACAGCAAGATATTTAAACATAGTTTTAAGCCATATTTAGCTTTAGTCTGTGTTTTGCAATAACATGGATAAAGTTTAATATTTTTCATGCCACTAAACCAATTCTAATGAAACTCTGTATAAGCTTGAGGAATCTCATTGGAGATTCATTACAGATATTTAGTTACTAAACAATATTTCAAGAATTCGTTATATCAGTGAAAGATACTAACCGTACATGGAGGGAAAGTACCCTAAATATTGAGTATAGCAAGTTTTACGCAAAGGATACGTTCCTTTATTTTTCTAAATTAGAATAACCGCAATAACTACTTAGTTTTATACAAAAGCTTACCTGTTGCAGCTGTAAATAAAGCAATTGATATGCAAACATTATACACCCTACATATTACACATACCAATCGATGGGTCCGTTGACTCTATCGATTGATAACGTTTAAAGGAGAATGACCTTTTTACTATGGGAATTAGACTAGTTTTTTTTTGGTTTTTTTAGCTAGCTAGCGTAACACAGTGCTTTAATGAAATAAGTAGTAATAAATAGCAGCAATGCTCTGAATTATGAAGAAAAAATTACATTACAATATCATGCGGGAGTTTGAAGCTATCTTCATTTTTAGCTTAAGACTTTGGTATTTTGAGGTTATGACAACTGTTATCGTATGACTATCAGTTCAGTGTTTATTTATCACTTGATTCTTAACGCGGCGTTCTATAGAAAACCTTTTTTTACAGTAATCATTATAACTTAAAAGAACACTTTTGATATGTGAATGCTTAAGATGCAATTGGTATCGAATAGGCTGGTTTGGTCATTTCCTTTTTTCATAAAACATTATATCTAGGAACACCATGAGTAGTTTACAGCTCAGCTAGTTGACTAAACAGTCAGTAGTCAATAACAGCAAAACAGCAAACTAAAAAGTTTCAGAACATTTTTTAGATAAGTTGATTCTACCACCCCTCTGAATGCTGTCATCCAGCGAGAGCATTGTAAATATCCGTCTCACTTAGTGGCACAAATAGACTGCAATGGATTTCACGTACAGGCAGACAAACGAAATGAAGACCCTAGCCCTCCTAGACATGTGGTGAACGCTCTATGACTATTTTTAAGCGATTGTAAATAGTAAATTGGTAGTACCTGTCAACTTTATAAGTGCTTATACTGTCGCATTGGGTTTTTACCTGTAATTATAGTATTAAGTATTGTTGTTTTAAATAAATATATAAACTTAGATTTTTACTTGGCGATAGCTCACTCTACCGCAGAATATAATAAAGAATAAATAAGAGATGAACGCAGAAGTAGAAGACCTCTACCGTCTAAATAGGTCGAAGATATGAAAAAGACAGTGGGTTGCACGTGCAATTCATTTTCAGTTTAGTTTTCAATATGTAAATAATTATGTTTCATTAACTCTTATTAAAATTATCAATTTAAAATTTGCTAAGTGACACAGCGTTGACAAACAAACATCATTTTATTCTACAAACATTCATGCCACTTGTCTAACGCCTCCGATTTGCTACGAAACCTTAAAAAAGAGCACGTTACAGTTAGCAAACTCTTGTGGCACAAAGAAATCTGACAACAGACTGTCGCGCTACAGATGTTCTATTGTTTGTGAATGCAAACGAAAAATGAGAAAAATCTTTTCGAACACATACATTTTGCCGTTATCACACTTTTCAGATTAACGCTATCGCGAATCACGGGGTGCCTCTCGCAATCGCGTCCATACAAAAGCCCCATTATCATAATTCTAACGGGGAGAAGCGGCAACGCACGTTTATAATAAAAACAATGAGGGCGCACGCTTGAATGTTTTAGTGCCAACCTTTGCGTACATTTGAACTTTTGCGTACGCAGCCGTTTTTGTTCAAAAATATAATGTTGCTGTAACATTTACCTTGTACCTTCACAAGTGTTGAAAGGGACCACTTTTAAGAGTCTCCTTGTGAACACGGACCCTGTAAAGGGCTCGAACATGCAGCAGCAGTCATGATAACAAAAAGTATGTAAAAATTAAACGTGAAATAGTAAATGAGAAGGTTTTGATTTCAATCAGTCGTGTTCAGGTGAACTTTAGAAAACTTTATATATGTGTAACACATAATAATATGTATATTATATACTAGCGGCCGCTCGTGGTTTCACCCGCGTGTTTCCCGTTCCCGTTCCCGTGGGAATATCGGGATAAAAAGTATCCTATGTGTTAATCCAGGTTATAAACTATCTGTATGCCGAATTGCATCCAAATCCATTCAGTAGTTTTTACGTGAAAGAGTAACAAACATTCATCCATACTTACAAACTTTCGCGTTTATAATATTAGTAGGACTATGTAACATACATGTATGCAAATGCGGCTTAGTGATCTATCACCACAAACCTACGACGCATCGATATATCCACGGAAAAGATGAACATTTTTAACTGTTCTGTGGAAATGTTCTGCGGAAGTGTGTGTCGAACACTTTGCCTGACAAACTCAGGACCTCCGGTTATTTAGCCGACCGCCTTCCCACTAGGCCCCCGAGGCGTCGTAGAATAATATTTATTCAATTTAAAATAAAATATCTCGGAAACTTTGATAATATCAGAAGTGGTACATGAAGTATAATAATCCTCTATGGTAGATCTAAATCTTATTTTAGTATAAAACTCATAAAGAGAAAAAGGTACCTCACTTAAGGGATCACATTTTTTGTTGTCTATCCGTCTTTGTCAAGGCTTGTTACCCCAAGCCGATTCTTAGAAAAAGGTTTTCAGAGTATCCTGGAGGTATCAAGTTAAAATTGCTTACAAATGCTATATGGTGTTTTTTAAACATATTTTTGTTGAGCAAAGAAAGTAAAATGCTCTTATCTCATTGTGTTATCTTTAGAACATTTATCAATTCAATTCAATGTCTTTCATCATCATTCGCTAGCCCTGCTCCCATGTTATTTGGAGTCGGCGCAGTATGTCTCTTTCTTCCATAAAACTCGGTCATTCGTCATCAAATCATCCAATCCCTTTTCATTTATTAAGGGATGACCCCTTAGGTATACAATCTATCCATCTTTTCCTTGGTCTTTCTCTTCCTCTCCTACCTTCAACACTCATATTCATCACTCTTTTTGTCACATGGCTTTCATCCCTTACATAACATGTCCATACCAAGACAAAGGGTTCCATCTCCTCTTTTTTATGTATGTTTATCCGTTGTCTAGTAACCATTTAAGGAATTTCATAACGAAGCTTCTCTTGGGCTAGATAATTGGTGTGAGTGTAGGAAAGTTTATTTTATTTTATTTATTTTATTACTGTTATAGACGCCACTTTCATACTTCCTCTGATATATTCATTCCTTATTTTCCTTATTTCGCGTTTAGTAGATTAAAGATTATTAGAAAAAGTACAATCTCTTGCTAAGTATTTGATTTATAATTTAAATATTCGACAATTGAATAAAAAGAGTTCTGTATCAACCATTTACGTAACATAAACCTGAAATTGATTGAAGGGAAGGCCTTTTAAGAACTCTGGTATTTTGTTATGAATTTTATGCACATTGCGTAACAATTTTTCCCAAAACGTGAAGTCTTCGGTCTTGCACCCATTACCAGTCTATGAGGATTTCTGGTATTGGCCCTGTAAAAATCCCTTGCTATAGTGAAGATGTGGTAATTTAGTTTTACGAATTTTCCTATTTGCTATACAGGGTCTAACAAAATCAATAAACGAACGTTTAAGGACGGTATCTATGCATCATTCTGAATACAAATACAAAAATGGGCTCCTGTTTTATAGTGATTTTTCAAAGTTGTTTTCTAACAAACTAAATCAATTAAAATCATGCACATCATGAAACATTCTGTATCTTTATTAACACGCACGCAAACTTTTGTATAAGTTAGTCAGCTCAGTGTGCTCCGAGTTTAGTGTGCATGTGCTGTACAGGTTTGCAAAGGGTGTATTTTTTGGTAAATTATGATAATATTTTGTTGATTATCTCGGCAACGAGCCTGTAGTTTTGGACCAAATTTGGTGAGCATGCTCAGTGTGATGTATAGATGCTCCCCTTAAACGTTCGCTTATTAATATTGTTAGACCCTATATGTAGATGGATGTTAACGCAAGTATGCCTATGTTTACGAATTATAGAAAAAAAGCAAAGCACAGTTTATAAAATATGCCACTGTTGGGCAAAGGCATCGTTGAAATCAAGCCATGTCGCTACAATTGATGGGCATTGGCTTAGGATCACCAACCTTGCCAAATGCGGGGTGGCGAACACAAACTTAGTTTAGTAAAAAAATTATAAATTTTCCGAGTAAAGATTAATGCAAAATGTGACTAGGCGGGTTGTTCGTTTACGACCAGCCATTTGTCAGGGCAAAGGAATGAGATTTTTTATGAAATTACTTGAATTTATTTAAAATCTTATTATTTTATTGTGACATGAATGTTTTAAGGTACCTACCTATCTTTTCTTTTTCAAGATGAAACCACCTGTGGCAGTCGTTTTTTTTCAACATTTCTTATAATTTTATTTGTTATACTTTTTCTGAATAGAGACTTTTCAGACTTCTATGGCGTTATTAAAAGTATTGAGGATAGTTTTGTACTCGATCTTTTTATACAGTGCATACAATCAACTGAATATATTACTTAGTATCGAAATAAATACAAATAAAATTGAATTTTGTGTAAGTAGTTTGGTTTTCATATATTTTTATTACAATCTAAAAAGCACCACCATAACCGGTCTGACCAGTATTCTCATTTTGTACTTAAAACAATAAAATCATAATTTATTATTTAAAAATCTCTCCCTATCCATAATTTAACGATATCATTAATTTCCTTACTTAACTGATGTATCTTAGCTTCTGAATAAATCTCTTATTTATTTAGGTTCTCGTTTTATACTTTTTATGATAAATGGAACGTACTATCTAATCAGCTTTATCGAAATTTTTTTTTTCTAAAACATTAAAAATAAACATACCTGTTTAATAGGAAATAACAATGGTCAAATTACTCCGTAGTAAAAATTAGGTTAATTTATAGATATTATTTTAGACTCCAAACTAAATTGTAAATCGCACTCTGAAGCAGTTTGCAAAAAAAATAAAACGGGTTTTCTTTTGCTCTTTATAAATTGATGAAAATGGCCTATAGAGAAGCCGCCCTCGCTTACTATGCATACATAGAGTCGTTGTTAAGATACCGGTATAACAGTATGGGGAAATAGTGTGGAAGCAAAAACAGTGTTTATAGCTTAGACATATCATGCCGACCATGTTACAAACATACGTAGGTATGTTATTGTCACGCCCGCTTCCAACAGATTAAGGCTAGGTGTTAGTGAAAAATTAAAATAACACGTTCTTAGAATTTATTTTAATAGAAGTAGTAAATAGTAAACTTAAAATCTGCGAACATTATGAAATATTGTTGAGGCTTTATTCTGTGAAATATACCCGATGGAAACACGATTTGATAAAGTTGGCTCGATAGAATAAATTCACAAAGTTACATATTTTTGTTTCATTTTATCCTCTTTTCTAGGTTTTATTCTTAAAATAAGTGAATAAATATTATGAGTTATTTACCAAAATGAAGTTCATAGATAACTTGAGGTATTATAACCGATCGTTTTTTTTATTACATCTATCATTTTTATAAATATAAAACGCGCCTTTTCGTGCCGCTTCGCTGTTATACCCATCCCTTACCGTCGTACCGTCGAGAGAGCGAGAGAGAAGCGCTCGAAATACCTCCCCTTAAATGAATGTAGTATTATAGTTTTCTAATAATAATAATAATAATAATTGTTTATTTGCCATAAATAGGGTATAATACAGTTGGTCAAAGAATACAATGTCGCTTAAACCTACTTAGCCGTAAGCTACAGCATGCAAAATATTTAGGTACAGAAATACTTAATTTAACTAAATAGGGTTATGCATCCACCACATCGCGTCTTTCTACTTATGTTTCAAAAATTCATCAACCGAGTAAAATGTATTTTCAAGCAACCATTGACGCAGGGCACTTTTAAATTTTCTCAGCGGCAAACATTTTATGTTTTCTGGTATTTTATTGAAAATGGTAATACACATCGCATAACAATTTTTGAGGAAGCGCTTTTTTTTAGGCACTGTGTCTAATACTAATCTGTTTGGATCTCTGTTACTCCTACATGTTAGGTCCCTAGACTTCGGAAACTTATCTTAACGCTGGTATGTAAAGACTGCCACATCGAATACATATATGCATGGCAATGGGAGTATATTTAAAAGTTTAAAATATGGTCGACAGGGTTCATCCGGCGCTATGTGACATATTGCGCGTACACACCTTTTTTGCGCAATAAATGCCTTTTTAATTTCGGTACTGTTACCCCAAATTAGTAGCCCATATCTCAGAACCGATTCGACGTAGGCGAAATATGTAGTTAGCGCAGTGCTTCTACATGCTACCATGCTAAGTTTATATAGAGCATATGCAAATCTATTTAACTTGTTGCATACCTTTTCAACATGATCCTTCCAGTCAAATTTTGAATCCAAAATTATACCCAAGAATGTCACATGTAATGTACATTATTAGCCGTCCTGGGAGTTTTTCCGTTAAAAGTAATGTCAATAACGTGGTCCTTAAAATTATTAAAATTAATGAGGTTGGTCTTAGATAAATTAACTCTAAGATTATTATTATGCAACCAGTTTGTCATTAACGACAAACTCTCTAGTATATCTGCTTCGTGTTGCCGTATAGAGGCATCGGGATCCGATGCTACCACTATAGATATATCGTCTGCAAATAGTACAATTTCATGTTTAGTTACAGGAGCAATGTCGTTAACATATAGTAGAAATAGCAAAGCCGATATGACGCTACCTTGTGGAACGCCATATTTGTTTCGTTTGAATTTTGATCTTACTGTCACTGTATTATTTTTACCATCCAGATATTCCTAAAGCTAAGGTTTAAGCGAGCACTACACATTAAAATGAAACACTTTTTACGGATTCTGTTACGATTACTGATTACGGTCTCCCTGTTACGACGGACCCTGTAAAGGGTTCGAAACGTCAGGAAACTAAAAACTATATAATGTAGTAAAATTAAACGCGAGTTAATCCGTAAAGTATTTTATTTCAGCGTGTAGTGTTATTTTATCATGTCTTTAACGACACACCAACTTTAAAAAAATATAGAACTATATGAGGGTTGTTTTTCTTTTTCTCTTGTGTCGCATCTTATTGTTGGGGCTGTAAACTGCTAAATGTGAAGTGGTTTCTACATGTTGCAATTAATATATCTTGAGTGAAATAAGGTTGAGTTTTGTGATAAATTCAATAGGTTATTCAAGGCTAGTTAATATAATGTTTTATTGCGTTTTTTGTATATTTAAGACGTAATTACCAAAAAATCATTCCTATAATGCTCGTAAATAAAATAAGAGATTTAATAACATTTCATTGAGTATTTGCCTTTTACTTTATCTGTTCCGTAAAAGACACACTAGGAGAATGTGCTACAAATCTGATAGTATACTCGTAATACATTTTATTGTTGCATCTTTCTGAAACTTACCTACTACGAGATACTACATATTCTACAGATTCTAAATTATCATGCAACCAGAAAATTGTAACTCGGAAGTTACAGGTGAAGATTGCTAATTCAAAATCTTCCTGAATTCCAGCTCAAAGCACCTGCTGAAATAGAATATAAAAATTCTTCTGATAATAGATCAGATGACTATTCATCTCTAGCGCAGCACTCTAAAAGGTGAAGTATCGATTCAGTAAATGAACGTGATCCCATGAATATTACATTCTAATACAAGCTACAGAACCAATAGCATCCACTTCAAGAATAGTTCCACCAAGTATAAAATAGTTTCAAGAATAAAACTTGAAAAATGAACTTCAACAAAGTGTGCTACTGGCTATGATCAACGCATGCGAATTGATTCGTAGATTCTTACCGCAACCCAAGTTCGTACGCCAATGTCAAAGTCGCTAAAAGAAAGATGGAACGCAGTATGCTGGGAATAACCATACTGTGTGGAATAACACTACCGTGAGAAACGACATCATCAGACAACGCACATAGGTATGTGACCGATAACGGGAATCGTGTAGCATGGATGAAGTGGTTGTAGGCTTGCCACATCTGTCGTCGTGTATCAACACTTAGAATGCAGTTGCTCTATCTTGCATCAGAAAACTGCATTCTACGATGGAGTGGTGACCAAGAACGGGAATGCGAGGCATCCTTCTGCTTGTCGGTCCGATGACAACAAGACCGAAGAAGCGTAGGTCAAATAGTGGCCGATGATAAGCTGAAGAAGAAGAAAATTGCAGTATACTCAATGATCATTTAGTAAAGAATAGATCGACTGCGTTGTGGTATTTGTCATAAAGTACATATATTTTGTTTGTATGTAATGTATAATTGCGCCCATAAACACGTTTCTAAGCATACCCTACATCTAAAAAGTAATACTTATGTATCATCATCATCACCTATTAATTAAATACTTTTTATTGGTTTAAATATTTAAACTTGTCTGTCTTTTTGATTTATCACAAAGCCGACTTAAATCAAATAACAAATTACACAGTAATACAGTCAGCATCAAAAGTAGCTTAGCATATGAAATTTTCAAATGATTGTTACGGTTGAAATGACCAGAAATGTCTGACATAGCTGTTGAGTCAAAAGTACATGACCGTCACTATAGGTAATTACAGAGAAGTTATAATTATGAACACAAAAAATGTCATATACTTAATTCTGAAATGTTAAATGATGAGTAGGTATGTAAAGACACTTACACGTGACTATTACTTTTGCCACCTTGTTTTTGTTCAGTTACTTCTGATGCTGACTGTACATTCTCCTACTGTGTCGTTTACGACACGGCATTTTCTGGCTTTTCTACAAATGCAATATTTTTTTTATTTTTTTTAATCGATTATTTGCCATCAATGTAATTCCTATACTTACGAAATTTTAAGTCAATCGTGCAAAAAAAGTTAATTCAGGAGTAAGTGGGTTAAACGTTGCGTCACTTTCTTATTGGCGAGAAAATGCGAGCATGCATCGTTTAGACATAATGTTAGACATTGGCTAACTTTAAACATAGTTGTGTGGTACGGCAGTCAACGTTTAGCAAAAACAACATTATTGTCGATGAAACTGTTCCATCCAGCTATGTTTCCGTTAAAGCTTTTTCATGGTCGTCTCAATTTGGAGAAAAATAATGTTATAACATTCCGTCCGGAATCTTAAAAAGGAAAATTGGAAAAGTCAACCTTCCGTTTGAGTAGAGTACACGTGTTGCGTCATAACGACCTGAACTCTGTCGGAGGCTCTGGATAAATTGACTTGTTTTGTGCCATGATTGAAGTTTGACTTAAGACCGCAGATTAAACCGTTGCGATTTATAACGCGACACCCGATTGGTGACGAAGATTTATATACTATCCGGTTTGTTTATTTCGCGGCCGTCGCGTCACCCCGAATTGGAGACATTAATTATTTCGTGTGACGTCACTCGATGCGAATTGCGAACCTTGAGTAATTTGACGCGAAGGTTCTCTCCCCCGCGACATAATTCTCCGTGGGCCGTGCCCGCTGTTGTTAAAAATTAATGAGCTAATTTATTTTTCTTTGCGAACGTCATTTTGTTCCTTTTTTTTAACGTCGCCAGAAAACGTCTTTGACGTGTTGCAGAATTATTAAGTTTTGAAAGTACTTACCTAAGCAGTGCTGTGTTTTTGTAAAGTATACTTAACTTAGTGCGTCCTACCCGTCATGACATACGGAGCCGAAACGTGGACACTGACGGTAGGGCTGGTTCACAAGTTTAAAATAGCGGGCTATGGAAAGGGCTATGCTCACAGTTTCTCTGAGGGATCGGATTCGAAACGAGGTGATCTGGCAGAGAACCAAGGTAATCGACATAGCCCACCGGATTAGCAAGCTGAAGTGGCAGTGGGCCGGCCATATCAGTCGCAGAACCGATGACCGTTAGGGTAGACGAGTTCTGGAGTGGAGACCGCGTATCAGCAAGCGTAGCGTAGGACGCCCTCAGACAAGGTGGAGCGACGAGCTTTGCAAGATGGCTGGCAAGAGCTGGATGAGAGTGGCGGCGGATCGTGCTCAGTGGCGTGTTCTTGGAGAGGCCTATGTCCAGCAGTGGACGAGTATAGGCTGATGATGATGATGATGATGACTAAACTTATACAATACTGTCAAGCTGCTGGGCAAAGACTCTACCATTATTGAAGTCAATTCTTCGCTACTATGGACGAGTATTTAATCCCGACGCTTGCCATATGTGAGTTAGTGTGCGTTAGTATAAGAAAATATATGAATTAAAATATTAATATAAACAAAGTAATATAAATAACAACAACTTGACGGCCTCCTTGGTCGAGTGGTTTTACACCGGTTTTCATGGTGTCGCCATCTCTGAGGTCCCGGGTTCGATCCCCGGTCGGGTCAATTTAGAAATTATTGTTTTTCTAAATTGTCTCGAGTCTGGGTGTTTTCTATGTATAATAAGTATGTATTTATGTATTTTAAGTACATTTATCCGTTGTCTAGTAACCATTTAACGAGTGTCATAACGAAGCTTCTCTTGGGCTAGATAATTGGTGTGAGTGTAGGGAAGTTTATTTATTTATTTATTTAACGTGTATGATAAGTAATATTATGAATTTGAATGACTACGAGTTTCGATCGTTAGTATTTAAAAAAAATTACAAAGAGTGATCATTATGATGTAAAATGGTATAAGAAATATTGTCGGACTTCCGATAATAGAAATCAAAAAGTAATTTGAAAAAATACGCACTCCATACTCGGGCTTTCTTGAAAAATCGGATACCTACACACTTTGACCGACTTAGGGTCGAACTTCGGTTATCGGCTCAGCCACTTGGCCAATGAAGTATTTTTTAGATAAGATTCTAACCAATGTAATAAAGAGAAAAGTCCTGATTGCTTAACTAATTAAGTCTATCAATCTCGCACAACTCAAACCGCCGCACCTTTCGTGACATGAAATGTTAAAAATACAGGATTTTCTGAAATTACCTTCGGGGTCACAACGAAGTAAGTATATAAAAAAAAATCTATTAGAGTCTATTTAAATTTCGACCAAAAATAAACAAATTAAAATGTGACCAATTATAATTCCTACTTAGTACGGACAGAGTCGGCAATCGCAATTTGAAGTTATTCAACCACCCTATGTTGAGCCTTAATTTATTTGGCTTTTCAAGGATCGTGTTCGCGCTGAGAGTTCCCGTTTAACTGGTGGTTGGTAGTGAAGGTTCAACGCGGAGCATTTGTAGGGAGATCACGTGAGGTCTGTTACGCGTACGTGACGTCAGAGGCACTGCCTAAAATTCCGCCCGCCCTAGGTATGTAAAGCAGACACGAAGAGCGCATTGTGCCGCCAATCGTGCTTCTGAAGTTGCTTTTGAGCTTTGAACTTAACATTAGCTTTTAATAAGTGTGCTTTACAAGTAACAAGCAAAGTTGAATGACTCCAAAATTTACCGGTAAAAACCACAGTTTATTTATTGTTTTTAAATATTATTACGATACTTATAAAACCTACCCGCTGCACAGTTTATATGCATAAGCAGCTAGCATCGTTTAAACCGTTAAACTTACCTAAATGTAACCATTTTTTGTTCTAATAAATGACTATTATTATTCGTCTCTCAGTTTCAGCTCTAACTAATGGCAAAGCTTCGCTGCTTTAATTGTTGGAAGACAAATTAATATGCTTTGATACCGCTTCCGTCCTATCGATATTTTTCGCATGGCAGCCGTGCTATTGTTTTGCTAGTGGCGGGTCACGACTGGCAGACGGCCAGCTCTTTGACAGCCAGCTCTTTGACAGCCAGTGCGAATGCGGACCGTAACCACACCGCCTAATACATGTTTTGGTTAATCAAACCATCCTATTGGTTCGCTTAGAAGGCCTATTACATCTCAACTGTGATTTTTGCGTGAAATGGCCAATTTTGGCGTTATGGATCTCAAAAACAAAAATACATTAACAATTATGACTTATTGAATAGTGTAGAATAGCTATTGGAATAGTGCGTAGCGGCCTCGCTTTTTGTAAATTTTGATTAACTTTTTAATTAAACCCAAAACTGCATAGAAAGATTTTCATTAAGAGCGCAAAGGCACTTTTTAGAGCTCATCGATTGAACTACTATTCTAAACAAGTGAAAAAAAATATAATAATGTTATCTCTTATATAGTCGAATAGTGCGTAGTGGCCTCGGAATTTTTAGATATCATTGATTTTATATAGGAAAAAAATCTTATTCTAAACCAAAAAACTTCGAAAATCGCTATAAGTAACTGTGAATATCTCCTATCTACGATAATATTATTGAGCAAAATTTATACCAAAGTAATTAGTACTTCATGAGGAATAAACATTGTATAATGAATTTATTATCCTATTTCGATAAAAACGATAAATACAACTGCAAAATTACTACAAAATGCGAAAATGAGCATTTTACGCAATAATCACATTTGCGATGTAATAGGCCTCTTAAGAAGGTTTACAAATTTCGGTTACCCATACAAACTTCTAAGTTCAAAATTTTACAGACCAGTAAGCCAATTTTAATGAGATTTTGCATGGGTTGCAATGGTAAAATACAAACAACGTTATGTTACGAATGAGGCATTAACTAGTTAGACGAACAGGGACCCTGACGAAACTGACCTAATCCGTAAAAACATTTAAAAATAAAGTTTATTTAGCCGCGTTCTTATGATTTTAATCTTTCTATAGTTAACTTTAACGCGAACACAAACGCTGCAAACGCATGTAAATCCGTTTTAACCGTGTCACGTAGCGGTGAAAGAATACTACCAGCCCTCTCTTCCCTTCGGTGTAGTAAAAGGCGACTAACAGGCTAAAGACTGCACATACACCTAACAGCATAGAGCGGTGATGGGCTCATTTAACATTTATGCCATGCTATATTTCAGCAAATAGCTTCCTAATAGAAATCTAAAAAAGCCCTTAACTTTTTACTTTTAAATAAAGTTATTAGTTCTTTATTCAGATGTTTTGAAAAGCTGTGGTTTATTTAATAATTATGCATATCCTGTGTTATACACAACACGTAAAACTTTAATTCTAGTCTACTCTATTCTTTCTTACCCACCGGGAACCAGGCGGGGTGCATATTCACCTTGCACATATCTAGATATTACATACATACACATAATCAGGACTTTTATCCCCGAAGGGTTAATCAGAGACTAGGCAATGAGGACAGCAAAAGCAGTCTTCTACCATAGTTCACTTTTCACCAAATAGCGACTGCACAAGTGCTTAGCGTGACAGGTGATGAGTCCATCGCCGCTATATTATTATGCTGTTGGATATATGTGCAGTCTTTAGTCCGTTAGTCGCCTTTACGACACCCAAGGGAAGAGAGGGGGTGGTAGCATTCTTTCACCGCTACGCGACGGTTACTAGACGACGTGGTTGCTAGATATTACAATGATTAATATCAATCAGCGGTAATACGGGTACCTGCATACTTGACATGGACATCTATGTCTGTCTAGAGTCGGCAACTCACCTGCAGCCGTGCCAAATCGTGACTCACCAATGCATCGTCTGTATTAGGTATTATAACTAGAGGCGACAACGATTAGCAAGTTTGTGCGCACTCAGTTGCGGCCCGTGGGCTGCAAACGCCTCAGAGATTATGAGTGATCCAAGGCTGGTTTCACAGTCACGCGTTTGACCAGCGCCGGCCACACGCGCGCGCTACACTACATAGTAGTTGCGCGTTTGAACTGCGTGATGACTATGAAACGCAACTACCATCTAGTGTAATTGTAATAAGTGTATTGTGGCCGGCGCTGGTCAAACGCGTGACTGTGAAACCAGCCCAAGCGATTGTGGTACAGTCAGAATCAAAAGTAGCTTAGCATAAGAAATTTTCAAACGATTGTTACGGTTGAAATGACCAGAATTGTCTGACATAGCTGTTGAGTCAAAAGTACATGACACAAAAAATGTCATATAATTCTGAAATGTTAAATGAGTAGGAAAGACACCTACACGTGACTATTACTTTTGCTTTGTTTTTGTTCAGTTACTTTTGATGCTGACTGTACGAGCGGATGCAGATCAGTGAGCAAAAAATTGTTGAGCAGTGTAGTCTTTAGTTATAGTACCTCAATGTCTGCCTCGCGCCGATCGTATATATGCGGGTTTTAATTGCGAACAAATTGCAAGCGACAAAGCTAATTGACCTGATTCCATTCGGATACAGATAATCGAGTATGTAAAACGTGGTTTTAACAAATGCTATCTTGCGACAATTACTAGGACTAATGACGTACCTACCTTACGAAACATAAAGGTGCTCGACTTTTTTAAATTTATTACCTTTTATATTATACGAGCTGTCCCTGCAAGCTTCGTACCGCCTAACAATCAATGAACGTAGTGTCAACTTTTAGTTAAAATTAATTTTGGTTAAGACTCAGAATAGTAACTAAAATTATTATTCTGAGGGTTAACAACAATAACGTCAAGCTGTATATTTTTTTTTCTCTTAAATAATGGCTTCGTGCTATTAGCACATTTAGCCAGTGTCAAGTTTTTAATAGTAATTATTATTTTCTTTACATTAGGTGGATGATATTGAGTGATAATGAACGTTTAATGGTAAATAATCTTCCCCCAAACCCCAGTCTCGACTCAATAAAGCTGTGGGACTTTATTGAGGTCTCACACGGACTTCTTGAGAGAATTTGAAAAGTGATGTTGCACTGTTTTGTTTGCTAACCCTCATGCACGTTCAAAAACACATAACAGTAAATAATCCACAAAGTCAATTCTGGCATTTTTTTTTATGTTCCACCATTTTTAATTACTTAGGTACATCCTCTTTGCTGTCTTTTAAGTTACTCACTATAACACGATTTTGAATCCAAATATTTATTTTTAATATTTTCCCCTTCACCTTTCCCTGTTTTTAAGGTTCCGTAGCCAAATAGCAAAAATCGGAACCCTTATGGATTCGTCATGTCTGTCTGTCCGTCCGTATGTCACAGCCACTTTTTTCCAAAACTATAAGAGCTATACTGTTGAAACTTGGTAAGTGTATGTATTCTATGAACCGCATTAAGATTTTCACACAAAAATAGAAAAAAAACAATAAATTTTGGGGGTTCCCCATACTTAGAACTGAAACTCAAAATTCTTTTTTTTTTCAAACCCATTCGTATTTGTGTGGGGTATCTATTGATAGATCTTAAAAAATGATATTGAGGTTTTTAATATCATTTTTTTCTAAACTGAATAGGTAGCGCGAGAGACACTTCCAAGTGGTAAAATGTGTCCCCCCCCCTGTAATTTCTAAAATAAGAGAATGATAAAACTAAAAAATATATATGATGTACTTTACCATGCAAACTTTCATTGAAAATTGGTTTGAAGGAAGGTTATTAAAACATCGATCAAAGTTACAACGAACTACAAGAACTTTTATATGATGTTACTTGCTGCTACGGAACCCTTCATGGGCGAGTCCGACTCGCACTTGGCCGGGTTTTTAATTACTTAGGTACATCCTCTATGCTGTCTTCTATGTTCCTCACTATATCACGATTTTGAATCCAAATATTTATTTTTAATATTTTCCCCTTCACTTTTCCCTGTTTTTTTTTAATATTTTCTTTTACACAAACCTTGTTCCAATAAAAATTACTAACGCAACAAAAAAAGCCAAATAGGTGCCTGCACGGATAATAAACTTAAGTATATGTAATTATGTATGTATGATCCAGTAGGTAACTACATATTGCGAAAGCTGTAAAGTTAACATACAAGATCACAATTTGAAGTTGCAAGTTTAAATTGTTCATTATGTATAATTTCCTATATTCAATATTCAAAGTTAGGGGAAATAACTTTGGCGTTTACGAAACCATGTTTCATAAGCGTGGGATGTCTTATTATAGATACAGATGGTTGCCAAGCACACAATTATCCCTGCTATATACAACACGATAAATATATAAAGCAAACATTGACAAACATAACGCTTGTTATCTTCCTAAACTGTATATTATAGCTACCGAAATGTAAGTATTACGAACGAATAAAAAGATTAAAAACCGTCTGTTTTCATATAATACGGTTAGCATAAAATAGATGAATGGAATATTCCTTTCATTAAGCTCGAAATGTGTAATTCTAAAAGATTCTCCCGTCAAAGACTGCTGGCTGAGATCAGATAATATGATTTATATTTGTATTCGAGTTGCTCCTTCGATGTCTTTAGAATTTATGTCTGAATGATTCTTGGTACCTATTCAAGCGGATACCTAGTTTTCGTTGTCAAACCCATTGTGTCGCACTCTCTGCGATATAATCTTAACGTTGTAAAAGTGATGTTCTAAGCTCGTAGGTATAAGAGTTTTATTTTGAATAACCTTGGTCACAGGGAGACTCTCCCTGTGACCAAGGACTCTGTAAAGGGTTAAATATAATCCGTAAAAAAGTGTTTCATTTGAATGTGTAGTGCTCGCTTAAACCTCAGAAAACAATAACGAAAAAGTTTTTAATGAGAAGCTCTTACGAAGAGGGCTGCGATTCTGCTAGTTAAGCAAGTTTCGCAAATAAACGGCCACGGAAGGGTGACCAACTATAATATCTCAATTTTCGGAATGCCTGCTGAGCGGTTGAACCTGAAACCTGCAATGATAAGCTGGTATTCGAAATCGTAGCAAATAAAAGGCTTCGGTCTCCGCCTATCCGGGAAACGGGCGTCATGTTCGTATGTATGCAGGTAAATAACATACATCATCATCATCATCAGTCAGAAGACATCCACTGCTGGACAAAGGCCTCCCCCAAGGATCTCCACCATGACCGGTCTTGTGCTGCTTGCATCCAGCGGCTACCCGCGACCTTCACCAGATCGTCGGACCACCTCGTTGGAGGCCTGCCCACACTGCGTCTTCCGGTGCGTGGTCGCCACTCGAAAACCGTTCTGCCCCAACGGCCATCAGTTCTACGGGCGATGTGCCCTGCCCATTGCCACTTGAGCTTGGCGACTCTTTGGGCTATGTCAGTTACTTTAGTTCGTCTACGAATCTCCTCATTTCTGATTCGATCAATTAGAGAAACCCCGAGCATAGCCCTCTCCATTGCTCTTTGCGTGACTTTGAACCTGCTAATTCGGCCCATAGTGAGCGACCACGTTGCGGTATCGTATGTCATCACTGGCAACACACACTGGTCGAAGACTTTCGTATTGAGACACTGCGGTATAACATACCTATTCAGACAAATATCAAATGAATGGCAAGAAAAACATGTAATAAAAACAAATGAAAGCTACAATATGGATCAACGAGATCCGCCTTAATCGCGTGACGGGGCGGGCGGCGCGGCGCGGCAGAACGCAATATATTTTTGTTTTTAATTTTTACGACGTCACGTCTCTTTAGTCTATGGTGCGAGTACCATTAAGATATTATAACTAGAGACGCCATTGCAACGCAAGTCTTTGCGCACTAAGTTGTGGCCCATGGGCTGCAAGTGCCTCAGTGATTGTAAGTGATCCAAGCTATTGTGGACCTTGCGGCCGCAAATCAGTCTGCAAAAAATTTATTCGTCGTTTCAGGCTATAATACACCTCAATGGCGGGTGCTGTGCGAGCATCTGTGAAATCAGCGTGACATTAATACTGAATTGAAAAAAAATTGAAAAAACGTTTATTGACATTGAATCCTGTCTGCATTTGTGTCATGAGTTACTTTACGAATCAATTTTATTCGTAGAATAATATTTCTGTTTTTTATAATGCCAAATTTAACTTGACCTTTGCCATATAGGTGGAGCCTCTGGTGAAGCTAACCATGTTTCCTATTTAAAATTTTTGCAAATGAAGTCTATCATTAGAAAATGACATGTTTTAAAATTAACTTGTTAAACAACATACAGAATGCTCAAGTTTTAAAGTTATTAAATTGCACATAATCACGACTATTATCCCCGAAGGGTTTTTCAGAGACTAGGCAGTGAGGACAGCAAAAGCAGTCCTCTGCCATAGTCTACTTTTCAACAAATAGCGACTGCACATGTGGTCAGTGTGACAGGTGGTGAGCCCATCGCCGCTCTAAGCTGTTGGATGTATGTGTAGTCTTTAGCCCTTTAGTCGCCTTTGACGACAACCAACGGAAGAGAAGTGTTGATAGTATTCTTTTACCGCTGCGCGACACGGTATTAAATTGAGTACTTAATACATTAGGTTGGTTTTAATTTTTCATTTGTGTTTTATGTCGGATACTTATGTATAAGCCTTTGTATAAACAATGGAACATCGGATAAAACTAAGAAAATTGCATAATATTTTATAACACGAGAATAACCTAGACATTAGAATAGATTACCAAAACTGTCACAGTTTGAAAAGAGTATTACATTTAAAACGATTTTATTAACTAAGTAATATTTTACTCACAATCAAATTATTCAAAATAAAACTCTTATACCTACGAGCTTAGAACATCACTTTTACAACTTTCTCTAATTGATCGAATCAGAAATGAGGAGATTCGTAGACGAACTAAAGTAACTGACATAGCCCAAAGAGTCGCCAAGCTCAAGTGGCAATGGGCAGGGCACATCGCCCGTAGAACTGATGGCCGTTGGGGCAGAACGGTTTTCGAGTGGCGACCACGCACCGGAAGACGCAGTGTGGGCAGGCCTCCAACGAGGTGGTAAGACGATCTGGTGAAGGTCGCGGGTAGCCGCTGGATGCAAGCAGCACAAGACCGGTCGTGGTGGAGATCCTTGGGGGAGGCCTTTGTCCAGCAGTGGATGTCTTCTGACTGATGATGATGATGATGTATGTTATTTACCTGCATACATACGAACATGACGCCCGTTTCCCGGATAGGCGGAGACCGAAGCCTTTTATTTGCTATGATTTCGAATACCAGCTTATCATTGCAGGTTTCAGGTTCAACCGCTCAGCAGGCATTCCGAAAATTGAGATATTATAGTTGGTCACCCTTCCGTGGCCGTTTATTTGCGAAACTTGCTTAACTAGCAGAATCGCAGCCCTCTTCGTAAGAGCTTCTCATTAAAAACTTTTTCGTTATTGTTTTCTGAGGTTTAAGCTAGCACTACACATTCAAATGAAACACTTTTTTACGGATTATATTTAACCCTTTACGGACCCTGTAAAGGGTTCGAAACGTCAGGATAATATAAAAAACTTTTTCGTTAATTAAACATTGTTTAGTGAAATCCACTATGGAAACCAACTAATAATTAGACTCGATATTGTACCACATAAAATGTCTGAGCAGTACTAAGAGAGAACAACATACGTATAACATACATATAATAACGACTATTATCCCCGAAGGGTTAGTCAGAGACTAGGCAATGGGGACAACAAAAGTAGT
This sequence comes from Scoparia ambigualis, assembly GCA_963921215.1. NCBI lineage: Eukaryota > Metazoa > Arthropoda > Insecta > Lepidoptera > Crambidae > Scoparia > Scoparia ambigualis. The sequence continues at coordinate 22,371,738 of OY992520.1, forward strand.
CCTCTACCAAAGTCCACTTTTCAACAAATAGCGACACATGTGCTCAGCGTGACAGGTGATGAGCCTATCGCCGCTCTATGCTGTTGGATATCCACTCTTTAGTCCGTTAGTCGCCTTTTACGACACCCAAGGGAAGAGAGGGGGTGGTAGTATTCCTTCACCGCTACGCGACGCGTTTAATTAGAGAGTTGGTACCTTCCTTGCTATGTCCTTTTCATTTTGCACAGCACTTCATTCCACCCGATCCGTTAATGGTTGCCTTTTAACTCTAATTAGCAGTTTCGTGATTTTATAATTGGTCTAGGAGCGAGCGGCAAGCAGGTTGCGGTAGAAATGAGCGCACCTCAGCTATGTCAGTCGTTTTTACAGGTTTTTAACTAACATTAGTTAAATACTAGCGTACTGACATGGCACTTTTGAAATATTAGATCTCAGCTGTTTTAATAGACAATAGAAATTCAATTGGTAGCAGACTCTAGCCGTCTTATTACCCCTCAAACCCCAAGCGGTCGCATGAGACCGCACCTACAAAAACACACTTGACTTCGTACCGTGTTTTCATAGAATTACAGTACAGTACACATTACTTTAGTATGAACAAGTTTGGTTATTTCGGTTCTGTGGTACATCTCATGTATTGTTATTGCAAAATATCGCATAGTCTATGCTCGAATCTGTCAAATTTGACGTTGACAGTTGCGCCAAAAACAGTGTCAAAAAAAATCCAAGACGGAGGGGTTTAAAAATGGCCAAATGTTACACCTCGGTTTAAAGTGACGCTGTCTCGTTTTTGTTAAAGAAGACAGATAGAGACAGCGTCAATTTAATCGTAATTGTATCCTTAATCAACGTTTATTAATTAATTTAAGTAATAATAATAACAGAGTAAGAGTTTTCGTGTCAGAAAAGAGGATATATAAAACAGTTTACTAATGTATAATAATGAAACATTTTTTTTTACGTTTTTACGTGGTGTCTTTAAATGTAAACCTTTATTCATATAACGCATTCCAACTGTAATTGTTCAAAGTTCAAAGTTCTTTTATTTGCTACACACCTTTAGTTCTGTTGACAATACAATTATGTATATTCAGTATCATTATAAATCTAAAATGGCCGCCTCTACAAAATGGTAGATTAGGTCATTGAGATGAAAAATTAAATTATTTCATTACATTAAAATTTTAAATAAAACCTTGAAAATAAAAGAAAAGGTAAAAAAAATATTTTTAGTTAAACGGTTTTATTACAAAGAAAGAAAATGATGATGTAGATTATGTACTAAAAGCTACAAAATAATTAAAAATTAATCAAAAATAAAATGGGGCGTAGTAGCTTAACCTGTATAAATGACAAATGTGTAATCAGCATTTATAATTGGTTGACTGTTGAAAGAAACTTCAACTTGGCAATTCTGTTTATGGTAAAGAACAACTATGTGTATGAGCGTTTACATGTAGGTTTGCAGTTTTGTATGGAACAGCGGAGTTGCTTTAATACAAATATTAAATATTGGTTCTCTGCACTTTAAGATAACCCAGTTAAATTATATAACTATTATCGAACAGCCTGTAAAGGACTTTAGAATTTATTTGTAACAAAATTTATTACTATTTCGTAACTTTGTAATCTTACAATACCAAACAGTGTTTTATGTCCAAACAATAAAGGTACTTACAACCTGACACCTCGCCTGACGCCACCGGAACGGGGGAACTATGCAAAATTCCAAGTTTCTAAGTCCAAAACTTTGAGTTAGTTCAGTCGGCTTTAACAGCCTTACACAAAGGCTATTAGGTTTACCTAGTACCCTGGGGCGTTGATGAGTGTGTTCGCTGTGCTGGTTTGAAAAACTAATAAATTACGTTTTTCTATTGTTTTCTTAGCTGTGTCGGGTAGCATTGAAAGCATACTACCACCCCCACTCTTCCCTTGGGTGTTGTAAAAGGCGACTAACGGACTAAAGACTGCACATGCATCCAACAGCTTAGAGCGGTGATGGGCTCACCACCTGTCACGCTGAGCACTGTGCAGTCGCTATTTGGTGAAAAGTGGACTATTGCAGAGGACTGCTTTTGCTGTCCTCATTGCCTAGTCTGTGACTATAACCCTTCGGGGATAATAGTCGTGATTATATGTATGTTTTCTTGAGCCGTGTGTGTAGCGACCAACTAAAAAAATACTACCAACCCCTCTCTTCCCTTGGATATCTAAAAAGGTGACTAACGGAATAAAGACTGCACATACCACCTCTCACAATGACCACATGTGCAGTTGTCATTTGGCGATACGTGGACTATGGCCACAGTATAATAATGAGGATTTAGGATACAACTGAGCACATGGAAAACAAGTTCTAATTCGTAATAACGCGAAAATCTCTTATAGTTTTAAGTACTACGTACAGTATGGCCACTCCCTGCCTCCCGCTGAATGCGCCCCCACCCGCGATCAGTTACCTCACAGTTACCGAGTGAATGAAATAGCATGTCTTATCTCACTCTCACAAGCATGGTACGCGTTCACCTGCACGAACTTATGACTGTGTGCGTAATAGGTTATTAGAACGCGTTTGTTTCATACATTTTGTCGCGAGTGTCCGAGGTGTGCTACCTTCTGCGATCCTCATTGCCTAGTCTCTAACTACCCCTTAGGGGATACTGGTCGTTAATATATGAATGTATGTTGTCTATTTGTTTTCTAAGGTTTACGCGAATGCTACACATTGAAATAAACCACTCTTTAAGGGTTACCTCGCGTTGAATTACTAGATTACCGATTGAATAATTTATCCTGACGTTTCAAACCCTTTATAGAGTCCGTGGTCACATGTAGACTATCCGTAAAAAGGTTTTATTTTAGTGCTCGTGTTAGGTATATTAGAAACTTGTCGGATTTATAAACTTTTCTAAAAAAAGGTGTACTGTCCTTACCTTTTGTAAACTAAACTACTAAACCGAAGAGCATGTATGAAGAATGTTATAGCAGTGAATAGTATCTCAGGTAAACTTTATTCAAAACGAATTTCCACCCGTCTTGTTCACACGCGTAGAATATAGTCGATGCGCGCATTAAAATAAAATAAAAAATAATAAAAAAAATGCTACACTCACACCAATTATCTAGCCCAAGAGAAGCTTCGTTATGAAACTCGTTAAATGGTTACTAGACCACAGATAATCATACTTAAAATACTTAAATACAAACACCCAGACCAGAGACAATTTAGAAAAACAATAATTTCTAAATTGATCCGACCGGGGATCGAACCCGCCACACCACTCGACCAAGGAGGTCGTCAAACATCATCAATGTCATTACGTGTTACAGTTTTATTTCGGGTAAGCCGATCTCGGGAGATTCATTCCTTCCCTTGCAAGAGTCACACTTCATACAACAGGTGTTGCATGGACTCCGTTTCTCTCTCTCCACTGTCTTCTCTGTGTTAGTCAGAGACTAGGCAATAAGGACAGCAAAAGTAGTCTTCTACCATAGTCCACTTTTCACCAAATAGCGACTGCACCTGTGCTCAGCGTGACAGGTAGTGGCCTTTTACGACACCCAAAGGAAGAAGGGGGGTGGTAGTATTCTTTCACCGCTACGCGACACAGTTAATTAATAGAGTACAGTCACGAGCAAAAATATGTTCACAATTGTAACTCTTAATGCAATGGAATAAGAGTCAAAGTGTATACATATTGGTGCTCGTGACTGTACTTTCCTTGCTATGTCCTTTTCATATTGCACAACACCTCATTCCACCCGATCTGTTAAGCGCATCCGAGACTTCGTCTACCCGTAATTCGGCTGTGTGCGCTAAACGTTAGTGAAAAAAACGACTGACGTTTCGGACACGTTATATTGGGACACGGTGTCCGAAATGACACTTTTTAGTTTTATTATTTTTTCACTAATGATTCGGACACCATCTATTAAATTATTAGAGCTGTTCAGTACAGTCAGATAAATCAAGTTTTTGTTTTTTACTATTGTATCTTTTCTTAAAATGAATGTAAATATTTATTGGTGTCCGAATCGTCAGTGAAAAAAATTATAAAATTAAAAAGTGTCAATTCGGACACTCTGTCCGAATATAATGTGTCCGAAACGTCAGCGAGTCAAAAAACTGCAGTGCGCATGTATTGTACGACGAATTACCGGGCGAATTTCGGATGCGCTTAGAGAGTAGGCCTAGGTTGACGATTGAAAGAAAGAATTATAAATATGACACCAATACACAAGTGGTTGAAAATACACACCGCTATTACCGCCTAATTTAATGTCAAAGCTATAAGCGCGCCGTATTGAGCCGGCGGGCAGTGGGCGCGTCCGCCGGTGACACACGCGCTATTTCGGTGCGTGCGTTTCGAATGCGATCGCATAATATTTTATTTTCAGTGTGTACTCGTGTTTATTCGTAGGTGACGTGAGCGACTCTAGTAACTGTAGCCTTAGAGACAGACGCTTCGGAAAGTTACAGTCAAACGAGGTTGAGGTTAGGAGGTTAGGTTACAGTTGGTAATAACTTCCCTCAGATGCTATAAAGATGAGTATTTAATTTATCTGTAATTATTAGTACTTATTTGATGAATAAACTTATTTTATTCTCGTTATGAAGATAAGTTTTTCTTGTTTTATCAATTTTAAATTAATTAATTAAATTAAATTGGTTTACGCTCACACTAACTATCTAGACCAAAATGAGTATTATTTTGAAACTCGTTAATATGGTAAAAATTGACGCTACCAGGAATTGAACCCGGGACCTCAGAGATAGCGCGACGCTAGACCCGGCGTGCTGACCACTCGACCACTGAGTTCGTCAAATTTATTTACGTTTATTTACAAGACACAAAATTAAACTAAAATTAAAATCAAACTATATAAATAAAAATAACTTGCTAGTCTTGCTACGAATGTAATATGTTCGCGCATCAATTCAGAACGGCTGGACCTATTATGCCTAATTCTTTTTTGTTGTGTTTGCAATTGACAGAACAAGGTATTTATGAACAAAATTTTTTGATAATTCGTTTTGAGATAAGGGATGTTCACGGGGCGGCGCGGGTCGCTTGTATTAAATACAGATATATTCACAACAGACACAGAGAATAGGAACAATAAAATTTAAAAAAAAGTGTTCTCCCTAAAAATCCCCATCAGGTAGAAGTACCTAGCAGACTAGTGGCACAGCCTCGCTAATGGTTTGAGAAATTAGTGAGGTAAAGTTTTGGAAATAAAGTTTTCACGAAAACGAGACCTGGGCCCTGATTCTGTATCGCAATCTATAGATTCCACACCTAAACCTTACCGCGCACAAACGTCAATCGCATACGTTTTTGGGAAGACATCGTAACTTTTTAAGGAATTAACGTGGTTTTAAAATAAGGAATCGTTACAGAATAAGGGATTGAAGAAACAGCTCTTGCCTGGTGCCAAACGATTTGCTATTTAGCTATACAAATTTTTGGGTGCTACATTTGTATGCAAAACTGCATAGTCCGATAAAAGTAACATTACTCTAAGAGGTGACATATAGGTCTACAGATCGCAAACGTCTTAGCCGCAGCGCTATCGAGCAATAATAATTTAATTTACATTTTTATGGTAATCATAGTAGATCTGTGACACAACCGCGAGAGTATCTGCACATACATCCAACAGTATAGAACGGCGATGGGCTCACCACCTGTCACGCTGACCACATGTGCAGTCGCTATTTGGTAAAAAGTGGACTATGGTAGAGGATACTGCTTTGCTGACCTAATTGCCTAGTCTCAGACTAACCCCTCGGGAGATTAATAGTCGTGATTATACGTATGTATGTAGTAGATCTGTGACACTACCGCGAGAGTATTTCATGGAGCAGATATTTAAAACGATCTGCGACAAGATTCCATTTGCTCATCTTTCCGAATGACGTATGACGCGCCATCCGCGTTTCCTTGAAGGTTATGTTTAGACGTACGGTTAGGTTTGTTATTTTTATTGTTATGTAGTTAAAAGGCGCCGCATGGACATCTGTGCCGTGTACAGTTTCAAATGTTTGATCACGCGTATATCGATGACTCATGTGTGAAATGTGTTGAATGAAATCCGTTCTAGTAAATTTTTGTTCTTTCATTTGTTTTCTTTTGATACGGCACGGTGCACTGACAAATTTTCATTTCCTAATATTATTACCAGAAAGCTTATACATAAATGTTGTTTCTGATGATACTTATTCGGAATTATTATGAAATACGTAGGTATTGTTATTGTAGGGTGGGACAATTGAGATATTGTATCGGTGGGACGCAAATATTGAAACTTTTCACCCAATTATCAAATCACTTAATATTTTTCATATTAGTGCCTATTTATTACTTTTACAAAATACTATTAGTGTATTGTGATAAAAGAAATATTTTAACTTTCCCTACGTCCACATAAATAAACAAATACTGTGACTTGTTAAATGATCCAAGAGAAAGCATTCATCCTTCAAACAAAAATAGAAGTTATTGCCTTAAAGAATTAAGTACACATTTTCCATTTTCATTAAAACTGTGTAATAAATTAAAAACCTGTACCCTCCGTCCATCTCGCACCAACGTCAAATTGTGGACGGACCAGTAACAAAAAAAAGTAACAAAAAAATTTAACGTAACAAATTTTATTTCGCAGGTAAATCATCGGTCGGGGATTACTTCCTCCTAGACGGAGGCGAAGGTTCGATACAAAACAATGGCGAACTTACAAAGCCTCGCAGGCGGCCGACTGCGAAACAAAATAAAAGTGAGGGGAATTTGTGAAGTTCCCGAGTCGGCTCTGTAATTTTAAGTCGGTGAACGAATCGGGCTATCGGAGTGTAGCAATTGCAAATCGACTCACGCTCAGCCGAGTGGAAAGACAAGGATGTATTTAAATTAATTTCGCCGAAAACAGTGGGGTAATAAACAGTAGCTCGGGTGTGCCCAGTCGGAGCGGCGCGCTTCCTTCCGATGTAACGATTTTTGACGTTTATGGCTGTTTTGACGTGATTATAATAACACATAACACCAGTCATTTACGGCCTTTAGACGCATAAAACCATAAACGTGAAACACCAACTCGAGGTTTTGTGGTGTTTTGCGGATTAGTAGAAATAATTACGTTAATTACCAACTACGTGCAATTCCACAAACGCAAAACACCGCCTTATTAAAAAAAACATTTACTAGAAACACCAACTCGAGATTTTGTGGTGTTTTGCAGATTAGCAGAAATAATTACGTCAATTACTAATATGTTTGCCTCTGAAGTGGAGTGGGCCAACGGACCAGCCGATATTTTATCTAAAGAAAATAATTTATAAAAAAATACGAAAAAAAATCCTTACGGCCGGTGTCAATAACCTGTCTGTTATTTTGCCTAGTAGAGTTAGTAATATGATATACATGATATACATAATTTGTTCTCTGTTAGTAGCCAATACAACAGATAGATATTTATTGACACCGCCTGCATGTTAAGCGTTTGTCAACACCAATACGAAGAGTTTTGTGTATAATGTTATCGAGTATTAAGGTAAACAGCTTTATGCCTTTATAATGAAACGCGAAAGTTATGAAGTGTATATTTTGTGTTCTGCGTCCTCAGTGGCCGATTAATAAAGCGCAAGATATCCGAAGTGCGAACAATATGTGTTTTAATTTTTTTCTCAAGCTCAGGTTTGTAAACACTAACCCGAACTTCACAAGCACAGCATTTTACTTAATAACTATCACTTGTGACGATGACTTCAATTCAATGATGAATGGTTTTCGTAGAGTTTTGGGACAGTACATATACAAGGTGTAACAAAAACAATGGATAACCCTATAACCATCGATAAGCTTCACCATGGCCCTTCTAATCTCAAATTTTGATCTTAGTAAAAATATCACAGATTTTAAGATTTTGGATTTGCGTCTGCTACATGCTCTATGGTTACAAGTACTTAATAAACGTCACAACACAAACAAGGTTTGTTTTTATCATGCCATTTCTACAAATGAAGAGATTTTTCGATCTAGTTGCGTGGCATGAGAAAAACAAACCGTAAGTGGGTTATTTTCGAAAACTACAATAATTTCCATAATCTGCAAAACCGTGATATTCTTACTAAGATCAAAATTTGAGATTAGGAGGGCTGTGCTAAAGCTTATCGATGGTTATAGGGTTATAAATTGTTTTCGGGGCACCCTGTATATAGGATAATTACTTAATGGTACTATGGGTGTTTGATTAGTTGGGTTTTATTAATCTTTATGGTATAGATAAAAAGTCAACAAAAAATGCTTTACCGTTTCACACCATCTAAAGTCAAGTAAGTACAGGCTTACCGGGGGCATTGTTATTGATTCCAAAGCCGTACGGAATTGTTAGTGTTTTGATTTACAACCCAGAATTAATCTGTACAACCTAACATGTTCTGGGCTTCGGACAACGTTGTTTACAAGCTCGAAGGAGCTTTGGCGCTCAACGGAGTTCGCACAAACTGGTGTGTTTGCAGATAACATGTTGAGTCTACAAGAAGGCTTGCTAGTTCAAAAGTCACGTCAAACATGTGCACAGCGGAATAACTTGTGGTAGTTGATGTTTGGAGTAGAATACTGCAACATTGTATCGGCACATAATGGCGTAATAATAGTCAATTCAAATTGATTGGATCGGTCAGTCCCCTCGAAATGTAGCAAAGTAAAGTAAACAGCCTACTGTCCCATGAACAAAAGCGATTTGAAATCAAATCAGCGCTACAATTATTGATGGCTTATAATGTTATTGTTTTTATGTTTAAACAATGTACTTAGGTACATAACAAATTATTAACATAATTTTGGTAGGTCTAACTGTCCAGTAGTTAGCAGATATATTGGGTTTGAGATTCGTCTCTCAAGCAGGTTCGAGTAAAATCGTGTAGGTAATTACATGGAAAGGTGAACCGTATCATACATTTTTATAATTTGAACGAAAATTTTGTTGCGAACGAATAACAAATTGAAAAAGACAAGTGCAGAAAAAATTTCGACGAGCAGGATTCGAACCCGCATTGACTTAATTACCACACTTGACAAATTATGCGGGTTTTATAAGCAAGGGGCTATGCATTTAGAAATCCGAAACCGACTTTGCCTGACCTGAGAATAGACCATCGGATTTATCTGACGCGCTTTGCCATTCGGCCACCGAGGCGATATTGATCAACCAAAGTAATTTATTAAAGCGACTTACTGCTCTCAGCAACGCTGTGTCTAAACTCCGGGCAGCTTATCAATGTTGGAATAACAAAACGGCCGGCTATGTGGGCCGACTGTCAAATTAACAATACAGCGAAAACAATAAGCGCTGCTTTGTGCTCTCTCCGCTTTATTAAACTGATGAATTGTCAGAGACCAATAGATTTTTTTTTGTGATGTCGACTTTGCCTTTGTCTTTTTTTAATTAACCTTTAGCACGGCTGATGGATTGAAATTAATTGAATGAGCTACGAAGATAATTCCTAAAACGGATATCGGTTTTGACTCACTAAAAAAACAATTGACATAACATGACATGACAGAAATTAACATTAATGAATGTTGATAACGAAAAATCTGTACAAAATTAAATAATCCGCGCTGATGATTGGGTAACTTACATGGACGGAGTATCCGGCTCGAAGGACCATGCATAAAATAGTAAGCGGACTGTAATGCTTGACGATTGGCTGGTAAATTAAATAAAAAATGGTGTTGTTGAATTCACGTACACTTTATTCCACACGATGGAGGCATATAAAGTCACCATGTTGTCAACTTAAAAAAAACATTAAAATATAAAAATGTTGCCATATTAAATATTAAAACAAAAAAAATGTTGGTAAGTCCAACAACATGGACGGAGTGGATAGTACAAGCACTCAGTAGGTAGGTATCAAACATCGGCTACGTTTGGCAGAAGAGAATACAAAGCACTGCGTCTACGTTGCTCAAAATTGATACGTATATAAACATACTTATAATCTTTAGTCCGTTAGTCGCCTTTTACGACATCCAAGGAAAGAGAGGGGGTGGTGGTATTGTTTCACCGCTACGCGACACGGTTAAGGGTTGCTTAACACATATCAGTGAAGTCACAGTTCCGACACAGTACCGGCACAGTGGAAAATATCTTTCATACATTCTCTATAAAAGTTGTCAAAAAGAATACGTCCGTGATTTGCCGGTGGCGACACTGACACTGAGAGCAAAATCACTGACAAGTGGGGATACGTTCATAGAGAATGTATGAAAAGGACTGTGCCGGTACTGTGTCGGAACTGTGACTTCAATAATATGTGTGAAGCTACCTTAACTCATCTACATTGATGCTTTTTACTAAAGAACGCAAATGTTCGTAAGTTGCACAATCTTCTTGCAGTTTGTATGTTATTATTTATTACTATGTATTTATTATTTTATCCTGATGTTTCGTACTCTTTAACAGGGCCAGTAACAGGGACAGACTAAGGTATTTGGTTGTCTCATAATTTATTTGTATCTGGCATAACGTCATTTATTTTTGATGATATTAAGACATGTCGTGATGATAAAAGTTACGCTATCACACTGGTAGCTGAACAAGCAGTGTTCCGCCGGACTTTATTCACGAAAATATTAATACAGAAGTGGGAAAAAGGCATAAAATTAATCTGCCAGTTGTGCCTGCCTTATATTTCACATTCAGTGCCCGGCCATTAGCCCGTACCAATCAGCAATTAGCCAAATAATATCAGTAAAAGTCGATAAATAACAAGAACATTATGTAAATCACTGCGGAGCTTGGCAAGTTAAATAAATTATTTGCGAATGAAATATGTGTCTCTATATCTTTCGGGGTGCGTAAATTAAAACAGCGGGAACTCGCTTGGTATATTATGCGCTTTGAATGACGGTAGCAAAAGTTGAGCGACTTTCGCTACGGCTGTTTCGCAGATGCTTGAATAGATATACATATATATACCGTGGTTGTCTTAGGAGTCTTAAGGTCAGAGATGATTGTTTCTTCAAACAAGCCTCTTTTCGACTCTCGCGTCGGACATTAAGGGGATGTACTGGTGGTTTTATAAGGGGAAAGTCCCTTATGACCCGTGGGTCTCCCAACCACTGCTGGGTATGCGTAAAACATTTCCTCCAGTCAAAAAAGGGTTCTTCAGGAAGTGCCCTTTTAGATCCACGCATAGTGGCATTTTGGTATAAGTTTTATATTTTCTAGGAAATATTATAAAATCTACCATCTTGGTGGCTAAGCGCTAGGCCTGATAACTGGACTTTTTGATGCATAGCCCGGATGCGAGAAATCGTGGTTCAATTCCCATAGCTCCGTTAGACTACTGACGTGAACTCACTCCTACACAGTCATTTTAGATTAGCAGGATGGTATAAGAGGCCTATTACACCTCAAATGTGATTTTTGCGTAAAATGCCCATTTTTGCATTTTGTAGTAACTTTGCAGTTGTGTTTAGCGTTTTTATCAAAATAGGATAATAAATTCATGCTTAATATTACAAATCTCCACTCTGCAAGAATAAGTTGAATTTGGACTGCCGGCGCATCGCATTTTGTAGTAATTTTGCAGTTGTATTTATCGGTTTTATCGAAATAGGATGATAAATTTATTATAAAATCTATATTCCTCATGGTATTTTGGTTTATTATTTTGGTATAAATTTTGCCCAATAATATTATTGTCGTAGAAAGAAAAAATTGACAGTTAACTTAAAGTGATTTTCGAAGTTTTTTGGTTTAGAATAAGATTTTTTTTCTATAAAAAATCAATGTTATCTAAAAATTCCGAGGCCGCTACGCACTATACGACTATATTATAGTACTATATCGACTATATTTGAGAACATTCAAATTTTTTTATTTCATTTTTTAGAACAGTAGTTCAATCGATGAGCTCAAAAAAGTGCCTTCGCGCATTTTATGAAAATCTCTCTCTGCATTTGGATTTAAATGAAAAATTAAGCAAAATTTACAAAAGGCGAGGCCGCTACGTACTATTCCAATAGCTATTCTACATTATTCAATAAGTCAAAACTGTTAATGTATTTTTGTTTCTGAGAACACCAAAATTGGCCATATTACGCTAAAATCACAGTCGAAATGTAATAGGCCCTATTAACAGGGCTATTATTTATGTGTTACACATTACTAATATAAAAAATATATAGTTGCGTGATTTAGACTACCTGTCTCAGAACCAGAGATTCCGGGTTCAAATGCCAGCGTATGATTGACACTTTTAAATAGTCTAATCAAACTGTTTTGCATCTATTTTTTAACTGAAATGCATAAAAGTAACATCTCAACTCTATCAGCATAAACTTGACCGTCTTAAAATAAAACTAAATTACGGCTTGCATCGAGACTTTATCGTTGGCTGCCATCCGCTCTCTCAAAAAAATACATTTCGTCTAATGAACTCGAGTTGACTGCGGCTACAAGTTTCGGGCGATCTCTTTCTAAATAAATGAGGAAAGATAATTATTAGCTAGAACTTTGAAAAAATATACATCTCATCGCAACAGAATACTAGTCTTCTTTATCCTAAATGTAGTCAAATAACTTGATGGCAAGTTATTTTAATACTTGTTTTAATTTTGCTACAATGTAGTAATGCTGTAATGAAATTATTTGGGTGCCTAGTGAGGTAGGTTTATTTTGTGGTCATAAAGAGTACTTACCGAACTTTTTTAGTTTGTTTTTATTAGAAGTTAAACTTCACAAATAAGGAATTTAAGAAATAGGATAATTTAGGTATATTTATTGCAGAAGGTTTTCCGTGTAATACATCTACGTGCCATTTTCTTCATAAGGTGTCTACAAACAAGCTGGACTTACCGCCAGTATTTAGAGACATCAATTGACACTATACCGTTAATTTATAACGTTAATGATAATATAATGATTTGACGACCTCCTTGGTCGAGTGGTTTGTACACCGGTTTTCATGGTGTCGCCATCTCTGAGGTCCCGGGTTCGATCCCCGGTCGGGTCAATTTAGAAATTATTGTTTTTCTAAATTGTCTCGGGTCTGGGTGTTTTCTATGTATAATAAGTATGTATTTAAGTATTTTAGGTATGTTTATCCGTTGTCTAGTAACCATTTAACGAGTTTCTTCGAAGCTTATCTTGGGCTAGATAATTGGTGTGATTGTAGGAAAGATTTATTTGTTATTTATTACAATAATGATTCTTTAAATAATGCCATGCACAAATTATTAATTTTGTCCTGCCAATTTCGCCAGCCCTGCCCTGGCAGATGTCGATTATAATGACACTTAACCTAACCTAGTCCCACAACCCGCTTGTGTTAGTATACAAACATAGCCTATTGGGATCGTAAAGGCGGACATTCTTTGAATGGTACTCCAAATAACTTTATTGATCAATGTAATGGCGCAGTTAACTTTTGATGGTCATGCCATAACAGCACTACGGTATTTACATTGTTCGGCCTCTGGATGTTCGGTTTTATCGCCCGTACCTGTTTGCAAACGTTTGGGGTATCTACTTAAAACAAAGGCATTGGATATTTGGCAATGAGAATGTATGAACGCAGGTGTGTTGTAGTTGTTTGTTATTTTGTTGATAGAAACCATGTTGCGTAGCCCCTCTCTTCCCTTGGGTGTTGTAAAAGGCAACTAACGGACTAAAGACTACAATCTACCAGCATTGAGCGGCGATGGAATCACACCCCTGTCACGCTGAGCTCAATGTGCAGTCGCTATTCGGTGAAAAGTGGATATGGTAGAGGACTGCTTTTGCTGTCCTCATTGCCTGTCTGTCCCTATCTACCGACCTCAATAGATAGGGTATCGCAACTGGAACTACGGGTCCGGTTGTGTTTTCAGAGGTACTACGGGGTTCCGGTTCAAGCCCCACGCCGGTCGTGCCTTTAACCAGGCGCCTCCGGCGGGATCCGGACATGGGTTGGACTCGTAGTGGCGTGTGGTTAGCTGTAGAGCTTGGGAATATTCGTATGTCCTGGTATTGTGTGCCAGGACTTCCAAACTCGTGCACAGCGAGCGGGGCCTAGTAGCGGTCTCTGAGGGGCCAGAAGCGAAAAGTCCTGCGGGGAACGTGAGTTTCCCTTATAGTTGGCAGCTTTGTCCGTTGGTTTTCATTGGACATTGGTGTTTACATCTCCGGTACTAGTCTGGAGAACTAGTAGAGGCGGCCTCCTAGATGCCGTAGCCTCCGGTCCAGCCAGCCGCGTAGGACGTTGGAACTGGCTTGGCGCCCGGATGGGTTCCGAGAAGTGAGTGTGCTTACTACTCCGCTACCAAGGTGGACACTTGGGAGTCGACTTTAGAGTCGACGACCCTAGCAGTGGCAACTGCGAGTTGTGCCCTTCGTGTAACGAGAAGTGAGCGAGCTCGACAGCTCCGGCTACCTATCTGGACAATAGGCAGTGAACTACACGTGTTCACGGGGATACTCTCCCGAGACACTAGTCTTATGAGTACCGAATGAAGAGCGCGCTGCGGCGGGCACTAATTTGGCGTCAAGACCTAACGTTGTTGGTCTCCTGCGCGAGTGTTCTACTGGCGCAGGGACGTCTGGCACTTCTTGCATAACCTAACGGTTGGTCTCGAGGTGCCAGTACAAATAAACTTAGTGAAGTAAGGAGAGGGGATGTCCTCATTGCCTAGTTTCTGACTGACCCTTCGGTGATAATAGTCTTGATTATATATGTATAATGCTGTTGATAGGATAAGGATAAGCAGTGTGGTGGCGGCTATTTAAAAGAATACTACTGAGCCATTCTTCCTTTGGGTGTCAAAAAGGCGACTAACGGAATTAATACTGCACATACATCCAACTGCATAGAGCGGAGATAGGCTCACCACCTCTCACGCTGAGCACATGCGCAGTTGTAATTTGGTAAAATGTGGACTATCGCAGTGGACGGTTTCTGCAGTCTTAATTGTCTAGTCTCTCCAACCCTTTGTATGTATGTTTACTTTATACCATCTGCAAGCATTCTGGAATACAAATTATGCTTTTATCACATTTGTTACCGAGGACGGTAAGTAACTTCTATACTTAACTGTGTTACGTTCAAATCCGTTGAGCCGTTTTGGTTTGATCCAGTTACAAACATCCGAAGTTTCACAGAGAACATTAGTAGGAATTTCTCACGAGAAAACACAATATAGAGCTGTGGGGTAACATCTGCGTGGGTGTCCTTATGTATTTACATAGAATACATAAGGAACCAATTTAGCTATGTAGTTTATTATGGTCACAAATCAATTGAATATTTACTATTCTTATTCGTGTTGATAGTATTCTTTCAGAGGGCCGTGTTGTATAGCTACGCTATAAAATAATGCTACCAACCGCTCTCTTCCCTTGGGTGTGGTAAAAACGACTAATGCACTAAAGACTGTACAAGCCTAGCACTTATGAAGCTAAGCACATGACGCAGATGTAAGTTTATGAAACGTGAACTATAGCCGTGTCGCTTAGCAATGAAAAAAACTACCACCCCCTCTCTTCCCTTGGGTATCGTAAAAGGTGACTACAGACTAAAGACTGCACAATACATCCGATAGCATAGAGCGGCGATAGGCTCAACACCTGTCACGCTGTGCACATGTGCATTCGATATTTGGTGAAAAGTGGACTATGGTAGAGAACTGCTTTGCTGTCTTCATTGCCTAGTCTCTGACTAACCCTTCGGGGATAATTAGACGTGATTATATGTATGTATAAACTATGGCAGTGGACTGCTTCTGCAGCCCTCATTGCTTATAGTCTCCGACTAACCCTTTTGAGATAATAGTCGCGAATCTATGTCTTATGTATGTATTCTGATAATTAATTTTATTAACATCATCAACATCATTTCCTTGCTCTTGTCCCCATTAGGGATCGGCGCAGTATGTTTTCTTTTTTCATTCGTCCCTATCAGCCGTCAGTTCTACGGTCACTCCTTTCTTCACCATATCATCTTTTACGCAGTTCATCCATATTTTTCTCGGCCTACCTCTCCCCTTGTATCCATCCACAGTCATGTTTAACACTCGCTCACACACAAAATATTTAGACGGAGATTAACGCTGACTTTACATATACCTTTTTATACCCGATCAGGATTGAGTGCTGTCGCGATGTTACCGGTGCAACTCGGTATTAGTCCCCTTATCAGGTTCACTGTCCAAAAAATATGTGGGCTGCGGGACTGTGAACCGGTTAATACCCTACCAAATATTTTGTTTAAATACATACTTAGTTATCATTACTCATCATCCAACGTTCGGCGATCACAGTCTGGCTTCCATCCTCCATGATTCATCAAAGTTGCCGTTTAATAATAGCAATAGTCTATTATTCGTCCAGATTTTTCTCTCCATCCAATTGTTGATGCCGCTATCCGTGAGTTAGTACGCGACAGATGTGAACTCCGCATTCTGACGACCGGAATAGACCGGCGGAACGATACGAAACTACGGGCCAGTGCTATTTGTTTATATTATTATATCTGGTGGTACCTACGCTGAGGCGTTGCGTGACGTTGTCGTACGTTGAAACACGTGTAAGCTTTTTGAACGGCCCATCTTCGGTCCAGTAAAGTCCAATGTGACACTTGATGAAAAACGGATCTATCTATTCATACAATTCATCATCAAGATTTGGTTGCAATAGTACACTTCAAACAAACAAAGTCATGATTCATCCAACCGTTAGTATACCCACGGTTTGAGAGTCGGAAGGTCTCTGGTTCGATTCATACCGTTCGTTTTTCATCGAGACTTAGATGTTTTGGTGCTCAAATTCATGATCAATGGTCAATCTTTCCACTCTAAAAGAGGGAAATATCTATTAGCGATCCAAAATATACAGATGCATTAATCTATGTAATATCATAATAAAAAATTTTTGTCTTTTATAGAACCTACTTACTTACTTACTTACCAACTTTATTTTTATTTTTTTCAAAATTAAAATTAATAATTTACTAAATTAAGTTTACTTAATTTTCACATAATTAACAAGTATTATTGGATCAATCGATAGATGACAAGCGAGAATTTTGTCTTTTCTTTGTCGTCTTTTTTGTGATGCTAAGTAGGTCCTCAATAAAGGACTATACTTGAGTTTAACGGTGCATTACTTTATGCTCATCTAAGGTGGACTTATAGGCTCTCTAATCTTAAAAAAAAACTCTTTTAATAATTGTGCAATTAAGAACTTGTATAATATTTTCATACCACCAAACGTTTCTAAGATATAATAATTTATTTCTGTTAATGTCATATCTTTTGGCTCATATGACATCACACGAATATATTATTAACATTCACCTTTCAGCGCCATTTTTCAAGTGTTTAAATCTCATTTGCTCTAAGACATAAAGAGGTGATGACACGCATGTGTCAACCACAGCAGCAGTAATTTATAGCTGTATAGTAGATACTAGCTAGTGAAATGTAACCTTTTTTATGTTATGAAACCAGTAAAAGATCATACGGCTTTTATAAAAAGCGATCACAACTCCTGATGAACCGTACACACGGCGTCAGATCAACCTACCCAAAACTGTCATTTTTCTACAATCAATTTTGAACGTTATTGTTTGGTTCTAAGGATCAATATTGATTGGAGAAATTTAACAGTTTAGGGTAGGTTGATCTGACGCCGTGTGTACATGGAACGAACTGTACATCTTCAGTTCGTTCCATTTCATATTTCAATGGATCTAGTTATTACTTTTGTTACCGACAATATACAAAAATTGTCTTAACTTGACTCAAGGGTATAACATACATAATGCATATAATCACGACTATTATCCCCGAAGGGTTAGTCAGATACTAGGCAACGAGGACAGCAGAAAAAGTCCTCTACCATAGTCCGCTTTTCACCAACGAGCGACTGCATTGCTTAGCGTGACAGGTGGTGAGCCCATCGCCGCTCCATGCTGTTGGAAGTATGTGCAGTCTTTAGTCAGTTAGTCGCCCTTTACGAGACCAAAGGGAAGCAAGAGGGTGGTAGTATTATTTCACCGCTGCGCGATACGGTTATCGAGTTAACATCATTTGTGGTAGCCGATAACATTAATAATTAGTTTCAAAGTGCGGCATATAGTGCTTGTGACAATGGGTAAAAATATGTTCATTATTTTTAGTTCTGTAAACGCTATAATATACTTAATAAGCAAAACTAGAAGCCTCACTTCACAAACACACCACAAGTTCAGCTTGCTACGAATTATTAAGTTTTATTACCTTCAGTCTCATTTATAAAGAAGTAAGACACCTTTGCCATTTCAAACATTCGAATATTATTTAAGTATTTACTTCATTCATATATTATAATATCACTTAAATAAAGGCTACATGAATAAAAATATAAAAATATATTTTTGTTCAAGTTCAAGTCACGTTTGCCCGTGGGATCTATTAGTGGATTTGTCAAGTTTTATTTAAAGATATTTAATTCTAAATACTTCAAGAACGGCATCTTAGCGTGCCCCGAAATACACTTAGTTAAGAATCTGAAACTCTTTGTACATACGACGATAATATTTTACCCGCAGTTTGGCAACGCCCCAGAATGTGACGGAAAAACAAAACATTGCGTCTAAACTGTTGTAGTATGTAAGGTATAATCACATGTCGTCATTTAATGTTATTTGCAGTAAGCTTTATTGTGAGAGGCGTACGATTCACTTTGGCATTTCTATTATTTAACCTGAAAGCTTCGCGCCTAAGAGATTGCTTGTAAATTACATTCATTTAAATTTTTTTTTCACGAAAACAACATGGCAACAGTGTTTTGTACTGTTTAATGAGGTTAGAATATAAAGTAGCGATATCTAAAACTCGTTGTATGAAACACAATGGAGGTATTTTTTTATGCCTGACTACTCAGAGAGAGGTCATAGAGACAGCAGTTGGATGTATCTTGTGAATTCATATATACATAATATACTCACGACTATTATCCCCGAAGGGTTAGTCAGAGACAAAGCAATGAAGACCACAAAAGCATCCTCTACCATAGTCCACTTTTCACTAAATAGCGACTGCACATGTGCTCAACGTGATAGATGATGAGCCCATCGCCGCGGTCTGTTAGTCCCCTTTTAAGACACCCAAGGGAAGAGAGGGTATTCTTATAGTAAGCAGCTTTACCATACGGCTCATACTTTAAAAAAGATATAACTAATACTTTTCCTTTCATAAAAAAACTGGTAAGTGGAACAGATAGTACTATGTTTCTGATGAGACAAGTGTAATAAATAATTCTACGGCCTAAACACATCGCAGTGTCCGAACACTATAAACGAATTTCTGCAGAACCCTTTCTCTAATCACTGGTCGTTCGGATCACTGGGTTTATCTGGACAAGAAGTTATAATAATACCGTGGAGGAAGACTCCCGTTCAGACTTACGTTGTTTACTAGAGATTTACCTAAAGACTTCTCGAATCAAAAATATTAATAGTATATGATTTACGAATGTGCTTTATTGTAAGACAAAACCTAATTTCAACCATAACTATGTAGTTTAGATTTTTTCTCAATTTCAAATGCCGTGTAGCATAACGGTTCTAAAAAATACTACAACTCCTCTCTTGTCCTAAGTGTAGTAAAAGGCGAATAACGGACTAAAGACACATACATCCAACAGCAAAGAGCGGCGAATTACTGTAAAACAATTTTGTCAGCGGCCTGTGTGAGCTCAAAACTCAGACACTAAGCTAACCTTGCGTACGGGACAACAATACCTATCCTTCGATTTAAATGGTAGATTTACCAATAACATTAGTTGAAACAATACAAGCGCTGGGTCGGTGTCTCAGCAAGGTGACTGGGCACGCCGCCACGCAGACAAAACACATTTATCATTGCTCCTTTCTAGGGATTGCGACATTATATCACGTAGATAGTATGTCAAACTTCATAGCGAAGCACAGGTTGAGTTATATTTTAAATCGTGCGGTGGCTGTAGTATTTTGAAAAAAGGTTTTGTTCTGTGGTCATATTCTTTCACGATTTGACACTCAACCCGCAGCGTTCAGTCTTAATTTGTAAATTCTATATCCAAGCATTTTACTCCTTGCTTATCCTGTGGCTCTCATACGAATATTCTATTTTATTAGATTATACACAAATACACAACGAAACTAGTTAACTACTTATATAGAAATTGAAATAATTTAGAACTATAAATGAAAACTCTTTTTTAAATAGTTCTTGTCGTTAAAAGAAAGACTAAAGTAAAATACAAAGCTTTTTAAGAACTATGTCGCACTTAATGTGATATATTCTTTTGTCCTTTTTGTCTTGTCTTAATGATTCGAATCATTTCGAAGTCCCAGAGATGTACTTTTATAATTATGTTACATAGTCTCCATGTGAAATCTATGTCAAATTAAACGCGAGTAAATTCGTAAATGGTTTTTTATTTCATTATGTAGTGATAGCGTAAACTTAACAAAACAATAGAAAGACTGAAGACAAAGCCGTCCACGTTTCGTACATCCGCGCGCGTGGCCGGGTCCCTCGTTTATTCACGTAAATTATATCTATTTAGTTGATACCTTTCGATTCCAACTAGATCCGGCTTTAGCTGCGTACGTTTATTTTGTATTTATTAGTGTTTCGGTGAGGCCGAAACACGTGTGCTTTTGTTTCGCGATTTTACGAGCGGGCTATCAACGAAAGGTCGTCGTCCATTTTATATCGTATTATGTCTGTATTGTGTACGTCAATATATGGAACGTATAATTCCGTTGAAGTTACTGGGGTGTGGTTTGTAAAAAAAATACGCTGTGGAAATTTTAATCAGTTTTCAATTGTTTTTTCAATTGTAAGTTGTCTGTGGAGCTTGATGCGCGACGGTTATGCTTTCGGTTTGCGATCTTAATTAAACATCTTTGGCAATGCCAGGTCTTTGGATCGGTGACCAAATTAAAATAAAACACATCTCGTGCTCCTCCGTGCTTCGGAAGGCATACCTACTAACGTTGGTCCCAGTTGTATCTGTAAGATGGCAGTTGCTAAAACCCACCAACCCACATTGGCCCAGAGTGGTTAGTTAAGGCCCAACTGTGCCCAGCAGTGGGACGTTTATAGGCTGATGTAAAGTATGATGATGTCTATAGACATCATCATACTTAGAAACGAAACAGGGTTAATTTTGGACTCCCCGACAAATTTTTAACGTGAAGGATTTTTTTACGGAAAGCAGCAGTACAACCAAATAAAGAAATAAAAACCTTATTTTTTACTTTTTTGTCTCAACTTTTCCTTAAGAAAATTAAAATTATTGTCACCTAGCGCGCGGCCTATCGCGGTTATCAAAGCGCATGCGCGTGACCGCTATTATTCACCCCGTGCACCAATGACAGCGCGCGCGTCGTTTTGACCGCGAGGTTGAGCGCACACACCTAGAACTATAAGATATAAAAAGCAGGCAAAAAATTGTAATAAAAAATGCATTTTTTTTACGTCAAATATTTCATTATTACTTTTTTACCCCCATATTTACTTTTGGCGGGGGGTCCAAAATTATGTCGCTCGGACGCCGCAGTCCGAGGTGACTACGGCGTGGCGTGACGAGCTAGAGGCATACCTACCACGTAGTAGAAAATAGGGAAAAGAGTCTTTACATAACAGTGAGACAAAATAGGCTGACAATAATAATAATAAAATAGGTTGCCAATGTTTCCGTTCACATAAACGACCGGCCAGTCAGCCTGACAATACTTGGTATAATGCCAACGCCTTAATCAGCTATGCGACGTTGTTGTTACGCTCAAATTAATGTAATAACATCTCCAATTTATCGTACATGACGCTATTTATACATTTTACTCAGAAGCGTATCGACATAAACTTAGTTTTTCACGATTCCGTGTTCGATTTTAGCTGTTAAAATAGTAGTAAAATCATCACGGTCTTAATTCCTATTGTTATTGCTTGCTTTTATGGTTAGAGTTCTTTATGGCTTAGTCATTTTAAATTAAAAGCTAAAGACGGAGACTTGTGTCGTGTGAGAAGCTAAGGCTAGACTCTTGCTCAACTGTAGTAGTGTAGGGCAATACAGGTCAATTTTGTTTACCGTCATAAGATGTGTTTAAAAAAGGCCTTGGTCAGAAATGTTTTTCTCAATCAAAACTGTCGAGTAGGTAAATCGAACTACTGTGTTGTTTAATAGTCACAGGGGGGTGTCATGCGCAGTTTATCAAACTTTTGTGCCTGGCGGCTAACAATTATCCTTTTATATCCTCTTTGTTGAGTTTATCTTCCTAGAATACTCTAATAGCTATTACCTAATTGTAGAAAATTGATTCAAATATAAATCAGCAATTGTATGAACTAGGAATTTGTACCAATGGGGAATTGTACCAACTAGGAACGAAGGGTTCGGCCGGCGGCGCGCCTCCTAGGCAGGCGTATGTCACTAAAGGTTGCCGCTCGGCTCGCATGCTCCACGTCGCGCAAATCGTAATCGTACTTAAATATAACCATGAGTGGAAACCCTACGCTCCTGACGTCAAATCGATATCGAGTCAGCGTTGCTTAACGGAATATGAACGCTCGGGTCACACGACAAGTTTCAATTTCGCGTGAAAGTCGTTAGAGAGTGAACCTTCTGTACTGTTAGTACTATTAGTTATTATGTGATAGTTAGTATTCTGTTTCTTGTCTGTTTTTGATTCTCTACAAAATACTGTGATTCTCAAAAGATTAAATAAGTCAAGACAAATAACATTTTTAAAAGCAAATAAAACTTATAAACCTCACCAATTAAAACGCAATGGACTAGCGTGGTGGATACGGCCCGATATCCCATGTGACTTGACGGCCTCCGTGGTCGAGTGGTCAGCGCGCCGGTTCTGGCGGCGGTGGCGCGGTTGGGTCAATTTAGAGAAAACTGTTTTTCTGAATTGAATTTGGGTCTAGATGTTTTTCTATGTTTATGTATATTTATCCGTTATCTAGTTTAACCATATAAACAGTTTCAATAGAAGCTAATCTTGTGCTAGATAACTGATGTGAGCGTAAACAAATTTTATTTTATTTATTTATTATTTACTAGCGGCTCGCCCGCGCTTTCGTCCTCGCTAACTTAGAAAGACCGTCATAGTTCAGCCATTTAAAAAAATATATCTACAAAATATAAACAAAAACCATTCTCAGTTAACGCTCTATCTTTTAATGAAAACCTGATAAAATCCATTGCTTGGTTTGGGAGAATAGTGCGGTGCGACAGACAGAGGAAAACGGCGACTTTACTGTATAATATGTAATTATGTGCTATTCATGTGGAAAGTCCTTAACCCACCAGTGGGACTCTTATCGACTGATGATGACGAAAATAATGATGATTTTATGGCCACGCCTGAGATTTGCAAAAACACCACGATCGAGACTTAACGCCGCTGCGGCTCATAATACATTCAGAAACTTGGAACCCTTTTGGGTCGAAACCAAACTCGTATATTACCCTTTAGTTGTAATGAAAAGGGAACTTTTCCTATGGATTACTAGCCTTCGCGCTTTATATGTAGTGTCTGCACTGCTTTCTTTTAAATAGAAATACAACAAAAAAAAACTTGAAGTCACTTCTTGTTTATATTGACATTAATTAGGCTTATTTTGTTATACCTAAAGATGGTATTTTTACGCAAATGCTTAAAATAAAGGTAAGTAGCGGCCTTCTGTTATTTTCATCATCATCATCATCATCATCATCAGCCTATAAACGTCCCACTGCTGGGTAAAAGCTTTCACACGGACAATACCTAATTCCCTGTTATTATTAAACGTTGATTAAAGTTACACCTAGGATTAAATTGACGCTATCTCTATCTGTCTTCTTTAACAAAAACGAGACAGCGTCACACCTGTCAGGCCCCAAGTGTCCATATATGGACGCACGTAAAAAACTTAAACATGAACTGCGTTCGATTTTTTTTCCTTTTCGCAAATAATAATACCCGCCAAAAAAAATTATGACGCACCTGCTGTCATAACTTTTAAACATTTCGATTCCAAGACTGAGAGGTTAAACCGAGGTGTAACATTTGGCCATTTTCATTAATAAGAATTAATTGTAGTGATGACTTGATTTCAATGATGTAGGCCTTTGCCCAGACTGTTACTTTAGCATACTTAACTTTATTTAAAGTCAAAGTCAAAGTCAAAATATATTTATTCAATAAACTCAATTAATAAGTACTTTGAATCGTCCAAATCTTTTTTAACCTACCACCCATTCAGGACATCATTTTTTAACTGTGGCAAAAAACGGGTGCAAGAAACCACAGCGCACAGAAGCAACGACATTTACAAAAAAAAAATATATGTCGTTACCACGTCATAAAATACAAAATATGAATTTAAATGTAAATAGTTCAATTAAATATGGTGTTTTATTAATTATAGACAATTAGAAATAGCTGTTGGAGTACTTGGAGCATTAATTTCAGACCCAAGCTGTTTTGTCTTCTGTGTAATCTGACACTTTATAATTAGCTTTTTTATAAAGCGACTTTGTCATACACTTCTAACAGACTTTAGTTATCCCCGTTCCAGTGAACGCTTGCTAGTAAATTATCGCGACCGTTTTCATTAGCAAAAGTGCGTCCTAAGCTTTCAGGATGCATGGCTACCGCCGACCAGGTGATCCCGGTCGAATCGAGCTCGGGTCTCGGCCAGTTTGCAAACTACCGCCCAAATAAACGAGCCTTACATTAAACCGTAGATTAAACAAGTTGAAAACTATTAAAACTCCTTTGACTTCCGTTTTAATTAGTCGAGAGTGGATTTGAATATTATTTCGGATGAAGTTATAACGAACAAAGTTTTCTATACATTCGTAGTCGCTAATAAGAAGTACATTTAATAGTTGCTTGTTAAACTTTATAGCACTTAAGTTATTTAAGTTTAAAGGCGCTAAGTTTCTTTTTATCGATAAATTAAAATTAAAAATGAAGTCACAAGCCAATGATTATGCGCGTACGCCTACGTCTTAGGCACATAACAGTAGGTGGTCCTAGGCATACCTGAGGTTACTTTGCCAATAAATATAACAACTGATTGGTATTTAAAAAATGGGTGTATAATTAATGAAGACAATATTGCGAAAAAGGTATGTGTGTGTCTGTTTACGAAATAATACTTTAAATAGGTATTAAGGTAAAGTAGAATAACATATGCCCACGGAGCAAATTTTGCTCCGTGTATATGCCTCATCCGAAAAGGTTCAATCAAATTGGCAACAACCTTTTTCGAATGTCGGAAAACAAAACAAGGTTCACAGATCACAACAGATTCATATGTGGTGCCACTGCTTTTCTGTTGCTTTACATGTCGTTATAAAAGCTGTAGCCGTCTGTAATAGCGGACGCACTGTCCACACACCGGGGACAGCGTTTTGTAGCGGGCGGTGGCATCAATCAAAAACGCTACTCCGACAAAATAGAGGGCTAAAAATAAAATAAAACTTCCATTCGAAACTCGGGCGTGTAACGTAATCCGCGGGTCAGGTGCGGCTTGATACGATTCCTGCACTCGGTTCCGAACACCTAAGGGGAGAACACACGGTTTTTTAACGAAGATTAATCGAAAAGTTGTGTGAAACGCGGAAGGTTTAGTTTCTACTACGTAACATGTAAGGGAGAAATCATACGATTTTTAAATAGTCTAACTAAAAACTTCCAAGGGCAAGAACGCCCAGCAGTAGGGCAATATGGGCTAATAATAATAATAACTAAAAACTTGTTGTTTGTAAAGAAGATTTAATATTTATTGGTTACGTAATAGAGAAAGCATCGTACCAACTAAAATCGAGATAATAATAATATTTGATTTACACGTTATATCGTGTGTTCGCGCCCTTAAGTCACAACTCACACCTCAATGAGACTATTCGCGAGCATGTTTCAATAGAACCATTTGGTTTTACCTTTATTTTTCGGCGGCGTTTCTCCCCGTTTAATCGGTGCAATGCATCGTGTTCGCTATGAAAAAATTCAAGATATTTGTTTCTTGAAAGGATATTTAAGCGGTTATTTTCCGTTGTTTGTCTCTACAAGTCTTTGTGTAAACAAAGGAGTTAACCAAAGAGTTCCAAACGTCAGGATTAAATCATAATATTATGTGATTTCTTGGCGTCTGCATTTTTGTTTTATTAAATACTAGATTTTTTTATATATGAAGGAGCCAAATGAGCAGCGGGTCAAGTGATGAAGAGCAATCACCGCCGCCCATGGACACCCGCAAAACCAGAGGAGTCGCAGATGCGTTGCCGACCTTTAAGAAAGGAATAGGGTTAAGGAAGGAATACGAATTTTGACGGGGGGGGGGGGGGGGGGGGGGGGGCTCCGGAACTCTCACCACACAGGGGTCACGTGTAAATAGGGTCTCAAGGGTAAACCTACGGACGCGAGTAACTTTAAGCCCAAATTTGAAATAATGGATTTTTGACCGTAAAATGTTCGTGCAGAACAGGTACATTAATTAGGTCGAATAGTATTTGAAGTTTCGTCATAGAATACATAGTAGTACAATTCGTATGGAACGGCTGATTTTTTTTTTGCTTTTTCTGATTGGTCCCATACAAGTTGTTCTTAGCACTTAGCAGAATAGTTCACTTGCGGGATTATATACCATATAACTGGAAGTAGTTCGTGCAACCAAGCCTTTAAAATAAATCAAATCAAATCAAAAATATTTATTTGGTTTCATATTAACACAAAGATGTCAAAAATAAAGTAAAATTAACAAAAAGTAAGTAAATAAAAAAACAGTAAGAACCCCTTTTTGTTTTTATCTAAGGTAAGACCTGATAATAAAATAAAAAGTACAGTGAAACCAAAAAGAACCCAGCTCAGCACAGCATGAAACATCCCTGCAACGCTGATATTCTGCGGAGCCTAATTGGTGTTTGTGTGTGTGGATATGTACCAGTACAATAAAACAATTTTATCTTCTTCTTTAAATTTATAATCTGTTAAAACAGTTTTAATGTAATACAACGCGATACATTAAAGTCTTATTTTACAATCTGTCTTATCCAACTTGTTTATATTCTTGCTATTCTGCTGATTAAAATTTATCAAAGCACGTAATTATCAAAGGTATACCATGGAGGTTCTGTAAACATAGTTCCGCATTGATTAACTAATTTACGGCGGCGTTCTTCAACTCAGCAACCTTTGAATCAGCGCGGACCCTTACATATTCCACGGCTTCTGAGAACGAACTAGGGATGTCAAATATCAAGTCTCAATAAAAAGGGTTGATGAATTATATTCTTATACGACCACGACAACGACTGGACGACCTCCTTGGTCTAGGTTTCTTGGTCGAGTCGAGTGGTTTGTACACCGGTTTTCATGGTGTCGCCATCTCTGAGGTCCCGAGTTCGATCCCATAGTGAAGGTTTCCTGGTGAACATCTGTTTCGCTTTTCACCTCTCTTTGTGCAGACGTTTGAATTCGTCTCATTGCGCTACGTGTCGAAACACCCGGCGTGCGTGACATTGCAAACGACATTCCTGCTTACAGGTTTTGTTCCTCCTAAGTGATCCGCTCGAAGTGACCAGATTGTAACCGATGGGATCGCTGATGTGAGGATGAAGAGAGAAATGAATAAGACGTACTATGTTCACAACCGTATTTCGTTAGCAAGCGTGCGGTCGGCGCCGGAGGTATATGAGCACGACTGACGTGGTGACGGACGGACCGAGAGTCCTTTGTACGTAGCAAAATACCGTCAACAAGAATTATTAAAAGTTAGGTACCTACCGCACAGTTGCCGCCGATACAATAGCAGATTTATTTAATTATCAAACGTTTACACATTTATGTATTTCTTAAATAGGTGTATGTATGTACGTATATTATATCTATTTAACTATTTAATTACATAATTTTACATGTTTATCGCAGCAGTATGGCCATCGTCAACACTATGTATAATAAGTATGTATTTAAGTATTTTAGGTATGTTTATCCATTGTCTAGTAACCATATCACGAGTTTCTTCGAAGCTTCTCTTGGGCTAGATAATTGGTGTGATAGAAGGATTTTTTTTTATTCCTCATTAATATCCGTAATTAATTACCTATCAGAATTCTATAGATTGTTTAGCCAACTAGAGTGAGAAATTTAACGTAATTTGTATGGAGATGAAGTAAAAAAAATATTTAGAATGCTGGTTATTAATTTTGGGTGTAAGAAACACAGTCACTCATTTTCGAGAGTAAACGTTACAATGTTTTTTTAATAAAGGTAATTTTATCACAATTATAAAATACCTTTATTCAGATGGTGGTTTTTCAGATGGTAGATGGCAGATGCAATCTCTAATTTTAGTTTAAATCGTAATTGGTGACATAAATGTGCGTTTTATAACATCAATTAGTAAGGGGTAGGTACAATTACCACTTTGTTAATGAAATTATACATTTTCGGAAAGCAAACGATACAGAGTTGCTTTTAGTAATGGATATCTTGTCTGAAATTTGAAAGTTTCAATACTACATAGCTCTACTTCACTAGATATGGGTACTCAATATCCATTTACTTGATCGAGGTCCGCCAAAGCTACTCATCGTTGACCCTGTATTATCCCAGAGGTCGAACTTAAAAGAAACGCATAATAACAACAGAGACTTTTAAGATTTTCAGTCCTCAATGATGTTGGGCTAAATTAAAGTTTGAAACAATACACTCTTGAAAAGATAATATAATATTACATACATTATAATCAAGAATATTATCCCCGAAGGGTTAGTCAGAGACTAGGCAATGAGGACAGCAAAGCAGTCCTCTACCATAGTCCACTTTTCACCAAATAGCGACTGCACATGTGCTCAGCGTGACAGGTGGGGTGAGCCCATCGCCGCTCTAATAATATTATCTTAAGATAATAATACTCATTTTTAATTTGGATGCTAAGCCCTTAGCTGGTAAAGTCAATATACATGCCACCATAATTTGAATCTTATTCAGTTCTAATAGGATAGAAAACCAATAAAAAATATTTAATGCTGTATTAAAGGGTTAAAATATCATCATCACAATCATGTACCTTTATATTTATTATAAGTCCCACTGCTAGTTGAGTGAGCTATGCGATATTGGACCATAGCGCATCACGCTGGCCCAATGTGAATGGGTGGATTTTAACGACTGCCATATTACAACAACAACGTGCTTCGGACGGCACGTAAAGACGTTGGTTCTCGACCTACGTCTTTACGTGCCGTCCGAAGCACGGTGGGCTCGAGATGTTGTTATTTTGGTCACCCATCCAGTGACCCGACATTGCGCAATTTTCTAAGTTGGCATGATCGCAAACGCTTTAGACGCTGCGCCATCGACCTCCCTTCATACATACAGGGTAAATTTTAGACCCCCCGCCAAATTTTTTACGTGCTCCTATAGCAGCAGGTACCTACAACTAAATGGGTAATGAAATAAAATAAATTTTTTTTTGACATTTTTGTCTCAACTTTTCCTTAGGAAAATTAAAATTATTGTCACCTAGCGCGCGGCTTATCGCGGTTATCAAAGCGCATGCGCGTGACCGCTATTATTTATCCCGTGCACCAATGACAGCTGCAGTGCAGCAATGTCGGTCTGACCGCGAGGGTGGCGCACGCACCTAGAACTATAGGATATAAAAAGCAAACAAAAAATTGTAATAAAAAAAAGAAAACATTCATTATTTTTAACTTCAAATATTTTATTATTACTTTTTTACCCCCTGTTTACTTTTGGCAGGGGGTCCAAAATGAATCTTGTACATACCTACACACGTCACGCCATCCCGCAGGGGTAGGCAGAGGCCACCGCTTGCCATTTGCTACGATTCTGACACACATCCCTTGCTTCACAACATAACGTTCTTCATTCAAATACACAAAATATAATTGGCTATTTGACAATAAATATGAAATGTCTGATATAATTATCCAACAGTTTTTTTTATTAAGATAATTTGTAAATATCTTTTTTTTACAAAATAAATTTGCCATTTTTTTATCTGTGGATTACAAGACCCGAAACACGGGCAGCCATGACTGAGCTTCGTGTAACGTCACATTTCACAAGATAAACAAAAAGTAACTGTCAGGTTTCAAGATAAAATTTGTTTGTTTATTGAAGTGTGACGTCACAGGGCAAAATGTCACATGACCAACCGTTTTCGCGCAAAATTTGAAATTTATGAAGAAAATTATGTTTTTTTTTCCTAATAAATAAAGCTTTTTCGAGGAAAAAAATATTGTAAGAGGTATAGAACAAGCGTAAGTAATTTTTAAAATTATTTTCCGAGTAATATCAAGTAGCCAATAATAATTGTAGAGACGACAACCCTACCCATAAACCCACTAAAACGAGAATGTTCTGTTTAATTGCAGAAATTTGTACTTACGCTGCATAATGTACAGTCCGTATAGCGAATATCTGGACTGTGAATCTGTTTACTTAGCGTCTGCTTTGCCGTCGCCATTCTCATCTTCCTTTGATTCGCTTCTTGTTTTTCCTGACACAATATTGAGCAGTACTTGTGCTCTTATGTGTACCACATGTCCTTACATAAGTACATACACTGTTTATTTATTTATTTGAATTAAGACCAATATCATTATGATACTTTTTAAAAATAACATAACAAGTGTCACTGATAACAATAAAGTAACAAAAATTGTGATGCATTAATACAAAATTTATTGATGCTCTGACATAGATTGTTATACTAATTTATAAAATGGTCGTTTTGTATATAC
Organism: Scoparia ambigualis; assembly: GCA_963921215.1. Classification (NCBI taxonomy): domain Eukaryota; kingdom Metazoa; phylum Arthropoda; class Insecta; order Lepidoptera; family Crambidae; genus Scoparia; species Scoparia ambigualis. The sequence continues at coordinate 22,402,530 of OY992520.1, forward strand.
AGTAAGTTATATCAAAACAGAAAAAAGACATCAGTTAACACTTAAATCCACAATTTTTACTAAATATGGAAAAAATAAGAGACATCTTTAATAAAAAGATAATAATTTTATTCAATAAAATTCTACGTCTTTACTGGAGCCTACAGAGAACACAAGAATCATAAATTTATCACTCATTATATAATACAAGGAAAATTTTACTAAAGACTAGGCTGTATGGAATAGATTATTTTGTCCTATATTATACGGGCATAACAGAGGGGATCCCTTTCATTCGACAATTTTTTAATATGGTTTGGAACTTTGGCAAATTTTGTTTTGGCATAATAATACTTTAACATCATTGTTTTGTGAGCATACTATTTCCTTAGGTATAACTATCATTTAGGTCATGTTTTGTTGCTCTAATTTTGATTAGCATAACGTTTTTAGGCATATGGTTTATTCGTATAGGTAATAGTAATTAAGCATAAAGATCAAAAGGCATAATGGAAATAGTTTGGTTAACAATACGTATTAATTCATTTTTTTTATTTGTTGTGAGGTCCCCCGAACAAAAAACTAAATTTGCAAAACTACAGTCCTGACGGTTAGGTTAGGTTAGACTTATGACCAATAACGGAAGAGGGCCGCTGGCCTCCCGATCCCTCCGTGCAGTCTTTATTCTGTTAATCGCCTTTTACGACACCCAAGGGAAGAGATAACCCACCAAACCGCATTGGGCCTGTGTTGTGGGTTATGGCCCAATATCCCTACGTGCTATTGTCCATGTGGGAGGCCTGTGCCCAGCAGTAGGACGTTTATAGGCTGATGGTGAAGGGAAGAGATAAGATGGTGAGCATTCGTTTAGTGAGCCGCTATACCACACGGTACGGCGGCCACGGACGACCACATGGATGGCAACTTTACACATAACAGATGTTGTGATTTTATAATTAGGATTCAGCTTTATCTTAGTCTTCATCACAGAACAGAATCTATTTCTTCTATTCTGTGGTCGTCATCCTGTCGTATTTTGGGCAGAATAAAAAAGTAAAATAAAATACTACGAAGTGTCTGACTCCAAAAATATGATTATCCTTTGTACAAACACCGCGTCAACTCTCCGTATTTTTTTAAAATCGTATACAACATTATGAGGACGCGTTTACTTTTAAAGAGAGCATTCATACTTCACAATACAGGCTAAACTAGAAGCGGCCTCTGGGGCTACGGCCTTCGTCCGAAGTTGCCCCGTGCGTAGGGTAACCATCCGTCCACCATTCTAGTCCGGACTTTATCCGGTTCTTTAATTTGTCCGGATTTTGGAATATGAATAACAAAACTACATTTTAAGTATTAGCAAATAAGTCTACGGTTAACGGTTTGAGTCGTTATTAACTTCTCATTTATCTAAGAATAAAACATAAAAATGTTTCCATTTTGTGACTAAAAAGTCCGGACTTTTTTCGAAATGTCAGGCATTTTGTCAGGACTTTTCAAATTCCTAAATGGTAATTTTTGTATGTAAATCCTCATCAATGTCTAATATTTTAGGAGTTACCTTTTCTGCGTAAGTTGTTTTTACGGTTTGATCTTATTATGCCTTTGAAAAATTGTTTTGAATGTTATGCTTAAACATAATTAAACTGATTGCAGTTATGATCTAAACTTATTATGCTTAATTTGTTATAATTAAACAATATTATGCATAAGTATCATTAGTATAAGCTACAGTATGTCAAGATATATAATGGCTTAAAATTTTATGCAATTACATAGGGAACCTAGACAGAGAACCCCATGTCTACGTATACGAGAGAAAAACTAAAAATAAATCAGTGATATCTACAAAGCAGGCTAGTATTTATTCAGCCATACCCTACAGCTAGCAAAGTTAAGTAATTAACAAAATAATGTATGTACCTACATACTAAATATTTACGTTAACGAATTCGCAATGCTCAATGCTTGTGTGTAACCGTTTAATGATGATGCTTATTTACCGCTGCGCCTTTGATTCCAGCCAGCGCCGTATATAGGGTCACTCGTAAGAAGCAAGATAATTTAAAATACTAACATTATTATAAGTTCTGGTATATATTAACAAGTACAGTTTATAATGGAATGAATATGTTGCTTTAAAAGGGGTTGTGATTATATAGTAATAACCAGATAATAAATAAGGCTAATCCTATTTTAAAGATTCGATATGTATTTAGTAAGTCAAGTAGAGTTAAAGTAGAGTTTGTAATTATTGCGGTGCAATAACATAATGATCATTGTAACAATTATTAAATATCATAGCCTTGAATAAAATGCACCGACAAATATACAATGTGATGTGTGACAAGGTGGTACTTCTAACCCGTTAAGGCTAAGTACTACATCTAAATTCATCGACAAAAAAATAATATGGGGGGGTCCTACCCCTCCCCCTATAATTTATGACCATTTTTACTTTATGCGATATCAAAGGTTTCATACGTCGGAGAAACATGAAAAAAATGGCAAACGGTAGCTAATGACACTGGCTAACTAATAAATTTCTTTGTTTCCTATAATTGAGATTATTTTGGTTATAAAAAAAATATTACTTACTTAATTATTTTGTGATTTAAAATTACTTTTTTTTAAGTCCATATAATTTTTTTTGTCGATGAATTTAGATGTAGTACTTAGCCTTAACAGGTTAGAAGTACACCCCTATCACATTGTATATGCTCAAATGAGCAAAATATAAAAAAAAAAATTATATTACATTAACTAATTTCTACCACATGATTGAATAGGCGCCCTTAATGCTCGTCTCAGATTGTTACTTCGGTCCCAATTCTGTGCCTCGCTCGTTTCGAAGATGGATTATTGTAAATTTATGAACGCGTACAATTATGTACGTGTACATTCAGGATTATAGTGGCGTATTATGGAGCGTGGCACGGCGCGAACGATCTACTAAATTGATGACATAAAGAGGCAGGTGTGTTACGCTTAAGCAATATTGTAGTCATCTCTCAAAAAATGTCACAGCCTCGCCTATATTGTAAAAAATTGCCTTTTGTGGCAAAAAATGGTGTGCAAATATAAAGTCTCTACATTCTCCCCTGTAATGCCTCTCTGTCATTGAAAAAAATTAAGTGTTTATATTTTTATAACAAATAAAAAAAATAATATTATACAGTAAAGTGACATCTTTTATTTAACGTTTTCTTCAGTTTAGTTAAGTAATTGTGTAAAGTAAATTTATATTGTCGCGTTCCTTTCTGTGTTGTTTAAATATAACTAATTATTGTTTCTGGAGTACTCTTTGTACGAAGAAAGTACACGTAATTTTATAGTCTGCTCTTGACTAAAGTACTTCTTGAAAGAAACTTCAAAGACGCGAGCAGAGCTCACTCAGTCAATAATTACACATGGTAACGCAAACTAAGTTCATTTACATAAATACGCTTTTAACCAATAGTTACAATATAATAGGTAAGTACATAATATACCTACCGGAGGGACTTGAGGGAGGCATTTACCAAGCAGTGAGATAGTAATTAAGTCTAGCAAAAAAATATATGTATAAACCTACATAAATATACATTTGCACGGTGGTAGAATTCTGCTCATAATCCTACTGGATGGTAACCACCCTAATAGTTTCCGCCTTCAAGCTTGTTTTACATTGCTGCGTTCCGGTATGAATGGTACTAGATCCTGTACAATTACAGGACATAGAGGAGCTCGATGGCGCAGCGGCTAGCGCGTTCTGCTTGCGATCTTGCCCGCTAAAGGTCGCCTGATGGGTGACCGGTTTATTAGCAAAATGTCAAATTCGCAAATTGTAAAATTTTCAGAATTTTTAGTTCCTTAGGTTTAATATTATTTAAAGTTAACTAATAAAAAGGTATATTTACTACCTAGATTCTGAAGACTTGACAATTTAACGGCTTAACGTGCCTTCCGAAGCACAGGAGCTCGAGATGTTTTTAATCCAATTAAAAACATCTCGAGCTCCTCCGTGGTTTGGAAGGCACGTTAAGCCGTTGATCCCGGTTGTTGTCGTAAGATGGCAGTCGTTAAAACCCACCAACCCGCATTGGGCCAGCGTAGGGCTGTAGCCCAATATATCCACGTGCTATTGTCCACGTGGGCGGCCTGTACACAGCGTGGGACGTTTATAGGGTGATGATGATGATGATGATGATGATGAGAGGCATTAGAACTGAAGCTTCAGCTGAGCGCTTGTGATACCCGCGGCTTCGCGCGCATCCATGGGCTACAGTGGCCACGCACCATTAAGTGGACTATTTGCCAGCCGGTATTATAAAAAAGGTGGTAAGTAATTTGCATTCTGTAGTTACCAAAATTCTTCCAAATAATCGAGTAAAGTAAATACATCTAATCGCGTAACAAATTTGCACAGTTTTAGGCACATTTTATATCCATTAGTACATTTTTATAAGAGCGTATTGTTTAATAGTAAACACATAAACTATTCGATCTAGCAAAACAGTTTTGCCCGCATATCCTCGGTGACTCGCCTTAAGAGCGTAATCTTGCTTCCTAACTTTTTTTTTCTCTTTATTTGTTTCGGGATTTTTAATTCTTACGAATAAGCCAATCCCATAGTAACCAATGTCTTATTACTCAAATATACGAGGGTCATTGTTGCCATCTAGTGACTAGGTCACTCAACCTTAATGCTGCCTCTGAAGTTGGTTCAGATAGAATAACCTGTATGATGCCTATGTCAAGCAAATTAATCTTTAAGTACTGCAACAGTGACTCTCGCTCCCTTTGGTACTTGACACATTCCATCAACAAGTGTTGCACGTCTTCTACTCTTCGCAGTTAGGTGAATCAGCCTTCTTCATTAGATAAGCAAACTTGTTGGATGGAAAGTGTCCCGAACGAAGTCTAAAAACTAATTTTATATACTGCCTACTTAACTTTACATTAGTAAACCATGGTATACGAGGAGGTTCTACGACTGCATCCTTTTGTACCAAATTCCTTTACTTTTTGACATTTCATCAAAGTACTCTTTCCAAAGATTATAAGATAATTTCCTAAATTTCGGTAACACTTCAGTAAAATCAGATTTATAATCCACATCATGCTTCCTAACTTTAAAATGCATGATAAACTGTGTAGTAGTTACTAGTCTACTACAAAAAATTCGTCATATCATCGGGTCAATCATCTTGGTTTTCGTAGTACGGGTTAGTTAAACTCACACTCGACAATCAGAAAGGGCATCGCAACTTTACAAACAACCTATAATGTGCTACGTAAAAGGTTAAAAGTGATTTCTTTGCCCTCGAATTTAAGTTGATACTCCGACGAAATATATTAGCGAATATTAAAATGGATCCGCAAACAATAACCCGGCGCAGACTTTATTGAGCCTCGAGCCCGTTCAATCACGCACGATGAATTGGAGAACTTTGGGAGAATCGTCCCCGGTTATTGGCTCACGGTAGTGATGTGACGTGGTCGTTAAAAAAATATCGTTAATAACATAAGTGCTTTTTTTTCTGGAGTGTGCTTGTGTGTCGCAGATGATCTATATAGCTTAACCGGGCTTGTTTAGGGGCGGCGAGAAACTTTCAGGTTCTTTAAGCTGTGAGACCGAAATTCTCCAGAGGGTTTCTGGCGGGGAATGGCATTTCGCAAGCGAGTCTCCGATCCCCCCCAGATTCTCAGGGGGTTCGAGAGCGAAAAACCCGAGGGCGTCTCTAAGAGGCACGGTACCTCGGCTCGGGTTAACCGTGTCGTGAGGGATAAGTCTCCCCTCTAACATAAGGTCTGGAAAAATTATGATGATGAAGTGCTCCCCAAAATCGGTCGGTCTACCTTGTTAGAGCTATCTACAGTCTTCCGTCTTCACTCATAACTTGCTAAAAAATAATTAAGCAACAGCATACAAGTTTTATTGTGTTGATGATATTATTTGCGTTAATAACGTTCAAATTAGCAAATTTTTTTTCAACATTTCATCATCTTCGAGATTATAATTATTAATCCGTTAAAACCAACATACATCCTTAGTGGCATCGTGCATCTCACCCGTTTTAAGGGCACCTCACGAGTATTCGTAGGGTTCCCAAGGATTTTTCTTATCGTTTATGAAAGGCAATATTCGGCAAATGGATTTCCCCTTTATTTGTCCAAGTTCATCTTGTTATGTTGAGTTTATGAAGCCTTGGTTAAGTAGAGGTTATGGGCCTGTTGTTAAAAACTTTACATTTGTACCTACATATTTAATAAATTAATAGCGATAAAATGTTCATACAAGTATTTAGATTAGTATGTCAATTGTCAAGCAACCTAGCTACGACCACATAGCTAAGCTAAGTTTGAATTCTTAAAAGTTAGCTGCATTCACCACAATACATATTATGTAGTAACAAATATATATCTATCTCACACATATATGAAATAAAAAATATTTATAAGAAAGTAATAGGTACTAAATCTATTTTAACGGGACCTAACACGATTAATTTTTGTAAGTAAATACATAGTAAGTCAAGCAGTAAGTAGATATGTACTTACTTACAAAAATTAATCGTGTTAGCTCCCGTTAAAATAGTTTTAATGCAATGCAACGCGATAGTTTACAGTAATAGGTAGTATCTACCCGACCTTTCTCAAAAAATGCGTGGAAATAATTACAATAAATTCAAACTGAGTACTACGACCTTACTACGTACCTAAGTATCAGTGAAAAATACTTATCATGCGCCAAAATGTCCGCTTGTTTCTTTTTTTAAATAGTTTTTTATTATTAGTAAACAAAATCTTTGTTAAATTACTGCTTTGGTTTCAAAGTAAAAAGTTTGTTCAATTTCATACAACACGAATGATTGAATAATAAATGTTTTGATAATTATTTAGTATTAAAAAAAATACTGATTTTAACTTTGATAATTCACATTTTGTTAAATTCACTATATGTATAGATTTTGATTCATCTTCAAGTATGTAATAGTAAATAGTTTATACCTATAGGTAACAGATTTTCCACTTCAACTCCTACAAATTATAGTCAGCGCAACAGTTATTCGATTTTGACGATTACTAAAACTAAACAGCGTATAATTAGCGTGGCGACCGAAGCCAAAACGTATTACGGCCGCCAATTCAGACTGACGTTTATTAGAATAGCCGATTTATTTTACAACTCTATTGACAAACTCGCTACGGTGCACGCAGTATGACACGGACTTTAAAGTCTAAATGGCAGTAAGAAACGGACTTTAAAGTCTACCTGGCAGTCTGGTTAGCGAGAGAAAGGACTTCAAAATCTAAATAACTGACTGGTAAGCAAGACAGACAATATTATAATCATCATTGGTGGCGATGGGTTCACCACCTGTACACTACATGTTGAGCACATGTGCAGTCGCTATTTGGTGAAAAGTTGACTATGGCAAAAGACGCTTTTGCTGTGCTCTATGCTTAGTCTCTGACTAACCCTTCGGGGTTAATAGTCGTGATTATGTATGTATGTATCATTCTGGACATAGAGTAGATAAAATTTGCACGAGCAGGATTCGAACCTACACCTCAAACATAGCAGGTCAGGCGCACTACCAACTATGCTATCGTGGCACTCATCGTTTGCTATCCTGGCTCCGGGCCGTGAAAATTTACCAGCCCTATCATTAACTCTTATTGCAGTATGCAATATTCGTATGCAAAATTTTAATAGTAAGGTTTTTAACTTACTTAAATTGCACCTCCTCCTCCTTGCGTTGTATTCCTCAATGCTGAGGGTCGTGACCTCCCGGATATTATGCTACTTTCTCCCTCATGATGTTACGCCATTTGTTTTTGTCCGAGGCAACGTGGAGAGCATCGTGAAATTTGTAGTCGAGTGTGGTGCGCATCTGGTCAGACCATCGCATCGGACTGCGTCCCCTGGGTCTTTTGCCATTTACTTAAATTGCACCATAGCACAGTAATACGCCGTGTAGTATTTGTAAGGGGTATGTTAAAATCATTATTCACATTATTATTACTAGAAAGTATAATACTATTATGTAGCATACTATTGAGGTAAGTTTGAGGCATCCATATGTACATATCACCGCGTCTCTTAACGCTCGTCTCCTGAAACTCAGCACGTCGGCGTCGTCTTGATCTTATTGCCTTAGATTGGAAATAACTATATTTTTATTAATACATCAGCTGTTATTACAGTAATTGTTATTTTAATAAATTTTACTTTGAAATATTGAGTTTGTTAAATAGTTGAGGTATTGTTTGTTTTGATTAAAGTAATACTTAAGTATATATAAGCGTTAATAAAACGCTAAAATATATTTAAAAAACAACATTAATCTAAAGTAACGTAACGGTAGGGCCCCTGGCCTTAAAGCAATAATATTATGGAGCTGCCATATTATTACAGCAGCCAATACCGAGCGTGCTTTCCCAAGAGCTCGAGATATTGTAAATTCGTCCCCCATTCGGCAACTCGCCACTTGAAAAGTTATTCGACATACAAGATCGCAACCTGAATGCAGTAGTCGCTAAACCAAAGTATGGTAAGATTATGATGTTTTTGAGCTGGATCAGAATAGCCGCGGATCGGGCTCAGTAGCGTGCTCTTGGAGAGTCCACTGCTGGACAAAGGTGTCCAGCAGTGGACAAGTATAGGCTGATGATGTTGATGATGATGATGATAATTACCTATGTTTTTTTATATTGAGCTCGGCAAATGACTCCGCCCCACCTGATGGTAACCGCCTCTGTGGTCCAGTGGCTAAGCCACCGGTTTCTGACCCAGAGGTCCCGGGTTCGATTACCACCGGTACACCTTTGTGTGCTCGGTTTGGTTAGTGGTAGGGCTGTTAAGTCCGCCTGGCTAGCTACTACCATCTTATCTAAGTCTGTCACCATAACAACGATGTTTAAAGCATGTTGTGTTCTGACAGTTTGAGATAAGATAGCCAGTTCCCCAGTGGCGGAGGATTCCGGGTGAAGCGCGCTTCCAGCTTCGGTCTTATCGTCACTTACTATCAGGTGAGATGAAGGTAAAGTGCTTACCTGTTGTAGAATAACAAAAAAAGTGTAAGCGGAGTCTAGGCGCGAGGACAATACTAGTGCAGCATAAGAGACGTAGCATCAGTTACTCTCACCCTGTCGGCGGCCCGCGAAGTGCCTCTTCACGCCGCGATGGAATGATTTCACTGACGGCCTCTGAGTTTTAGGTAGCACGTAAGTCATAATATGTTGTTGACAACAACAAACAAAATTGATAAACGCCTACCAAACATCGACTTAACGCCAACAAACAAAATAAATATAAAGAAAAGAGAGAGAGAAAAAAAATATATCTACGACGACGCTTACGAATCCATTAACTGGATTACGCATTCTTGGCGCGGGACGGTAATACGACGTCGCGGCAAAAACAAAGCAACAACTACAAGAATAATCGCGACTCCTGACGCGTGACCCGTAGCGTGCCAAAGGCTTTTATGTCATTATGACCACAACGAATTGCGTGTACCGACATCCCCTTTGAACAACACGAGGCGGAGTGTCGCTCCAACTCGGTGGGTTGTCTTTTTTTCTAATGTGCTACACAAACGACAGCGGAGATGTGGTCCGCGTGACGTCATCCTCCGAAATAATTGTCGCTACGTCGGCGTCGGTTGTCGGCGTAGTCGGTCAGCCGGTCGCATTGCCTTTAAAATTGTCACTCCATTGAGCATTTCGAACGTTGTTATTTCGTGAATGACGCGCAAATGGCTGTCGCCGGCTGATATTTCGTCATACAAAATCGTTTTTGCTTTTTCTTTTTTGACAAGCAACAATTTTATCTGACACTTTATATGATAAATTTACATAATATCTCGTAAGCCCCCCAAATCCCTCCATCCATCGCTATCCTGAACTACCTCATTTTGATGGTGTGCGTATATCTTGTATCTATATAAATAAACAGTGTCGCGTAGCCGTGAAAGAATAACCACCCCCCTCTCTTCCCTTGGGTGTCGTAAAAGGCGACTAACGGACTAAAGACTGCACATTACATTCAACAGTATAGAGCGGCGATGGGTTCACCGCCTGTCACGCTGAGCACATTTGCAGTCGCTATTTGGTGAAAAGTGGATTAAGGCAAAGGACTACATTTGCGGTCCTCATTACCTAGTCTCTGACTAACCCTTCGAGGATAACAGTCTTGATTATTATTATATTATTAATAACGCATGTCATGACTTAACTTTACATTTTGTTATTGGATTCTGCATACAACTTTCGCGTCACAATAATATTATGTTCGCGATCCTGTGCTTGAACTTTTAACCTAGTAAGAACGGCAAGTACTGCCCCGCCCGCCGCCCTTCACCTCCAGACATCACGTTCGTAGGATGGAGTGGGGGGTGGGGAGGGATGATATGCCACAAGTTCGCCCTATAGAAAAAAACCCACTCAAAGACAAAGCGAAACACGTTCTGAAATTTAAAATTATGAGGATACCTACCTACTTAATTATAATGGCTCTCCTCTTTGCTGTTTGAAAACATTTCGTAGTGTGTTTAGTAAGATAGTTGTCGAACAAAAATGCTTCTGTAATTTTTTTTCTTAACTAACTTGATTTATGGTTTCTAAATTGATTTTTGGTTGAAAAATAACAGGATATAACACATCATAGAAACGCTATCTTTGCGAATAGGATGCAAATTGTGAAAAGTCATTGTCAATAACAACATATGAGTTACTGTACTAATCTCAGGTGAACTGAAGAGCGATAAATTGAATTAATCGTCTTGTCAGCTTAGTTGGAACTGTTGAAAGTGATGTCGCTCGGATCGCTTATGCCCGTGGTACCCACCAGTCCAAAAGTTGTAGTTTTTTTAAGACATTGCTTTTGATACTTTTAGATTTAGACATTTTGTAAAGATCTTTAAGTTTATATTTAATGAAGAACATCAATGAAAATTTTACACGAATAATGACGCACTGATATATTACCAAACTTTCAGACCAAATCTTTTAGTGTAAGCTGCCATACAATATTGTTCGAGTGAAAAATGTTTGAACCGATTCCTGTAATTGCCAATACAATATCGTTCGGGTAATTGTTTGCTGTGTTGTTTATCACAAGATGCAACAAGGCAAATCTTCTTATTAGTGCTAAATAGATTAGTAAAACATACAATTTACTAATATAATAACAAACTATAGATTTATCTTATACTTAAAAATCTGTTGATAAGTATTCGAAGACACCGAAACGTCACAAAAAAATACTACCTCAGGTGGAAATCGAACCCACGTCCGGCTGCGTACTCCGCCACCGTTTTTCAACGAGAGTTTATTAAGGCTGGGATTCCCGAAATTCCCGAAAATGGGGTATTTTAAATTATGCATTACTCGCAAATCACAACTCAAAATTTACTCAAAATTTGGAAAAATAATATATGTTATTCCACAGTTATTTATACATATATGTTATTTCTGAGTGGTAGAGCCACGCTGCGTTGCAGCACGCATTGGGCCGGCTCGCCCGGCGTAAGACCACAATCTCACGAATATCCGGCGTGAAATAAAAGCTCTTGGTGCTGTTGTGTTTCGACCGGCCAGTGAAAGTTCCGGAGGCCCACCCTCCTTCTTCATAATTCCTATTCCTTCCTTAACCCTATTCCTTCCTTAACCCTATTCCTTCCTTAAAGGCCGGCAACGCGCATGCGATTCCTCTGGTTTTGCGGGTGTCCATGGGCGGCGGTGATTACTTCCCATCAGGTGACCCGCCTGTTCGTTTGCCTCCTCCTGCTTTATAAAAAAACAGTATTTTAACTAGTCATTCCGGCCATTAAATACTCTGTTAGTGATACTTTACTGCATCAAATAAAATTTCAAACATTCTGTCTTATCGTAATTCAAATATCGTATTACTTGCATTATATGTACTTGGTTTTAGTTAATGAAAAATATACGAAAATAATTGTCTTTGAATAGGTGAGGCATTCCGGCCGTTATATATAAAAAAAATTAAAAATAATTCTTGATTTTTAAAATTACCTACCTATTTTGCTAAGTTGACGGTCGCGAATCGCGATGCGCAATCAATCAGTCCCTTAACTGGTTTCTGCGCTCGGGAATCCTAGCCTTAACTCAAAAAACCAAAATTACAAATCTGTTGATATTCCTACAATTTACAATAAATTACCAGACTTCTCGCTGTCGTAAGGTAAAGGAGACAACTCAACACTAAATGAAACGTTAAAAAAAAGTGGAACTGTTCAATTTGCACGCTGCCAGGCTCTGCTCGTAGAGGCATAAAAGTTCTCATTACGAGGCGTAAGGTCGAGAGCGCGTCAATGAGAGTCTGCGGAGGCCTGTTTATATCACAATAAAACGGTATTTTACTACCGCCCGCCATTTTGCGAGCGGGGTAGGACGCTTTCCCGCCTTTTCGGTACAGCTGCATGGAAAATAGAATGGTGGTGCTGTTTTTCTTCTTTTTTTTTTTACTACCGCACCGCGGGTACCTGCGTACCGCTCTCTCTCTGAATTTTTTATCGGCTTTTACCGAAATCAAGTCGTGTACTCATCGAGTCTTGTGTGCGGCGAAGAACGATTTTTTTGGATCAATTTAAAGTGACGTACCTATTTGTTTGTTATCGGATTTTAAAAAAAAAGTGTTTTGAACTAATTCAGCATCAAGTACACTATCGATGAGTTAAGAACAATGATATTTAAATGAATAAATATTTTAAAGTATGGCACACACACAGCTATGCGATTCTCTATAGACGCTGCGCGCATGGCTGTGATCTGCTGTCTCTTTCCAATTCTATGAATATAAAAGAGACAGAGTCAATTCTCAGCGCTGCGGCAGCCGCTGCTACCAAGGCTTGCGCTTAGAAAATCGCACGGCAGTAAATGGTAAAGCTACGTACTATAGTGCACTGACAACTTGACAACCACAATAATATTTTCATGTGTAAGTATGTTTACTAAGAAGTACAATTAGGTTTGTACATTAAAACAAATAATATTCTAAAAGTACTTAATTTTTTAACTTCTTTTAAACGTCGATATTTTTCTTTTAATTATTATACAAACTGAATTACTAAAACAGTTTTTTAACTGCAACCAAACTGTTTTGACCGGGCTAGTGTCCAAATGGCATAGCGTTAATACCCTGGGGTCTTATTGTATAACTTTAACATCCTATCGCAAAACCTTTCAAGTAGAAGTACATTGCTTCGTTAGTTAATTTTAAATAAACCAACTAGCCAAGCAATGCACTTGTCAAAGTCAAAGTCAAATTATTTATTCAATGTAAACCTTTACAGGCACTTATTGACGACAATAATAATAATAATAAAAAAAACAGTTAACTAACTTATAGTTAAGACTTAACAACTAATCTAACGAGCTATAGTCTGTGCCAGACAAAATGCGCATCGCTACCCCCAGTACCAGTGCACGCCGAAACAGAATCGCGTCGAACCGAAATTTAAGCCGTGGTCATAGAATTGTGTAAACAAGCGTATCCTGGTACGAGACAAAAATAGCGGGCAAGTGTCTCTCCCCTAGCGACACAAAAGGCTAATATTTATAGGTAATTTATAGTTTTATTTTAGGATGAAAGGTGAAGAATGATAAATGACAATGAATTGTTAACTTAAGTTATTACTTTAAGGAATAAAATTAAATGTGATTTCCAATTATCGTATTGATATTGTGGTAAGTAATAGAAATTGGAAATAACTGAGTTTTTAAAGTAAAATAAAGTAACGGTTGAAATGAGTTTTGGAAAACATTAGTACCTAACCAATAAGGTTGACATTTTTAATCATTCAAATATCTTTTTTTATAAAAACTTAATGAAAGGTATTGCGAAAGGTGTTGAAGTGAGACAATTAGACCTCTGATTAGCGATTGCAGCAAGTAACAAAAAACAGTGGCACCGTAAGAATACATTAAAAGTTATTTTTGAAACGACCGACTTTAAGATGAGGATTTCTAAAGCTTTTGGCACTTGATAATATTACTACCGCCTTAGAGATTGTAGCTATTCATTTAGTTGACTATACATGGCTCGACCTATGTTCTGCAAAGCGACAAGCATTGCAGAACTCAATTATTACGACGCGATCTAGAGTTAAATGGTGCAAAGAAAAGCATAAGCTTGCTTCTTTAATAAATTTTAACGTGTTCTATTTTTTTGTGTGTTCAATAAAGTAGGTACACGGCGTCAGAACCCTACCCAAAACTGTCAAATTTCTACAATCATTTTTGAACTTTTCTGTTTGGTTTTAAGGATGAATATTTATTGGAGAAATTTGACAGCTTAGGGGTAGGTTGATCTGACGCCGTGTGAATAAAATGAATGTACTTGATTCATTCAGTTTTAATGCTGAATTTAAAAACAAAAACGGCAGTGTTGTTTTGAACACTACGTTGTTTAAAGCTTTGCTTCTATATACTTACACTGTAAATGCGACAAAACGTATGTGTGTTCTTCATTTACACTATAACTGAACAAATAAAAATTTGGTACACAGGTATAGCTACAGAAATATTTCTGTGGGTAGAACACATTATTTGTAGACTAAAGCAACTAATTTCTTCAGAACTTTAAAGAATGTGTAAACGAAAGGGGATATTAAATTATTCATCAGATTATTGCTTAGTTATGTACCCCTTATGTATCAGTAACACACTACACCACAACTTTGAATAAAAAATTAAAATGACTCCAGGGGGCTACACCCGCGTCTGCGCCTGTACAAAACAGTTCAAACCCCTTACTAGACGAAACAGTGTGTATTATCCGGCAATTTTATATGCAGCGCGGTATCTAACGTAAGTCCACGAAGGCCTAATAAGTGAATGGCGGCGGGTTGCGAATTGCGAACTTGCGAGGCATCCCCGCCCGCGGCAAATTGGCAAACAATGCCTGCTTAACGTATGCGAGGCTTCATGTAATTTGTGCTGTTGTTTGCTGGAGATGCCGACGTTTCCGCGGAGATGTTTGGGTGTGCCCTGTTGTACTGTCTACAGCCACGAGCAAAAATATGTAAACAATTGTAACTCTTAATACAATGGAATAAGAGAAGAAAGAAAATACGTGACTGAACGATTATTATTGTCCCTACTTTAAATATCTTTTGTCTGATGAAATTTTGTTATTAGTACAAACGTAAGCTCTATGTCTATGGTATAATGCTTAAGAAGTTCGAATTTCAATTCTGAAATACTAGCGGCCGCTCGCGGTTTCACCCGCGTGGTTCCCGTTCCCGTGGGAATATCGGAATAAAAAGTATTCTATGTGTTAATCCAGGTTACAAACTATCTGTATGCCGAATTTCATCCAAATCCATTCAGTAGTTTTTACGTGAAAGAGTACCAAATATCCATCCTTACTTACAAAGTTTCGCCTTTATAATATTAGTGTGATATTAGTAGGACTATTATTAGCATATTAGAGTCTTACTGCTGGGCTGTCCACAAATAAAAGTTTAAGAGCATGGTTAGCTTCAGTGTCGGCAACACGTGCGTGATAAACTTTGGAACTGCAAACGTTCATTGGCATAGTTAGCAGCTTTCCATCAGCCGGTACTGTGACTATTGTCCATCAGGCGTAGCTGCTGATTTGCCAGCTTAGTAACATTGTCATCGGCTGCTTTAACATGTGGACAAAGCACATTGGGCGATAATCCACCACGCTTGCCCAATGCGGGTTGGATCTTAACGAATGCCAACTTACAACAAAAAACTACAGAATCAACGGTTTGACGAAGAAGAAGAAATAAGCCCTGACGAGCTCGAGACGTTTTTAAATTTAGCCTAAGCCGCTGTTCCATCGAGCTCAGAAACAAAAAAAGAAAAAAGAAAATTACAAATTACCTTCCAATGTCAAACCAGATAGATTTACTCGATGGATGTTACAAAAAGGCCACCTGAATGGGTGAAAGTTTCTCTTTTTACGTATTACTCCGCTTTGTGCTAGGGAGATGCCATTGTCGGGCGATGCCGGCCACTAATTCAATTTTATTAATGGGTTTAGACCGTTTGCCTCAATGCCCGCCTGGACACTGAATTGGAGGTCCTCGTAAAAATTAGGGTACCGTGAATAGTTCAGTTCCTTCACATTTTGGGTAAGCGGTCCATTTGGTTAATTAAATTTAACCTTTCTACTATTTTATCTAAAAGATGAGCCCGCCCTTTGCGCGTCTTCCGAAATTATTTTCCATGAACCGTGTCTGTATTTGGTGTAGAATTGAGAACAATCAATCTTCATTTCCCAAATTTTATTATTGAACTGAATCTATTTTATTTCTACTAGGTTGTAGATATAAATAACCTTTTCGGTTGGTAGATGGTGTCACGGGTGGATTCGACCAAACTTGAATATAAACGAGAATAACTATACCAAGAATATATATATTCCACGATTTTATTTTTGAATAATGAAATGGTCATTTGCCCATGCAATCCAAAGATTAGTTACTCTTGGAATTGTTATTCTTCATTATTGAGTGAATGGCATTGCGTATGGTCAATGAACCTATTATCCGGCCAATGGTCATTGTTCTAGAAACGAACTATTTAAAAGGAAAAGTCCTGACAACTCTATTTTGTCGCATAGTGCAATAACTGAAGCTGTCAAAGTCGAATGTCAATATTTTTGTTTGTGGTAACATATGGTATGCGGACGCCATTAAAATACTCTCGAATTAACTCTGTTATTCCCCGCTAAACGGCAGTATAGTGACTATTCCCGAATAGGCAAGCTACTCTGAGAATAGTGCGTAGTAAAACGTAATTTCGATTTACTCTCGCATATCTGGGGATTTCATCTAAGAATAAAATTTACTCTAACTTGATGAAATCCACCCTGTCGTATAAACATACGAATAGTGAAACTTGTCGCTGCGCAAGTATTTAAAGAGGAGAGAAGACCAACAGACTACAACTTCATTAGTTCATAAGTAACGCCGAGTTACTCGTAGAACTCTATATTTTTACGTAACTCTTAAAGTAGAGATACCGTGCTTTATATTTTATAGCCAGCTTTTTACATAGACCTATACTTATTATCAATTGCTCACGACGTAATGAACTAGGAAAATGTTACTAAAAATCCAAATTTTGATGTCTAAGTGAAAAGTAGCTGACTGTGTCGTTACGGCCTCCTGAGTTCACTAGCGAGTATTTCCGAGGTTTTTGCTACAAAAAAGATCTTCGATTCGCGCGGCATGCGCCTTCGGGGATTGGTTGATTAAAATTTAAATAGGCGTAGGAGGTAATGTTTCATTTAAAGATATTGGCCGAGAATAACTGTAGGTAATATCAAAAGTGAGGTACATTGTTTTTTTAGTTTTCGTTAACGTGATCGAATGCTAGTGACGTCATCGAAGGGTGATCTAGATAAAATCTAGATTTCTAAATGTAGAAATCCAAATCTTCGGTTTTGTGTTTAAATGCAATCCGCCTTAAGTGCAACCATGATTAATAAAAACATGTATTTACAGTACGATTCGGTGCTCAAATGTGTCGTTGAAAATTATACCGTTGCAGTTTTCAAATTAATTATTTTAATGAGATGTTAACGTTACTAGCTAAAAGCAGAACACAAGATGCCAGAAAGCATAAATGTGCATGCTTTAATAAATTAATGCAGATATTTCAATTATCTATAAATATTCGGTTGACCTCCGCAGCTAAATGGTTCACGGAATGCGGTATATAGGTTCGAATCTCAGTTTAGTCAAATGATAGTAAAGTAAAGTTTCATATCTTTCTTTGAAATGAGTAACTTTAACGAGTTTGATGAACGAATCACATAAAAACAAACACGCTCATTGCGGGAGGGGTAGGAAGGGACCACAGATTCTACGGTCCTGACTGGCTTCGTTTATTTATTTTGTTTATTATTTATTTTAATCTTTTGCAACACAATATTATTACATGGCGCACATAATGCCTGAGGCATTCTCTACCAGTCAACCATAGAGTGGTGCAGAGGTGACATGGTAGGTGAAATTTTCTGCGATTAATGTGACACAGGGCAGTATAATATATTAAAAATGTAATATACAAATATTTACACAATTACATACTTAAATATAATACAATATAAACTAACACATATGTATAAATATAAATTCACTACATAACTTATAAAAAGGACGTTACTGAGATGACTCCGCCATGGTTTCATTAAAAAGGAGCATGCGGACTTTCTTTTTAAAAGCCTCACGACTCGTAGCCATCCTGATTTCGAGAGGCAGCGCGTTCCAAAGGAGAATGGATTGAATTTGAAAGGAGGAATGTACAAAGCCAGAAGAATGGGGAGGACAGAAAACAAGAAGGTTATTCGATGACCGGGGATTCCTATCATAGGAGGAGCAAAGGTACTGAAAGTGTCGAGTGAGATATGAAGGGGCATTAGAGGAATTCAGAAACGAGAAAAGTGTGGTAAGGGCTCGTAGACGTAGACGTGACAGAAGTAAGGACTCGTTTGCTTCATTTATTCTCCTACCATTATACATACATGCTCGTCAGCTTCAGACACTATTGACCTCAAAGTCAAAGTCAAATTATTTATTCAATGTAAACCTTTACAGGCACTTATTGACGTCAATACTAATAACCTCCTAATAAATCTGACCACGAACGGCTCCGATCAGGTAAACGGACGAAGTTCTATCTACGTAGAATTTTAAACTAATAGACTTTTGCTGTGGCAGATTAACGAGCACCGGTGACTACCACCACGACAACGGCTCCGATCAGGTAAACGAACGAAGTTCCAAACACGTAGAATTTTAAACTAATAAACATGATTAACGAGCACCGGTGACTGCTACCTCGCCAGAATTTCGCGGCGCACCTGCGTCGTTCCGCCAACGATACAACATTAACTTTAATATCATGGTAAAGCATCGCCCTGACTAGCTAAATTAAAAAGCGGCGTATGCGTAAAAACCTCATACCTCAACTGCTATGGGTGCATGAGGGAAACGCTCGAGCGGTCTCTACTAGTAGTTAGGAGAATATCTTACGATATTAAAATGTGGCATGTGTTGCAATTATTTATGTTAAACTGGTATCAACTAATTGTTAGAAGTGGTATTAAGAACATTTGCAAGAAATAAACTATAAATAAGTAATTCTTCTTTTTATAACCAAATTTCAAGAGTAAAGCTTATTATTTTCGCACTATTGGGGAACACCATGGGGGAATCGCATGGCTTTAATCTTACCTAACTTTAACTTCTCGTCTGTGAAAACCCTACTAACAATTGATTTACTATTGTGTCTAGCTATATGGTAGTTTACAGCGGAAGACAGAAGAGAAGGACGAAGCAGCAAGCACACAAGAGCTTTCGAAATCTTCAACCATTCAGAAACTAGCTTATTATTATTAACATAGATGTTATGGCAAGAGACTTCAATACGGTGGGACGTATCCAGATGGACATTTAGAAGCCCGCCCTACCAACCAGATAGAATATAATGATTACGGTGGAGAAAGAACTGAAGACGTCTGGATCTAACAGTGGTGACGATTAGCCGGTAGAGGTGGTTAACATGTAACTGTTCTGTCAGAAATCGTTAAAAATCTTCAAGAAGTCAAATTTGGCTCATGTCTTTATAACAGCAAAAGGTTGACAAAGAAAGAATTTTCTACTGGTTTGTTTGTAAGTCCTTCGAGTTCTATTTCAATTAAGCCATACTAAGTCGAGCAAGTGATGTAAATGATAACTTCTGAGTCCTTTAATGACATTTATGAATTAAGGCGGGTTGTCGGTATTTTTTGCCTTATTTAGTATATTTGAGGAGCTCGATGGCGCATCGGCTAGCGCATTCGGCTACTTTCGCAAGAAGGGTCCGTGGATCCTCCGTGCTTCGGGAGGCAGGTTAAGCCGTTGGTTCCGGTTATTGTCGTAAGATGATAGTCGTTATTACCCATCAACCCGCATTGGGCCAGCGTGATGGGTTATGGCCCAATATCCCCACGTGCTATTGTCCACGTGGGAGGCCTGTGCCCAGCAGTGGGACGTTTATACGCTGATAATGAATGCATTGCACCCTGAAACAGATTACGGGTGCTGTGACAATTAAATGTGTTTTTGTCTCAGTAGGTATTTATTTATGTACTTAATACTAAAATACCGCAAAAGTTTTAATGACCTAAGACATATACTTTACTACCAGAAGATAAGTAAGGGTGAAATAAAGCTAGGAAAACCTAATCACAGATTATCAGATTATTAAAAAAATCAAAATAGAAAAATTGTAAGTTTACATTTTAAATGACATTGCAGCAGACACTAGATTAATCTAAAAGTATAGAAGCTAGTTTTTTTTAATGATGCAGTGTAGTGCCCCAAGCCGACTGAAAAGCACACCAAAACTTTAAATCATGAACTAATGCATAAAGCGACCTTTTTTTTTCTCTAATATAATGGCTTCGTGCGATGAGCACATTTAGCCAATGTCAAGTTTTTAATAGTATTAATTATTTTCTTTACATTAAGTGGATGATAATGAGTGATAATTAACGTTTAATGGTAAATGATTTTCCCCCAAACCCCTCGAGACTCAATAAGGCTGTGGGACTTTATTGAGGTCTCACACGGACTTCTTGAGAGAATTTGAAAAGTGATGTTGCACAGTTTTGTTTTATTTGTTAACACTCATGCACGTTCACGAACACTTAACAGTAAATAACACAAAAATCTTCTAAAATATCTTTCATTTGAAAGTAGAAGCTCAAAATTGTCTTTATGAAGCCAAGACCTGTATTATAAATACGTTGCTCTGTAAGTACCTTAAGGTGATTAAAAAGTAGACTCACACCGCCATAAAAATTATAAATTTATACATAAACCGACCTTTTTATACGCTGCAGCGCCAAAATTATCAAAGAACAAAACTTTCATCTAAAAGTAGGGGCTTAAAATTGTCTTTTCACTCCTCTTGCTCAAAAAGACCGTCATTGTAGCGTCCCAGAGCGAGGAAAAAATAGCTTTTCTTGCCTTACGGAAAAAAGTATTTTTTTTTTAAATAGTTGTCTGTCAAATGACATTGAGAATACAAAAACAAAAAAGTCCTAAGTAGAATAATCATGAATAAAGGCTCGACTTATTACTGATTACTTAAATCTACAACTTTTTTTAGATATTTATTATTAAAGTTTATGGTAAAATTAGTAATCATTTGAATCTATGCACAACACAGACCACGCCCACATAGTCCACGCTTCAGCAAGAAACAAGTGCACAGTCTGCACATGTGCTTAGGTGGTGAGCCTTTAACCTGTTTGTCGCTTTTACGACACACAAGGGAAGAGAGGGGTTGGTAGTATTGTTTTGATGAGCCCATCACCGCTCTATGCTGTTGGATGTGTGTGCAGCAGTCTTTAGTCCGTTAGTCGCCTTTTAACGACAACCGAGGGAAGAAAGGGGTAGGTAGTATTATTTTGATGAGCCAATCGCCGTTCTATGCTGTTGAATGTATGTGCAGTATTTAGTCCGTTAGTCGCCTTTTAACGACACCCAAGAGAAGAAAGGGGTAGGTAGTATAATTTTGATGAGCCCATCGTCGCTCTATGCTGTTGGATGTATGTGCAGTCTTTAGTCCGTTAGTCGCCTTTTACGACATTCAAGGGAAGAGAGGGGTTGGTAGTATTATTTTGATGAGCCCATCGCCTCTCTATGCTGTTGGATGTATGTGCAGTTACCCAAGACTCACGACACCCAAGGGTGTCGTAAAAGCAACTAACGGGTTAATTTTTAATAAAGTAAACCAATTCATATTGTATTGGATTGTTTTATTTTTTCGCATTCGTAGTGAAAGAAAAGCAGAGTGTAACACATGGCGCTAAAACCCATTAAAACTCAGTTTCTATTTACTACCTCGCTAAAGCTCGGGAGTAAAATGACCTCGTATATAATAGGTCATTTTAGCCCCTTGTATAACAATCTACTATTATGAAGCAAATACCTGTATTATAAAATTTTAATGCGTTGTTCTGTAAGTACCCTAAGGTGATTAAAAAGTAGACTCACGTCGCCATAAAAAACATTAATTTGTACATAAACCGACCTTTTCATACGCTGCAGCGCCAAAATCATTAAAGAAGAAAACTTTCATCTGAAAGTAGGGGCTCAACAATTTCTTTAAGAAACAAAACCTGTACTATTAACCGGTCATGGCTCATAAGATCGCCGGCAGTCGCGAAACAATAGAATTACAATTGTGTCTGGTTTTACGCTGCTCAAGGGGTTAATGTGTAGTGCCCCAAGCGGTCTAAAAAGCAGACTAAAACGTCAATAAAATTAAGAATATATCCTTAAGCCGTCTTTTTTCTTCGCGCAGCGCAATAATCTTAAAAAAAACTTTCATTTGAAAATAGGGGCTCAAAATTTTCAAGCAAATACCTGTATTATTAATGCGTTGCTCTGTAAGTACCCTAAGGTGACTAAAAAGTAGTCTCACATAGCCATAAAAAATATTAATTTATGTATACATAAACCGACCTTTTTATACGCTGCAGCGCTAAATTCATCAAAGAAAAAAACTTTCATTTTTTTTTTTAAATTTATTTATCAATTTAACAAAGTTTTACATCATAATACTAATGTCAATAGCATCTAAAAACCACAAAGGTTTGTCTTGAGCTATAGGCGTTTACCATTTACAATAAAAGTATAAGTGAATAAAAGCAGCTAACAATGGCGGCTTACATATGACTTACTTAAAAGTATGTAAAACAACAAAAATTAAAAGTATGTAAATACAAGGATACAATATCAAAAATCATATTAAAAGAAATCAAAACCAAAGTAATAAAATTAAAAATAAATAATTAAAAAAAAGAAAAAAAAAGAGTAACATACAAGACAAAATACAGTTCTGTATTTGAAAGTAGGGGTTCAAAATTTTCTTTATGAAACAAAGACCTGTACTTTTAATGTGTAGTGCCCCAAGCGGTCTATAAATCAGACTAAAACGTCAATAAAAGCATGAATATATACTTAAACCGTCCTTTTTATACGCTGCAGCGCCAAAATCATCTAAAAAAAACTTTCATCTGAAAGTAGGGGCTCAAAATTTTCTTTATGAAGCAAAGACCTGTATTATAAATGCGTTGCTCTGTAGGTGCCCTAAGCCGACAGGACATCAATCTTGCCTCGTCCGTGGAGCCGCAGTAACAAATGATGTCATAACCCCTACCCTGTGGTACCCCTGAACGGTTTTATAAAAAGCCTTTTAAGATGTTGAGCGGTGTAATTAAAAATTATTATTTCACTTCGCTGCCTTTGAAAATGTGGTTGGTATTTTTAAAAATAATATCTTCAATTTGTTTTTGGGCTATTGATAGATTGCCGAGATATAATTTTGATCGTTTGTGCCAGGTGCAACTAAGCCGGCTACTTATTGTTTAATTAGAATATAGGTAACTTAGGTATCTATATATTGTAACATGTAACGTAGTAGGTACTACATACGTGTAAGACTTCTCAAACTAATTTGAATCTTAAAACTTTAAACTGACTCTTTTTCTGAAAGAAGTTGCTTTAGCGTAAAGAATACCTAATTGTTATTAATTGTAATTGTATTTTGTTTAAGGTCAAAATGAATTTTTGTGGCGTTGCAATAAAAGTGTAATCTATCTAAAGCCATACCAAAGTTATTTCCAAAGTAGAATAAAGCTTAGAATGCAAATGCTTGTTACCAAGTTAAACGGATGCCAGAACCACTCATCTATTTTTTTAAAAATCCATTTCCAGACGTTTGTTTAAAACTTCGGACAAGAGTTAGCGTCCGACTAAGTTAGTTCCACGTTCGTGGTTAAGGCGAAACCTCTTATTTTTTGCATTCCCCGTCATGCCTAGCTTTATTTATGGCCACACGTGCACGCATTGTACTTCGGAATGTCCGTCTGATTCAATTTTATTAATGGACTTGGCCGTTTGCCCCACTGACTGTGAACGCGACCATTCTATTTGTCGCAACCGTATCTCATTCCGGTTCCCGATGACTGATTTTGTGACTTGCGCTCTCGTGCTTGGGTAGTGTTTCGTCTGGCACCAATTTATAATTTATATCGCGCTCTACGAATAGGGATGTCGCAGCTGTAAAATAATGATTGCTCATTTTAATTGGGAAACAGACGGTTATTCTGTCTGGCGGGATTAAGAGATAATCAGATTTTTATCTTTGCGTATGCGTTGTTGTGCTTCAATTTCGAATTGTTGATTTTTCACTTTTTACGATGTTAACGTAAAACTAAAAGAGATCTCAGCCCAGGGTGCTGAGCGTGAAAAATATAAAATGTTTTTTTTAGTTTAGTTTAAATTAATGGAGCACTAATGAGAAGTAATAGAAGAAAAATAAAAACTTAATATTTACAACAACAACAAGTTAAACAAGTTTATAGATTTAAGACTAACCACCTCGTGTAGGGAATCAAAGCAGTGCTATATAATGAACTTCGAAGATAATTAAAATAAAAACTCTAATTAATGAAAGCCGCGCTAACAACACTGAACCCTAGTAACGAGATAAAGTTGATAGTTACAAAAACAGACTACGTATACATTTTTAGGACAACTCATCATTGACAACAAATGTTTTAATGACAATTCATGTTATTTTAATGTCGGCTTGCATATTGTTATCTAAATTTGCACGTACTTCGTAAAGTTTTAAATGAAACAGTTTTTATATAACTACACGCGTTAATTTTACTCGCAAAATTATTATTATTATATTTTAATGAATAGCTTCGCTGTTTACTTATAAAAACAATTTTAAATGGTATATTTCTTCCACCTTAAATATCGTAATAATTTTGCTATATCGTCCACTATAAGGGGGCCGTTCAAGTATTACGTGAGCAGATTTCTTACCATTTTTTACCCCCCCGCCCCCCTTGTCATCAAAAGTAAGCAAAGCACTTACCCCCTCCCCCTATGCTTACGTAAACATTTTTAGTAATAAATGTTTTTTTATATTGTTATTTTTAAAAAGGAAAATTCATGAAAATATTAGGTTTAACTGATACACATAGAGTAAATGACAAAAAAATATAATCGGAAATAAAGAACATAACTAACTTAAAGAATAAAATTTTTTACTAAAGGTTCTCGTACACTATGCCATAGTTTCAATTGCTCTACGGATCAATTGATATCCATACAGCCACCTCAAATTTTCTTGCGGAACTACGAACTAGGTGCAGTGGGCAACAACCTTATCAAAGAACGTTGCCGTGTTTATGGCGCTTGGTCAGAAAAAAAAATTAGTTGCAATGTCACTGTCTACGAATGTAAACAAA
The DNA here is from genome assembly GCA_963921215.1 of Scoparia ambigualis. Taxonomy (NCBI): domain Eukaryota; kingdom Metazoa; phylum Arthropoda; class Insecta; order Lepidoptera; family Crambidae; genus Scoparia; species Scoparia ambigualis. The sequence goes on from OY992520.1 coordinate 22,427,827, forward strand.
CTTATCCAATCTTTAACGATAATTAGTTAGCGATTGTTTTGATGTGCACTTATTTAGGAAATATGGTAAGTAGAAGAGTATTTCGACATTTTTAAAGACGCTTACGCTGCAAAATTCCGTTTTGGCGAACTGTCAATTTCGTCAATTTCATTATTTTTTTCTGTGAAATTTTCGGTGGCAATATATAGATTTCTTTTACTTGTATGATGAATTAGTAACCACAAAACCACCTCAAATTTTTTCACGGACCTACGTACTACGTGCTTTGACCTATTAAACTGGTGACTAAACCTACCATGGACGTTTCGCACTTTTTTTGACGGGTGACTAAAGTCACCGTGGACGTTTCGCACTTATTTTTGCCGGGTGACTAAAGTCACCGTGGACGTTTGAGTGGCTAATCAGTTCTCAAAGCGAGTGCCTACGCATATGTATTATTTGCGGAAATCCCCGAAAAAACTTAAATAACTAACGATGACGTAATCATCATCTAGACCCCCCCCCACCCCCCATGTCATCCAAAATAAGCAAAACAGAGACCCCCCACCCCCCCTTGGTGCTTACGTAATACTTGAACGGCCCCAAGGTCGTCATTATTTTGATATTAAATTTTTATTAAAAATTAATAATAAAAATTAAAATTGTTTGGTAATAATTATTACCTACTGGCAATATCTGTCATAGACTTTTCGGCGGCAACCCTACCTCTGTTTCGGCTGAGACTGCACTGAGTCAGCGCATATACGAGATGTCAACAAGGCCAATCCGCTTTCAGAACCATTTACGTTATTGCTTTGAACTAATTTACTTTACGATTGACTTTAATGCTAGCTTTACCCGTAGACAGAGCAATGTTTCCTTTGTGATCAATAAATCATTTACAATGTTATACCGTTTCGAAATAGAACACTGTCATTAGAAAATAAAAAAAATTACGTACCAACATGAAACTCAACAAAAACAACGAAGAATAACATGGCAATAGTATGGTAATTGAGTTAACACTCACTGTTTAATAAAATAGATAAGTATTAGTTAATAGCTTAATACAATGTAATATAGTTAATATGGAATAAATTAAAGTTTTGTTACACAATATTCATGTAAAAAACAAGTCTATAATGAAATATATTTAAAGCATTAAGAATCTCCTATTTTTGATTGTACCTTAACGCTTGTCGACTAGAAAACTTACTCCGTCATACTCAAAAACCTAGTTCAAAACACATCAGCGTAATTATGCAAAGCTGAAGACCGAAAGGCGCTGATTATTTCTGTGTTTCATTAAAACAGACTGCTGTAATAGCGAAAATGAACTTTATTGCTTTTCATAGAGTATAGAGACCTTTGAAACTCGGAGCTAGATGGCTCAGCAAGCAGCGTGCTTGAGTCGAGAACTGTAAGTTAAGCAACATTCGCGATGTCGGCCTGTCGGATAGGTGACCAAATTAAAATATCTTCTTATTAAGCAGTTGTTTCCGGTTGCTATTTCAAGATAGCACCCGTTAAACCAATACCCAGCTGTAATTTAAAATTATTACAATGGGAGATCTCTCCTACTGTAATAATACTGCTAATAGAAAAGCCTTTTAGTCATAAAAGCCTTTTAGTCATAATGATAATGTTAGAAAGACCACTTAAACACCAACAATCTTTAAAAAATAGGCCTTTGCTTAGATGGCGTTACAACCGAAGCGGCCGTCTACAGGTCCTTCCGGGACTTGGCTCTTCACATGACTAAACGTCCAAATGGTTTGATTGTATAGGTGTCAAAATGTACAAAGTTTAATGGATATCATGTTTCAGTGACAAAATGTCAAATGTTCACATTGTATTTGTGATAAATTATGCTTCTGTTAGAATGTAAAAACGTTAAAATGTGTATAAGTCAAAGCATGTCAGTGATTAAATACTAAACTGTTACAATATTTTAGTAGCTAATCATGTCAATGACTGAATGACTAAATCTTGGGTTCGTTGGTTAGGCCCCCAGTGTATGACGCCCCCGTGGTGGCCCCCGATTTCGGCTTAGTTGAAAATCGTGGGCCTCTACTATGGAGTCGTCACACACTAGCGGCCTAACCCACAAACTCAAAAAATCTGGCCAAACGTGCAGTTTATAATTCAGGAAAAAAGAATTCTTTCTTTCTTTGAACAGGTATCCTGGAAATGATCGTATAGTAAACCTTGTTTTCAGGTAAAATATGTCAAATAAATAACACATACATAGCGTTTTTATACAGTAATTTATTCTTATTCTCATGATCACTATTGTCATTTTCTAATAGGTATTCTTTTTTAAAAAAAAACTAAATACTTCATTCTGAATAAAATAAAATAAAACTTAATAGGCGTCCACGGGTAATTTTAATTCCCCGTGGTCCCATGGCACTAGGGATTACATTAGGATGAATATTTCGACTTCGATTATTTCGATATTAAATTAATTACAACCATGAACTCCAACTTAAGATTATCTATGTATTATTATGTACATACATCCTACAGCATATAGCGGCGATGGGCTCATCAAAATAATACTACCTACCCCTTTCTTCACTTGCGTGTCGTAAAAGGCGACTAACGGACTAAAGACTGCACATACATCATCACTTCCTTACTTACTTAGTAAGTATATTTTTTTTGTTTATTATACTTACTTAATTACTTACTTTTTATTTTTTTCAGTTTTGTAATTAATTTAATATCGATATAATCGAAGTCGAAATATTCATCCAAATGTAATCCCTAGTGCCATGGGACTACGGGTAATTAAAATTACCCGTGGGCCCGGTAATGGGTCGACCCACCGGGACCACGGGTAAAGACTCGTGTAAATGCATTGCAAGGACAAATTAATGCTTAGTTGTTTTTTTCCTTTTAGGCCGAGTTGCACCGGTTGTGATCAAGGGCTGTCTGACGAATCCGTGGCCAGAGATTTTGAAATGTAACAAAAAATCATCTGAGAAGTTTTTATTTCATCATACATAACGTCCAGCCGAGATGTTCTTATAAAGAAAGACTGAATTTTAAAAGGTGTTATACTTAGTCACTCTATTTTTCCGCTAGTCACTATTACAAAAATTGTTTTAAAATAATTGTAATTCCGTGAATTAACTTTTACAATAACTTGTTGCAGAATGAACTGGTTCTCTGGCCGGTGGCGGCGCTAGTGTTCTGATGGCTGCAGTCAACTCGGTAAGCTTTATTGAATTGACTACATTTTTTATACGGCTGTTAGTCAAAAATACCCTTCTCTACGATACGGTCAACGTCAAAAGAAGGTTGAGTTAAGAAGACTAAGGCAGCAGACAGAGTAAAATCTTTAAAAAAACATTTATACTCAATATGACGACGAAATTTGACGACTTCCTTGGTCGAGTATTTGTACATCGGTTTTTATGGTGTCGCCATCGCTGAAGTCCCGGTTTCGATACCCGGTCGGGTCAATTTAGAAATTATTGTTTTTCTAAATTGTCTCGGGTCTGGGTGTTTTCTATGTATAATAAGTATGTATTTAAGTATTTTAAGTATGTTTATCCGTTGTCTAGTAACCATTTAACGAGTTTCATAATGAAACTTATCTTGGTAGGCTAGATAATTGGTGTGAGTGTGTAAAAAAAAATAGATAGTAGGGTAAATATGTAAATGCTACTAAATACTACTTTTTAAATGCGCATAAACAATAAGACTAATTTATTTATTGATACACAGGTTAATACAAAATATCTTGGAATTTCTTACTTTAAAAAACGAGTTTATCGCAATAAAAGTCATATGCACAGAACAGAGGGCCTACCTACTCTCTTTCTCCGAAACGATATTTCGGCAGATTTTCTTTTTCTATTTACAGTTCTATTCCTCCTCAAATTTCGTTCATACAAAATAGGTTTGGCATTCAGGTTATTATTTTTTTAGAAAATTTGAAATTTCAAAAATAAAAGTCACATGCACAGAACAGAAGAGAGAGTTTCCTAAGTTATATGTCACGTGACTGCCAGTTTTAAAGTAAACACGGTATGTGTAGTGGGTAAAAAATATAATGAGACAAAAGACAAATTAGTAAATCTGTCGTGTGTGAAGTAATACCGACTTTAACACAGATTAAAAAAGTTTTCTATGTCATACGGATTTCCTCCATTTAGCCATCACATGTATTTTTTTCAGACCGTAACAAAAACCATCAGAGTATTGCACGTACAGTTATAAGCTGGCTATGTGCCCTACCATTGTTCACTTGGTTGAATAGAATGTACTAAATTTATAAATGTAACATCCTAATTTACTGTATTCTAGCAAATAAATTTATTATCTTATCTTATCATATCTGAAGTTATTATCGCGTACGAGAATGCTTATATTTTAAATGGCCCTTATCCATGCTAGAGACTCATAAAACACACACCCATCATTAACAGATTCATAAAGAAATATAGCTGTGATTAAAGTTGTTTGAGCTATATTTTATTTTACGACCTTTGTATGCAACAAGACTATCAATTTTATTTGATTCGAATTGTTATAAAAGTAACCGTGGTCGAGTGTGGGTAAGTGAAGTCTCTTGTTTAGTTCCCAGTCGGATCAATCTAGTAGTAACTGTTTTTCTAAATTGTCTCTAGTCTGGGTGTTTTCCACGTATAATAAACAAGTATTTTTTCATTTGAGTATGTTTATGCGATAACTATCCTAACAAGTTGCGTAATTAAGACCAAGTTATTAATAAAATTAATCTCGTTTGACGGTGTGTGGTGTAGAAGTTAGAGATGATACGAGTGAATTATGAGTAAATACTGTCTTTATTATTATAAGATCCACGTTTATATAGTATGTGGTACACACATAGAAGAAACATGCAATATAGTCTATTCATACCGTACACCATGTGAAAACCGACACACTGAAAGCGTTTATCGAATAAGTTTAGTGATCCACTGGTAGGGCCTCTGATTAATAGTAGAACAAACGCGGAGTGCTCAGTGGTGAAAGGATTAACTCTTGCGTATATGGAAACAAAAACGAAGCTTCGTTACTGGTAAAATGAAATGGAAAGTAAATACAAAAACAAAATAGCTTCGACTTATTATAACAATCGAATGGTTTTGAATTAAGCTTACTCAGAGTAAGGTAAATACATAGAACATAGGGACATTAACCGTGTCATGTTAATGAATACTACCCCCCCCCCCCTCTTTTCCCTTGGGTGTCGTAAAAGGCGACTAACGGACTAAAGACTGCACATACATCCAACGGCATAGAGCGGCGTTGGGCTCACCACCTGTCACGCTAAGCACATGTGTAGTTATTATTTGATGAAAAGTGGACTATGGTAGAGGATTGCTTTTGCTGTCCACATAGCCTAGTCCTTTTTTATAATAAATAAATAACATACGTTATGCGTATATAACGAATGTTATTTAGTATGTATTATGTATGTATGGGTACATAGGGACTTTTAACGTTTTTTATTTTTATTTTTGAATGCACATTGCTAATGGCGGCTGCTCTTCCGATTGAGCGACTGAAAACATTTCAACTTCATTTTCTTTTATATAAGTTAAGTTAGTTTAGTTAAGGCAGTTGCTTTTGATATGTTTAGGTACCAAAACTTTATCGTGAACATAACAAACTCATGTAAACAATGTTGAAATTGAGGGATCCTAGTAATAAAAGCTTATACTCTTTACATATTTTAGCACCATACATGTTGCTTAATATCTAACACCTACGTATTCTAACAATAACCATTTTGCACTAATTGTATTTTTACTACACAACAATAATAATACAGGTGACAAAATAATTCGTCACCTATTCAAATTGGGTGCTACAAACTGGTTCACAAATAAATTATTCGCGTAACACCGAACTCATAAATTCGACACAAATAGGTAGGTACGTCTACCTACCTGTTCCACAAAATTATTTCGCCCAAAATGAATGGAAATGTCTATAAATCCGGACTTAACATTAATAGCGTATAATTCAATGTTATTACGGCAGGCGACGGCCTCATTAGCGGGATTCAATCTTTCGTGAAATTTTAGCTCATTAAGTATTTGATAATTGGCACAATTCCGCTTTGCCTCTTTAAGCGGACCTTTCATGTCACCCTGAGACAGTGTATAGTTAATATATCTATGTACATTATGTAATTTAAATTACAGGGCGTAGAGACAGAGGCGTAAGAACTGAAGGAACCGAAGGATCAGGTTGCCGATTTTAAAGCTCTTGAAGTAGATACTTGTATATTTAATGATTATCACATTTTGCACACAACATCACGTAGGTACTGAGTGACTGGCTTGTCATGACACCTTTCCAACGATAAAGCTAATTTTGAAAGGCAGGTAGGTACGTACTACCTAATTATCTAATAACTAGCGGCCCGCCTGCGCCTTTGTCCACTCTAATTTAGAAAGACCGTTATAGTTCAGCCATCTAATAAAAATGTCTACAAAATATAAAATAAAAACTATGCTCAGTTAACGCTCTATGTTTTAGTGAAAACCGCATAAAAATCCATTGCGTGGTTTAGGAGAATAGTGCGGTGCCACAGACAGAGGAAAACGGCGACTTTACTTTATAATATGTGTATTCACGTTAATAGAACGTTAACATACAAAAACAACACGTCTTTTAACATATTCTAGCATAATATTTAGTTTTTATAAAGCCTCAATTAAATAGGAGGCGACAAATACAAAACAATACACATGAATAATTAGCATCATCATCTTCAGCAAGAAGGTACCCACTATTGATTAGAAGCCTTCTTTAGCTTTTATTACTGTTCCCGAATCTTAATCCAATACCCGAAATACCTACACCAGAGTCATTCCTAACAGCGCTACGCAAACGTGGGCACAATCTCGTTGCCGACACATGACACCTCACAGAACAAAAGAAAGATGTCTGCTCTGTGGGATACCATCATACAACATAGTGCATAGTTTGCTTCCTAATTACTCTATTTCAGTTTATGCATGTCGTGGCAACCTCTAATTAAGACGGCGCTTTAGAATGTAACCCAATATCTGTTGTTTTATATATTATATATAATAGTGTTTGTTTTGTTGGTTGTCCTTAAATAAATTAATAAATAAAGAAAACAACGCGATTTGCACAGTGCGTTCAAGCTGGTACAGGAAACTCCTACCACTTTTTGTATGACGGTGTCCCGAAGAACAGGCAATGTCTTCGTTCGTGCAGCGCCTGAATCTTGACATGGACTCACGGATGATAGGATGTGAATGACTAACTAGGTGCTTGCTGTTCGTGGTCCCGAGCATACCCCGTGACACAGAAGGGGCACTAGGTTTTTTAGTGGGTAGACCACCTGAGCGGTGGCCATTGAGCTATTCTAACTGGACGGCGGACGAGAGTCCCGCATAAGTCCCGCCCCTGGCCTCGGTATGTATGCGTAAGTCGGCATTTTACCTAGAGCGAAAAAAGGGGTATGTCCTAGCCCGTTCTAACCAACTATAGTCAAGTCATCTCCACCTACACCTCATTTTACTTAAGTCCATTTAATTATCTAATGGAGCAGTCAGTGTATAGATACAACCGTATAAAAAGAAAGTGTCATTTCTATTCCAAGCTGATGGCTCCCCGATCGCAATCGCGTCACCTTTATCGAATCAACTACAGTTTACTGCGCTCCTAACTGCGGGTGTCTGTTTTATCTGCTATAAGCCGTTTTTTTTCGGCCATAAGGCACCGTTTAGAGCTTAACAGCCCCCCATTGAGGTACGTAACAACGAGTTAGCTCATCACTGTTCTCTCAGGTATAACGCGCCAACCGTAACTTGGACCGCGCAGTTTTATACCGCACCCAAACATTTGAAGTATTTGAACCGGTGAGGCGTGTCAGATCAAACTGGTGGGTGGGTAATGGCACTAGCTTTGGCCGTGCCGACATGGACTGCTTCCAAATCACATTTGGATAGCTGCACTTCGGCAATACTCGGTTAATGACTTTAGATTATCTATTTTTGAATAGCGCTTCAACTTTTTTAATGTTGATAAATAGTACGGTTTGCTATATGATATTAAGTATAGCTCTAAAGGTTGCTTCACACATATCAGTGAAGTGACAGTTCCGATACAGTACCGGTACAGTAAAAAATATTCTCAAATACATTCTCTATTAATTTTGTCAAAACGAATACGTCCGTGATTTGCCGGTGGCGGCACTGACACTGAGAGCATTATCACTGACAAGTGGGGATGCGTTCATAGAGAATGTATAAAAAACACTGTGCCGGTACTGTGTTGGAACTGTGGCTTCACTGATAGTGTGAAGCAACCTTTACTCTATACAATACCTAATAATAGAAAGCTGCAGTGTCTCTATCACAAAGTTAGAAGAAGGTTTTATGAATTGTATGGGTATCTATGAAAGATGGAAATTAAAGTAAAATTATGTTTCTGAAACGTAAACCTCAACTTCCATTTTTAGCCAGTAAATAATTGTTAAACAAATAATGAAAAAGTTGACAGAAAATTACTGATTGTAGTATTTCTTACCAGTTATTATTAAAAAAACTATTTAAAAATAAAATACAAAAACTATACCTAGCATAATTAGCGATATCCTCTAAATACTTTTATCTAAAAATAAAAGTCACAAACACAACAGTGCCACGTCACAACTTTTTACAAGCAAAATGGCACGTTTCCAGCATTCTTGATGAACAGAGCAATCAAGAACCGATTCAGGATTTCGCTGACAGACGGCGGACATCGCAGAAATCATCTGTCATTAATTAAGAGCGCGAACCTCGCCTCAATGCATTTTAAAGCATGTAATGAAAATGGTTTAATAATGAAAAAGTCATAATTTTTATTATTTTTTACGTTAATAACACTTAACTTTGCTTAAAAGTAGTGAAAAGTTGGAAAAAATGATTATTTCAGGTGGGCTCGTTTCTCATAGGGCTCTGTGGAAACTGGAGCGTTCCATTTTTCACTCTTGACACACTTCCTTTGTTTCATTTACTCTCTTAGGATTCTTCATTCATATTTGTAGTTAAGTTGTATACTTTTTAATTTTTTGTCTGTAAACCCATAAGTTATAAAAGACATATAAATCTGAATATAAGATTTCAATATTTACAAACTATTAATATGAAAAAAATAATTAAAAACTATAAATAAAGAATGTCTAATTTAAAACTAAAAACTATAAATAAAACATGTCCTCCAACTGCAGGCACGCAGGTACGGCCCGAGAATGATGGCAACATTACCTCTTTGAATTGCCAGGCTAATACGCTGGCAGAAGTAGCTGTTGGTGTTGTTGGTTATACTATTACATACATATACCTAATCACTACTTTATCCCCAAAGGGTTAGTCAGAGACTTGGCAATGAGGACAGCAAAAGCAGACCTTTACCATAGTCCACTTTTCACCAAATAGCGACCGCACATGTGCTCAGCGTGACAGGTTGTGAGCCCATCGCCGCTCTATGCTGTTTGATGTATGTGCAGTTTTTAGTCCGTTAGTCGCCTTTTACGACACGCAAGGGAAGAGAGGGAGTGGTAGTATTCTTCACCGCTACGCGACATGGATAAACTATTATTATCTAATTTATGTATAATCATATTTTATTAAAATTATAGTTAGGATTATTAGAAGAGGTAGAAACTCAAATCAGTTATGTTAATGAACAAGTAATCGGATAATGATTCTTATAACGGCGCCGGCGTGTTTTATCTTCAGAAATTGAGAAACAAATTACGGACGGAGCGGGAAATTTTTCACAACTTTTAAATCCTGTCATTAGACTTTATCTGCGCTGGGGCTTGTAAAACATTTTGGCTATCCGAAACTTTGTTTCGTTGAAACATTTAGGATAACGCATTTTGATCACAACCGTGTTTCTTTCTTAATTTGCATAACAGAATTGAAATTGGAATATATAAGAAAAACTATTGCGTTGTGTTCATTTTGTAAGTGTTAGCATTCGCCCACGATTTTGTATTATCGTACAGGAACCTTTTACTGGGATAAAAAGTATTATTTGTCCTTTTATGTACCCCTGGCCCTGGGGATGTTTATTACAAAACAAAATATTCGGTTGAGTAGTTAAGGCGTAAAAGCTTAACAAATAAACAAACTCACTTTCGCATTTTTAAAATATTACTTTGGATTTAATCTTACTATAAAAACTTTTATACAGATTTATCAATGTGACTGATGTTATAACTAAAAAAGAAAGATTTATAAAAGTGAGTTATACCTATGAACACGGAAAAAAATCTTCTTTAACTTTACATTCTGTGCCTAAGGAGGTGTAAATCACTCGTTATTTTTAAGTCGCACTTTTTCTCACTTTCATAGTCAAACCGTGGTCAACCTACAATGCGAATGATCTTCTTACCATTCGACTTTATCAATCCCACAACATAATTATCTCGCCATAAGCAACGATACCTAATTATAATATATACAAAAACGTACAACCAAAGAGGCAAAAGTGATTTTTATTCTACGCCTTTTTACGCAAATCCTACGCAAACAGACACGTCGCAATTTCCCTCTAACTCAATTAGGTATGGAAATTTAAGTACTCCCAAAATATAGGCTGCTTTATTCGACCTAATAAAGTGTTTAGAGGCAGTTGGCAGGGCGTTGCCAGCTCCCGAAACAACATTGACGCGTGGAACACCCCATTCGGACGTAGGTATTGCTCAACTCCGGCTATAAAGGGAGAAAAGATAACAGTATGGATACGTCACACACTACTTTACGACGTTATGTCAAATTTATTCTTTGATGATGGTGATATTATGCCGTGTGGTGACGGTTCATCATAGAAAAACACCCATGTAGATACCTACATACCAACCTATTTCTGTCTGTCTTCAAAGGTGACAAAATTATAGCTACAAAAACAAGTTACGAATTAGTTTTATGTCGTTAACCTCTTCTAAAAAACTAACTCTGACTAATCCTTCGGGGATAAAAATGGCAATTATATGTATATAATGTATGTAGGTAGGTGGACTACAGGATACAGAAAAGGTGCGGAAGTGGATAGAACAATACACAGGTGAGGAAACAAAGGCAGAAAGTGTTTGTACCTACTACCTTCATATAAACGCGTCAATGGAAAAAATCCAAACAAAAGACAATTAAAAACTTGATTAAACAAAAAAGGTTTTATATGTTGCCTGATAAAGGAGTTCTTAACTCTTGACGCACCCGCTAAGGCGTTCCGTTTGCGATATTGCCAGTTAAGCTACTTTTGCAATACGCCACTGGAAGGGTTACCAAATTAAGAACATCTCGAGCTTCTACGTACTCGTTAAAACAAACCACCCTCATTGAACGAACGTGGTGGGTTGTGGGCCAAGCCCCCTATGTACTGCTGTTCATGAGATAAGGTCTATTCCCAGCGGTGGGACGTTGCCAACAAAATGTTGTACGTTCATACATATATATATAATCACGACTATTATCCCCGAAGGGTTAGTCAGGGACTAGGCAATGAGGACAGCAAAAGCAGTCCTCTACCATAGTCCACTTTTTACCAAATAGCGACTGCACATGTGCTCAGCGTGACAGGTGGTGAGCCCATCGTTGCTTTATGCTGTTGGATGTATGTGCATTCTCCGTTAGTCGCCTTTTTCGACACCCAAGGGAAGAGAGGGGGTGATAGGTATTCTTTCATCGCTACGCGACGCGGACAAAATGTTGTAGGTACCTACTTTAAAACGGTTTTCAACTTGTTAAACATACAAACATTGACGGTGACCTGTTAGGCGTTATATCCGATTACAGGGCGGAGGGATCCGAGATAATGTCAATGGGAATACTTCAAACTACCATGTGCGTACCGTACCCTCGCATTCCTACTATGAGATGACGTAGGAAATGAGCGAGGGACTCTAATTTTCTAGTGCTCCTCCGGCTTTTGTAACGTATAATAAAGGGAGTCCTAGGACCGGAGTGGACCCTCCGGAAATTTAATCTCAACGCCCTTTGTTCGGCCCTTAGATAAACGCCGGATAGTATTAGGAATGAATATTTCAGTTTAATTGAAAACTCTGGATGTTTGTTCGGATGAAATGATCATTATGATGGTGATGAATTAGCTTTGGGAGTGTTATATTTCCGCGAAAGCATCTTGATATCGAAATATACGAGTTCAAATTTTGGCTCCAGGAAATGTAATGTAATTTTCTTTTCTCTCGCTTCTGATATTTCTTGTACATTGGTGGACGTTAATTTTTCGTGGAGCCACGTCATCTCGATTAAGTTACAGATTTGTAATATAACCGGAATTTATACCTTTATAAGGTATACGTAAATAATTAACCGTGTGGCGTAGCGGTGAAAGAATACTATAACCCCCTCTCTTCCCTTGGTTGTCGTAAAAGGCGACTAACGGACTAAAGACTGCACATACATCCAAAAGCATAGAGCGGCGATGGGCCCTCCACCTGTCACGCTAAGCAGATGTGCAGTCGCTATTTGGTACAGAGTGGACTATGGTAGAGGACGGCTTTTGATGTCCTCATTGCCTAGTCCCTGACTAACCCTTCGGGGATAATAGTCATGATTATATTATGTAAATGATTACAATATTGTTATTACTAAAAAGGTCATTTTTATACATACAAAACCATCGATTAAATATTTATTCTGTGATCGAAGTACAAAACCCTTCTAATTTCGATTATCCCTATTATTATTGCTTGGCTAATATTGAAGTAGCCTTTTTTGGGAAAATATTATTTTAATAGAATTCTTTTATTAATTCAATTAAGTACATAAAAGTAATAAACAATGAAGTCGGAGAAATATCTCTCAAGTAAAATTCAAATACTACAATTGAAATTAATCATCAATGGTTTTTGTGTTAAATAATTTTGTACAATGCGATAACTTTTAATATAGGTAGGCTTTAGGTCCTGAATAAAACAAAACTTTACGTATTTTTAACAGTTTGGTTTGGCGCCTACTAAATGTATTAATTGAATTATTAGTTGTTTACGCATTTTATTACGCAGTTGCTCTCATAATACAGAACAAACACTCTGAGAAGTTACTATTATATGATCATCCACCATTTCAAACGATAGGTATATGGTAGTAGACATTGGAAATAACTGAGTTTTTGAAGTAGAATAAAATACCGGTTGAAATGAGTTTTGGAAAACATTAGTAATAAGGTTGACATTTTTAATCATTAAAATATCTTTTTTTACAAATACTAGTAAGTATAAAAAACGTCAAAAATTTTAATATTTGATATCTATAGAATAGATACGTCATCATTGAAGAAGGGGTCTGATATGTAGTTTCGAATGCCGTCGTTGCGACGCACGCCGCGCTGTTGCGAAAAAGATTAATTTCAAGTGGAACGCCCTTGCGAAAAGCCGTTGTATCGAAAATCGCTAAATCGAATGACGGACTCGCTAACACGCTGTCACGAAATCTCATATAGATGTGGTACGCTAGATCGATAGTTACGGTATCGAAACCCAATGTTGCGATTAGAGTGCCGATTCAAATCTATCGTATGGGAATTGAACTCACGACCTCGATGAGACACAGCAACTTACGATGGGCTCGATTAGTATTTAGAAGGAAGAAAAATGAAAAATATAATTTTTGATTAACTTTTTATTTAACCTTTAAATAAGTATAGAAAACAAATCAAATTTGTAGGTATTAAAAATAATAATGTTCCGTCGAAGTAGTATGCGAGGTAGTGATGATGTATGGGGATTCCATGACGATGGTAAATAACGACTGCGTCTCTTAAAGTGATGTTGTATATTTACAGTGACTACATTGTGACTAACTTATTATCTATACCTTACAAGACTATTTATACAATAATAACTACGTAGATGTTGGAGGGATGATGCCGTGTCATATCTTTATCGCATCTGCACGCGTTTAGGAATGTGCTTACAAACTCTTTAACCAATACGTGAGGATAATAAATTATGTGGCGACGCAGGCCGCCACAAATAACAATAACATCCGGTATCCGGGAAATGATAAAACTAAATATGAAATAAATTAGTTACAACTCTCTTTTATTTATTTTTTTATTTGCATATCACATTGTATTTAAATTGACACATGGATATAAAAGGTGGTATAAAAAATATAAATGGTAAACATGTGACACCCTGTAAGGGCACCGCAAAGTGTGGAGCACTACTGCTTCCTTAACTTAAAACAAAACTTTCAAATAACACTAAAATATATATTTTTTTAACAAAACAAAATAAAACCATGAATTTATATTTAACAAAACATTTTAGCTAACAAAGTCAATATTTAAGCATGAACTTATTCCAGGCATCTATATAACATTTATGTTATGTAACTTTATTTATTTATTTGGCACTTATTATTACGAAATAATTCCTTTAATTTATAAAAAGCTTTTACATAACAAGTACTTTTTTAATACTTTACAAAACAAGATAATTTTATTTGATTTTTTATAAAATTAGGGATACAGTTATAAATTTGAATAGCCATAGAATGAGGGCCGGATCTATATAAGCTAAGAGTGGTGAAAGGCAGTTTTAATTTGTTTGCATTTCGGTTATTTCATTTTATACCGGTTATTTGTGTGTAGAGATGAAGATTTTGTTTTACAAATTTACAGGATTCTAAAATGTATATGGATGTTAAAGTTAAAATATGGTATTTAATTTTTATTTTTTTATATAGAAATCAATAAAATACTCCCAAAAGCACTACAACGAGTATTACTCATAACCGGAATAACAATGATATCTGAGAAAAAAAAATGAATACAAGTCTGAAACATTAAATAAACTCCATATAGACGAGTATTTAGAGCTAAAGCTCTTATAATGTCAAAAGTGCTCATTGTATTTTTCTTTTTCAAAATAGCTTCTTTCTTTATAATTTTGTTTCATTTTAATTTTCTTTGGTGGCGGAGTCTGTGGAATATTACCCAAAATTCTCTCAAATGTGGTTTTTTGTTCATCAATGAGCTTTCGAAGACAGGCGTACAAAGTTTCCGATTTTCCATAAAACTATTCCATCGCCGGTGCCATTGATTTGATATCCACTCTAATCGCAACAATGGATTTCGATACCATGACTATCGACTTAGCGTACCACATATAAAAGGAATTTCGTGACAGCGTGTTCGTGAGTCCGTAATTCGATTTAGCGATTTTGGATACAACGGCTTTTCGCAACAGCGTGCGTCGCAACGACGGCATTCGAAACTACATAATTATCAGACCCTTGAAGAAGTGTAATGTAAGAAAGTTAAACGTAAACGAATAACTTTTAATAGTTACAATAACATCATTTCAATAATGGAGACTCGTAAAGACTAATACTGCAACTTTACTCTCTTTTCCGTACACACGATTAAATATTTTTCGTTACTTCCTTGTAATGTGCGGCCAGCTTCACAATAAACGATTGCACATTCAAGCGGAACGTGGCAGTATTCAGGCATGCTATTACGGTCATTTAAAAGCTTCCTACAGGCGACGGGATAGACGTTTAGCTGTAACTTCTCCCAAGCCACCGGCTAAATTGTCGGAACTACACACAGTAAGACCGGAACTCGCTTAAGATCTTTATAGAGTCTCTGGAACGTTTAGAGACCGATAAAAAGTAGGAATGGTTTTAAGACCACATCCCGAGATGAGGGTGCAGGCAAAGGATGGGGTGGAAATATCTTCAGAGGGATTAATAGAATGTGATTGAGTTTATGTGTGCGGAGATAATGGTGAGCGAGTGTTAACCTTAGCACGGGGAGGGACGTTATAAGTTTGAAGTTTCACGATTATTGCTATTATTTATATTAGGTTCAGTTTTATGGACATTTATTTCCCATAAGAACTTACATAAATACAGTTTACCAAAAATGAGATAACATTATACACCATAAATAAGATTACCTGTTGGCGCAGCGCAGTTAATTTTGGTAACAATAATTTTCACTTTCAATTACTTATTTATCACTATATTTACAAGTTGCAAGTAGTTAACTAGGTACTTTCCCGACTCAGTGACAAACTCATTTGCAAAATAAGAACCAAACATGACTAGAAATCAACACTTCTAACTTCATTAGGCTTAGAAACGGCGCGTAGCCGTGTGCGAGTCAAACTATAACAATAAACTGGTTGCTTCATAATCTGTAGTCCGCTTCTAACGCGAATATTGATTATTACATAGGTACATACATACATACAAACATATAATCACGACTATTATCCCCGAAGGGTTAGTCAGAGACTAGGCAATGAGGGCCGCAAAAGCAGTCCTCTGCTATAGTCCACTTTTCACCAAATAGCGACTGCATATGTGCTCAGCGTGACAGGTGGTGAGCACATCGCCGCTCTAAGTTGATGGATGCATGTGCAGTATTTAGTCCGTTAGTCGCCTTTTACGACACCCAAGGGAAGAGAGGGGGTGGTAGAATTCTTTCACCTCTACGAGACACGGTTAGCCGATATTGATTATTTAATTTTGATTTTTATTATTAGATAGGTACCTACTATGTACCTATTTTCCCGGTTACATAAAACTTGGAAGAACTATTTTATAAAGAACTGTACAAAAAAAGCGTTGTAATATTACATCAATAGAAAGGTTTAGTAATATCTACTCGGCAACATAAATACTCGCTGTTGGTAAAAAATACCCCCCCGAATCAAAACAAGATATTTATCAATATTGATTGCTTTACTGGTTTAAGATATATCGTATGCCTAAAGTATGCTTAATAAAATGTTAAATAATACCAACAAGTTGATTATTTCCATGCTTTTATTTGACTATTAAAAATAGATTACTTACTAATTATATAAAAAATTACAATAAATTGTTACTTAAGTCAAAGACGCAACTCGAAGGTACTTAGAAGCACGGCCCGCTGTGATTGGTTAAAGAAAAATATTGTCAAAAATATGTACGGTTTGGTACTCTCCAAAACGTACTTATAAAAGTTCTTGTAGACTACCTCACACGATTTTAAGTCAAAAGCATTCATCTAACTTGACATAACCGGATTCAAAACTAAAACAAATGTATACGGCTACTATTTAGAAACTCAAACCTCCGTGGGTGCGGGTCCGTTCTACCCTTTTAAGGAGAGTGGATGATAACAAACGCACAGTCAAGTCGGGTCAGAAAAGCCTAGGGGGCTGTAATACGTTGGCACAACTTTAATTGGAATTAACTTGGTTTAACAATATGTAAACTTTTTAAATTATCATGGTTCGTTCCCTACCGTTCGGTTAGTTAAAATGTTATTGTTTATTAATTTTGTTGCGAACAAATTACAAATTGAAAAAGACAGTGTCAAAAAAAATTCCACGAGCAGGATTCGAACCCGCACCCTTCTGGCATTCCGGGACAGGTGATCTTTCCTGTTGAGCTACCGTGGAACTTATCCAGCCCGCCGAAATTAATCAACACCATATTATTTTATTTTTTTACTTTGAATGCCAATGTCAACAAACTACGATAACAACATCCAATCTTAATATTTTTACAAACATTAAAGATCAGATTGAAAAAGGCAGTGTCGAAAAAATATTCTTCCGACACTGTCTTTTACAATTTGTAGTTCGGTTAGTTATTAATAACGGATTTAGTATACCATATAATAATATGTTCATGAACCTATTTATATTTTGTGGTTAATGCAGCGATGCTGAAAGAATCAAATTTAAATGAAATATACTGCGGGTAACAACAAAAAACTGTTGTTTCTGGAAATCGGTGTTTAAGTGTTACTAAAAATAGCCTAATCTGAAATCTAATAATCTATCTTAGAACGTAATATTTTGTAAACCACCCTATTAGAAGGTACATTTGTCAAGTCTATGTATATATTTAATTCTACCACCACCTGCTGAGAATTGAATCCGGGACCTCTGAGTCTAAGCAAGGTGGCTTAGCCTCTAGACCACAAAGCTGGTTACAAGCGGCGGCGGCGCTTATAGCTATCGAAGTAATGTACTCTCTAATCGACTAATTAGTCGCTTAGTGCGAACAAGGTTCAACTCTGAAAACAAGTTATGTCGGTACAACCAGAATTTAGCTTATTGAACCTAAGCACATTAGGGACGTGGCTGAGACCGGCCGGATATAAGCCAGCAACCGGCCGGCGCTTTATAGCAAATTGGAGTCATAGCGAGTTGACATCGAGACACTGGCATTGTCCCCAGCGACAGTTGATTCGCCTCCAAGGAACTTGTACCTAATCTGGAATGTGCACGGGCATTTTGACCTCGTTTCAAAATGAATTTTATTGTTATATGCCTTAGATTCTTTTACAGAAATCACTTGCTCAGGAGAGAAACGCGGTCCGTGTGAGATACCGCTTGTAGGGATTGCAATCCCGCAGCACGCGGGATCCCGCATCTTTGAAATTATGTTAGAAAATCAATCATCATCAATTGAAACTACAGATTTTTGTGTAAAAATCAACTTTTATTAAACATTTCTTACATTAGGCAACAGAAATTATTAATTTTCTATTAATTAAGTATATGTAATATATTACATTACAATAATTAATTAATATATTACATTACATACGATTATACAACAAAGTACCAAATGATTAGAATCAGAAATTAGATCTTGATAAATTTAAAATCAAAATCAAAGAAAAGCTTTATAAAAAAGCTTATTATAAAGTGTTGGATTATACAGAAGACAAAACAGCTTGGGTCTGAAATGCTCCAAGTACTCCAACAGCTATTTCTAATTATCTATAATTAATTTATATAGTATACATATTTAATTAAACTATTTACATTCAAATTCATATCTTGTATTTTGTGACCTGGTAACGACATATAATATATTTTTTTTTTGTTGTTTCTTTTTTTTGTTATTGTTGCTTCTACGTGCGCTATGGTTCCTTGCGCCCGTTCTTTGCCACAGTTAAAAAATGATGTCCTGAATGGGTGGTAAGTTAAAAAATATTTGGACTTTTCAAAGTACTTATTAATTGAATTTATTGAATAAATATATTTTGACTTTTGACTTTTGACATATACTTAATTAATAGAAAATTAATAATTTCTGTTGCTTAATGTAAGAAATGTTTAATAAAAGTTGATTTTTACACAAAAATCTGTAGTTTCATTTAATGACGATTGATTTTCTAACATAATTTCAAAGATGCGGGATCCCGCGTGCTGCCGGATTGCAATCCCTAACCGCTTGCAAGAGCCGTGAGTCCTTTTCTATATAAGTCACACAATAGCAGGCTCTTTGTCATTGGTCATGTTGATTTGTTTGCGTGCAGTCAGCGTTTATCAGTCTACTTATCACAGCGTGATAAAAGAGACACAGGGCACTCGCGAAACTGTATCACTCGGACCGTGGAATCGGCAGCTCGTTAACATTCCAGTTTAGATATAAGTTCCTTGTTCGCCCCATGCCGCCGGAAAGAGCCGACTCCACCCGACCGGACTTTGGAAATGAGCCAGAGATATGTCTGACGTGTAGGGTAACAGGACATCTAGCTTGTGTACGGCTTACGCGTACAACTAGGTCACAATTAAACATTCACCCGCCGAGTTAAGCGGAATTAATCTTGTTTTTCTTGGAAACCTTTTATCGTCTGAAGGTTTTAGTCGAGTGAAAAATAATACGAAAGTCTCCTCGTTTTTGTTTTGTTTCAGGGGAAGTCTAATTCGGTTTGCTTTGATGAGTTAGCGATTTCTTGATTGCACTTTTTATTAAAAGTACATGCGTTATCATTGTTTTTAGTAAATAACGCTTGTATTAATGTTGATACTCATGTGATCCAACCTTGGTAGTGCATTGAAAAATCTTAACAAAATACAGTTAAACAAATTTCTCTGTCGCGTTTAGGAACGAGTTCTGTACGAGAATGACTAATCTGGTTTGAAGTGGTTTGTTACCGGTACTTGCAGGCTAGCAGGGTATCTTTTAAAGATATCCTGCTAGCCTGAAAACAAGTACTTACCGGAATAAATAGTATTTCATTAACACATATATACTTATAAACATACATATACAGAACAGTTAAAGAAGCTTTATCTATTCCGTGCTTAAACATACATGCCGCCTGTTATCTGGAACGGTAGCTAGAGACCACAGATTTAAAGCTAATACACTATCAAAAAATATAATCAATGTTGGCAATTTCCCTCTGTAATGGTACTGTCCATCAAAGAATCATTTCTCTTAGACATGGTGTGATCTAGCTTGCTCCTCAATCGCTGCCTTAATACACGTGCCACTAAAATAAAGAATAGCCAACGTACTGCCTACCGATGGACATTGGCTTCCATCATTTAAATCAAGTCTTCGCTGCAATTGTACTAAACAACTACGTTTTATTCACGACTATCATCCCCGAAGGGTTAGTCAGAGACCAGGCGATGAGGACAGCAAAAGCAGTCCTCTACCATAGTCTATGCTGGGGAGTGTGTATGCATTACCAATGCACACACACTCCCAGGAGCTGGCTGCCACTCTGATCATCAGCTCCTAGTTTGTAATCTAAGCTTCGCAAATCTATTTGTAAAAATACAAGTAGACGTATGGAAATTAGTGATAGAGAAGGTTTTAAAAAGATTTTACGGGACACAGTGCATGATTGGCGAGGTGGTGAAGACGATAACCATCCAAATACTCTTTGGCAGAAGGCAAAGATGTACATTAAAAAGTTGGTACAAAAATCACAGTCTAATCCCCTCCCGATAAAACGTCAACATTGGATGACTACAAATACGTGGCTCAAGGTTGAACACCGCCGAAAATTAAAAGCCAGTGGCACCAATGTACAAGTTCTGAACTCTCTCAACTCCGAAGTACAGGCCGCTTGTCGAAGAGATCGCAATGCAGCCCTCAATAACATATGCGCAGAACTAGAACGAAATTCACAAAAATTCAAAACCAGTGATCTTCATATAAAGATAAAATCTATCACTCGCCAATTCAAACCCAAAAGCTGGGCTATTAAAAACAAAGATGGTGCAATAGTTACGGAGATCAAGGACATTGTTGACACCTGGAAAGATTACTGTCAGTCGTTGTTCGTCAACGCTCACACGTCACGTACTATCATACCATGTTCTCAACCTTCGTTTTATTGAAGGACAAAATAAGAGCAGCAACAAATTATTTGAAGCCTGATAAAGCTGTGGGCGTGAATGAGATACCTATTGAGATAATTAATGAAATGAGAGAAGCAGGAGTAGATATTACAAACACCATCTGTTGTAGAATCTGGATGACTGGTGATTGGCCGAAAGATTAATAAAGCTCCCTTTTCATTCCATTGCACTAAAAGGGCTCTACTAAAAAGTGCCACAACTACAGACTGATCTCCCTCATATCACATACATGTAATTAATAAGCGGCTGCAGTCATTTCTGTCCCGCGAAATCGCACCCGAACAAGCAGGTTTTGTTAAAGGAAGAAAAACGAAAGAACAAATTCTCATACTAAGTACGTCAAGTCATAGAGAAGTCTCGCGAATTTATCAACCCTCCCTTCATATACTTCGTAGGCTTAACTAAGTTCGTAGACTTCCGAAAGGCTTTTGACACTGTGCAATGGCAGAAACTGTGAGAAATTCTCACAGTAATGGGTGTACCAGATCATCTAACGTACCTCATTCGAAGACTATATGAAGATGGCACAGCATCGGTTCGCGTGGATGGGATTGACTCAAACCCATTTAAAACGGAGGCTGGTGTAAGACAGGGATGCATTCTATCCCCATTGCTTTTTTATATTTACACTACGTACATAATGCGACTTATCCTGGAAGGATGGGACAAAGGTGTTTCTATTGGAGGTCGGAAAATTTGTAACTTACGGTATGCCGATGACACTACACTTCTTACAACATCTAAAAAAGATATGGAACATCTCCTGAAATGCTTGTAAACAACCAGTATTGGCCTTGGATTTGCTATCAATCGTGACAAGACCAAAGTTATGATAGTAGATAGAGCTGAAGACAACCAACCGACCGTCAAAAGTATAGCCAACTGTGATGTTGTTCAGAGCTATATATACTTGGGCTCCAACATTACAAATACCGGAGGCTGTGAAGACGAGATACAAAGGCGTTGTGCTGTGACGCGATCTGCTGTCGAGAGGCTCAAGAGAATTTGGAAAGACCGCAGAATAACAAAAACCACTAAAGTGCGACTGATGCCAAGTCTTGTCTTTCCGATTTTTCTTTACGGAGCAGAGACGTGGACGTTGAAACTAAAGGAGAGAAGGAAAATCGATGCACTGGAGATGTGGTGCTGGAGACGTCTTCGAAGATTCCATGAACTGCTTATCGTACCAATGTATCGATCCTAAAAGAGCTTTACATAAAGAACTGTTCAAATACGAATACTGAAGTTTTTTGGGCACATAACTCGCAACGAAGACACAATGGAGCGTCTCGTAGTTCAGGACCGAATGGAGGGCAAGAGATTCCGTGATGTCTCTCCAACCAGATGGGTAGACCTCATTAGATCCCTCACTCAATCTACCATGACCGTCTGCTCACACAATGCCACTAACAGAGCCGTATGGAGACGAATACGAGAGCCGTCATTCACCCAGACATAACCACCATAACCACGACCACTCTGTTAAGAGTGCCCGACTAAAAAGAAGAACCATAATCCACTTTCCACCACATAGCGACTGCACATGTGCATAGCGTGACAGGTGTTGAGCCCATCGCCGATCTATGCTGTTGGAAGTATGTGCTGTCTTTAGTCCGTTAGTCACCTTTTACGACACCCAAGGAAAGAGAGGGGGTGGTAGTATCCTTTCACCGCTACGACCGACACGGTTATGTTAGGTATAATGTACTTGTAATAAAATCAGATAAATGAGTAGCTACCAACGTACTTACCTACTTCAGAAAAATTACCAATAACTGCGCACTCTCACAGAATTTGAGCCTTACGTAGCGTACCTACTAATTCGCCGACTTGTATTATAAGTTGTTTTTTTCCTGGCGGCTCATGGAATTTTTCCTTGAGAACCTTAACGATAAAAGAATCTGACAGTGAGCCATTCCGCTAATGGGCGGGCTGAGCTTGAATTCTGTCATTAGGACTTGGAATTCAACCTTTTATCGGGCAAATGAAGCGCTGACGAAACCTTAGAAAAACTAGAGCACCGCCATACTTACCGCATACCGTGGCCCTTCGTCGAAATGTGCGTCATAAAAATAAATTGTGTTTCAATTGTTTCACTTTCAAATAACGAACGAAAGTCGACTGCGTAAAGCTGTCTTTTGTAATCAGGTTGCTGAAGTAGATTTTTTTTTGCTTTTTTTAAGAGTCAAGGAACAAAGTGTAGTGGACTTGTCCGAATTTTCTTTACTGCTTGCTTTAAGAGGAAACACTACGTCGACGTGGCATGCAAAATTCTCATACAAAACACAGCAAAACGACGTTTCGTAGTCCCCTGTTTCCTCCTTCAGAACTGGGCCATTTGTTATTACTTTTTCAGCATCGGTTAAAGAACGAGATTTTTTATGTCTGTATGTTTGATTTGTTTGCATTAAGTCATTTATATAATAACCAGGAGCCTTCAAAATGTAGCGAAATAACTCCGTTTTAGGGCGTCTTCAGATATCTTAAGTGGCTGGTTTAAAAAAAAATCATACATATTAGACATAGAAAATTTATTTCTTTAACAGATGCTGAAAAAGTAATAAAAATTGGTTAAAACCCTTGAAACTGAACAACTTTCCCCAAGATCCTATGTTCAAAAATGACAAAAAAATTTCGCCCTCCCATTATAAACTGTCCGATCAGCCTGACGACAATAATAGTATGGGAGGTCGATTTTTTTTTTTGTCCTTTTTGCACATAGGTTTTTTGGGGAAAGTTGTTCAGTTTCAAGGGTGGAACTCACCCTTAATTTTTTTATGGTGAATAAAAATTAAGGGTGTATAAAGTAGGTATAACGGCTGCGGCTCAGTTGTGGGTTGGTTGAGATTATTTTATCACGCGTTTGATCTGCGCCGGCCACACGCGCGCGTTACACAACATACACTCGGCGTCAAAAAAATCGCACCTTTTAAAAATCATCTTTAAAAATTCTTAAACCTTATGTAGAGGATAGTGTTGGGTATCATTAGAAAGGTAACAAAAAGGAGTATCAAAAAACAATTAAATTCAACTTTCTGTTTAATTATAATTATACAAACAACATTAAAATTAATAAAATAATAAAAATCCTTAATTAAGTCCTAATTAACAACAGATAATTTACAAAGAAAAATGTACAAAAAGTGTCTTAAAATTAACTTAAAATCTAGTGTTACCCCCCCTTGCCCTGATCACGGCTTCCATACGGTCCCTCATGGACCTCACCAACTTCAGGAGCTCTTCTTGAGGGATAAGCCCCCATTCTTCAATCACCGCGTCTTGGAGCTCCTGTAGAGTCGAAGGAGCTGGATCCCGAGATCGAACCTTACGTTTAAGATGGTCCCAGAGGTGCTCTATAGGATTCAGATCCGGACTTCGCGCTGGCCACTGCATCACAGAGATTTGGGACCTCTGCAAGAAGTCGCTCACGATGCCTGCAGTGTGAGCGCGAGCGTTGTCGTGCATTAATGTGAACCCCTCGCCAAAAGATTCGGCAAAGGGGACCACATGCACTTCCAGGACCTCAGTGACATAGCGGCGAGCAGTCAGCGACCCTTGTCCGCGAGCACCTCCAGTCCGGGAGACGCAGACAAGGTCGGTTTTGCCGGCAGCAGACATACCGCCCCAGAACATGCAGGATCCGCCACCATATTCCACCGTCTCCTGGATGCAGGCTTGGGCGAAACGTTCACCCTGCCTCCGGTATACTCTTCTCCGTCGGTCGTTGCAGAAAAGACACACTCGCGTCTCGTCTGAGAAGAGAACAGCTCTCCACTGCTCAAGGGTCCAATCGACGTGGTCACGAGCAAACTGCAAGCGGGCTCGCCGATGCGCTGCAGTCAATTTTGGACCCGTAGCAGCTCTGTGGGCCGCTATCTTCTTCTCCTTCAATCTTCTTCTAACCGTAGATACGCTTACGGTGCGTCTGCGAACTGCCTGGAGCTGCTGTTGCAACTCAACAGCGTTGGAGAAACGATTTCTCAAAGAGTTCGACACAACGAACCGGTCGTCTCTTTCCGAAGTGCAGCGACGTCTACCCGAACCGTGTCTGCGGATATAGCCACCGGTCTCTATGAAGCGCTGGTACACTCTTCGAACGGAATAACGGCTCAGGTTCAGTTGCCGGGCGACATCACACTGCCGCACCCCTGATTGCAGTAGTGCAACCACTTGAGCGGCTTTATCAGCTGTGGTATCCATCAAAATCTGTGCGTGTGTCCTCTTCAACGGTTGAATAGCGAATGACCCACATTGAGCCCGTGTTGACCGTTTTATACCCACAAAGGAAGCGCAACTAGCAACTCTCACGGGTAGCAAAATTTGCATCGAATTTTTGTGACACTTTATTTGTTGCATTAGGTTTTATTTGATAATGAAAAGTAATGTTTTTTATTAAGTTAATTAAGTAACCTTGTAAATAAAATCATAATTAATGCGACTGCATGTGGATATCAAGAGTAAATGACATTTGAAAGTGATTTTCTAAGAGGTGCGATTTTTTTGACGCCGAGTGTAGTAGTTGCGCGTTTGAACTGCGTGATGACTATGAAACGCAACTACTATCTAGTGTAATTGTAACCGCGCGCGTGTGGCCGGCGCAGATCAAACGCGTGACTGTGAAATCAGCCTTAGCGTGATCGCCCCCCAGTTGTTATTTGTTGAAACGTTGGGTGTAGTACCAACTCTTTTGCTGTCCTCATTGCCTAGTCTCTGACTAACCCTTTGGGGATGAAATAGCCTTTAGTGTATATATATATCTATACATATACAGCGTGTTAGTTAACACGAGGGACATATTTAATCCTATGGTAGCTTATGCCTGGGTAAACATAAACAAATACAAAAATACTACTTGAAGCATTTAAAATAATTCAGAAAACCGATGTTAAAATTTCATAAAATTTTCCGTAATGTATGGGCACCCTAGTGCTTTCGACTCATTTACGCGTATGGTATTGAATAAGTAGCTGTCGTGGTTGGTGTGACCCGTTTTTCCTTCATTCTTGATCATTCTCGATCATATCGACGCTGTTCCTTCTGCATATCAATGACATGCTTCCTCTTGGAAACATTCATTGCTATGCAGATGATAGCACAGTGCATGGGGGATATAAAGGTCACCCAACGGCTGGGCGGGTAGACACCGAAATGAAGCGAGCAAAATTTGTCATTGAGCTCGATTGGGTGTTGGACCTCATTTCTAAATGGAGCTCCGATAATCTGATGGAGTTCAATGCCAAGAAAACACAGGTGTGCGCGTTCACAGCGAAAAAGTCGCCATTCCTTTCCCTTCCCTCTCTTCAGGGTACATCTCTAGGCCTGCAGAGCAGTATTAACATGCTCGGTATGGATATCCGCTGCGATCTGAACCAAAAGGATTACATCGAAACCGTAATTAAAAATGCCTCACGTAAACTCAGTGTCCTGAACAAGGTGCGGCGATTCTTCACGCCTGATCAGTTGTGTCTATTATACAAGACACAGGTGCGGTCTTGCGTGGAGTATTGCTCTCACCTTTGGGACGGCTCCGCAAAGTACCTTCTCGATGCCTTGGACAGATTGCAGCGCCGCGCTGTGCGCATTATCGGCAATGCGGAGGTCACTAAAACTCTCGAGCCTTTGCAATTGCGTAGAGATATTGCGTCACTCAGCGTCTTTTACCGTTTATACCATGGCGAATGCTCTGAAGAACTCTTTGACCTCATCCCTCCTTCTCCCTTCCTCCATTGGAGTACGCGTTCTGCTCTCCGGAGTCACCAATTTACAGTTTCTAACATTCCATCACGCACAAAGAAATTTGGTGACTCGTTTCTTTGCCGCACTTCCAAAAGATGGAATAGTCTACCAGCACACGTATTCCCTCCTACCTATGACATAGGGTCCTTCAAACGAGGCGTGAAGAAGCACTCTGTGGGCCGGCAGAGTGAGGGTGACTGATGCTACGTCTCTTACGCTGCACCAGTTGTCCTCGCGCCTGGACTTCATTTCCACTTAACATCAGGTGGAGTGGAGTCATTTGCCGGGCTTAGCATAAAAAAAATTTATATATTTGATCTTTTTCCACGCTAACATTATTTATTAGAATAATTATGCAAAAAATTAAGATTTTTTTTTAATGAAATCGAAATCGACTACCTAATGTCCCCCCTTAATATGTTCCTCGGTTTAACTAACGCGCTGTATAAATAAAAAACAATTGTCGAAATGTATGTACGCGCATCACTTCAAAACGGCTCGACCGATTTAACTGGTCTTTTGTTGTGTTCATAATTGTCAGGACATGGTTTGTGCGAGAGAAATTTTTGAAATTTGTCACGGGGTTTGGATGTTTACGCGGACGAAGTCGTGGGCAAGTTGCTAGTTCTACTAATATTATAAACGCGAAAGTTTGTAAGTATGGATGGATATTTGTTACTCTTTCACGTAAAAACTACTGAATGATTAACACATACGATACTTTTTATCCCGATATTCCCACGGCAACGGGAACCACGAGGGTGAAACCACGAGCGGCCGCTAGTACTATTATAAATTTATCACAGACTTCGTCGGATACGTGTACTCTTAGTGTTTCAAATGCCCATGGGCTGAGGTAACCCCTTTCCACGAGGTGGGCCGTGTGCTTGTTATACCGGTTGAAAAACATAAAAAAATACATCTCGTGTAAATTACTTTATTATAACCTTTTCCTGATACGGCCAGTGTACCCTTTCAGCACCCTTCGTGTAGCCAAAGGGCACGATTCAATGTGAAAACGATAGGAACAAAAAATGTTTTACGAAGATGGATTGTACAAATACCCACCTAAGTACCCAATTGAAAGCTTTGTTAATTTCAGAAGATCTTTTACCTACATTTGAAATGTTGAGTTTGTTTGAGGGGCTCGGCGGAGCTCGCTTATTTTTGATCAATACGGAGTAGGTACTTACCTACCCAAGTAAAAAAAAGATTTATATTAATAATTAAGTAGGTACTCAGTTTTTTTTATTTATTTAGAGCCGTTTGGAATAGGGACTCATACATACATACATATAATCACGACTATTATTCCCGAAGGGTTAGTCAGAGACTAGGCAATGAGGACAGCAAAAGCAGTCCACTGCCATAGTCCACTTTTCACCAAATAGCGACTGCACATGTGCACAGGGTGACAGGTAGTGAGCCCATCACCGCTCTATGCTGTTGTATGTGCAGTCTTTAGTCCGTTAGTCGCATTTTAAGACACCCGAACGAAGAGAGGGGGTGGTAGTATTCTTTCATCGCTATACGCGGCACGGTTATAGCGGCTAACTATAATGCTACCTAGGGGTTGGTAACTCACATGTGCAGTTGTAGTTTGGTGAAACGTGTATGGCAGTAAGAAAGAAAGAAGAAAGAATGAAAGAAACGTTTATTTGACATTTCACAAAATTAATAAAAAATAAATTTAAACTAAATAAAACCGCACAAAAAAAATGAAATGTCAAAACGGCTTCTCCTCAGCTTAATGTCACAGCCGGAGCCATGACGCTGATTTTCAGGAGGAACCGGTTTGGAGGATAGATAGCGCTACATACAATGCTTTATAAATACTACAATAACAACAACTACAACAAAGTATCTCACAATTCCTAGTAGCAATGACAAGGTCCGTTGTCTTCGATTCTCTCAGTACAATGTCCTCTCTGTAGACTGACGAACCGAGTGTAACACCCGTATTCACAAACATTACTATGAGGTCTCACAGTGCGCTCGGGCGCACTGGGTCTCAAAACCTTAATCTTGAGTTGCCACCGGCGCCGTCCGGCGCTATGCGTCCCTTAAAATGAACGCATAGCTAAGGTAGCTATGCGCTTGTCATACGAAACGCACGGAGAAATGTCTTACTTCGCATAGCATTTCCACTTTCCTTAGACAAGTAATGTTTATGAATACGGGTGTAAGGCTCGTATTCTAAAACCAAACTCACACTCAAATCTCTGCTTGAGTAAAGAATATATACACTATGCTTGTGTACAATTAGAAAGGGATGGCGATATACACGATGAATGGCACCATCCCATTCTAATTGTACTCAAGCAGAGATTTGAGTGTGAGTTTGGTTTTAGAATACGAGCCTTAGACTCGGTTCGTAAGTCTACGGAGCGGACATTGTACTGACAAAAACATCCATATAATCACGACACACAATATTATTATTAAGTATATATATATGATGTCGTTAAAACCCCGAACCCTCAAGCATGGCCCGATCTCCCATTGACGCTTTTCAAGCCAACACAGTTGCCCCTTACTCTCGAAACCGATCGCTATTGTATCGGATTGGTATTGTGAATTTTCGTATTTTTAAGTTACGACACCAGCGCTAATTTGGATGCATATTGGGTGAACGAAATGGCATTGTGTTTTGTATTTTTTTCACTCAATATCCACGCAATCTGAATCCATATTAGCTCTGGTGTCGTAACTTGGGAGTACGAAAATTCACAATACCAATCCGATCCAATAGCGATCGGTTTCAAGAGTAAGGGGCCTGTTCCCCTTCTTTTAAAGACTGGTAGGATGATATAAGAATTTGCAAGTAAATATTTTAAGCAAGTTGCTTGTGGGCAGTGCAGTCTAAAGAGATATTTAAAGAAGTCTGATAAAGAGAAAAGTTTTTCAATATGTGCAACGAAAACACACTTGCAGCCATTCCGCACAGCCGATTGTGAGTTTGTGAAACTTTAAAGATAAAGTCACGTAGCTGGTCTACTTGAAAACTGTATCTGAATTTGATTCACTACAGATTTGACAGGCTACGCTGAAAGCTTTCTTCTACGCGGTATGGAATAATAACAGCGTTTCGATATTTTTCACATACACCGTTAAAAGTATTGAATAAGTTTATTCTTGTTATAGAAATTTGATAAAATATAACCGTGTCGCATAGCGGTGAAAGAATACTACCACCCCCTCTCTTCCCTTGGGTGTCGTAAAAGGCGACTAACGGACTAAAGTCTGCACATACATCCTACAGCATATAGGCGAAGGGCTCCCCACTTGTTACGCTGAGCACATGTGTAGTCGCTATTTGGTGAAAAGTGGACAATGGAAGAGGACTGCTTTTGCGGTATTCGTTGCCTAGTCTCTGACTAACCCTTCAGGGATAATAGTCGTTATTATATGTATGTATCTACAAATATAATAAAGCACGCACAACATTCAAATAAAAACTCAAGGGCTAGTTTTTTTAAAGAATTGAGTCCTTGTTAAAGATTTAGTAATCTTTACAAAAATAATAATAATAATAATTCATTTATTTATTCAGGTAGGTAATTTACACCCATACAAATTACAATAAAGTATCACGAGGTCAAAATAAAATAAAAATCAAAATAAAATCAAAATTAAAATTAACTCAAAATTTAAAATCAAAGTAGAAAATAAAAATCAAATTTTTTTTATTAAAAAACAAAGAACACATACACCATCGTATACGGCGCTGTACCACATGTACCATAACTATTACTTAATCCGTGCTGTAGCATCACAAATATATTTGCATTCACTTCTATAAGGGGGTGCCGCGCGATTGCAAAAACTGACATAACACTCAGTGAACTTCAGAGCAAAATCAATCATTTTGATATTCATAAATAGAACAACTCTGCTTTGATGTTTCAGACCGAGTAATTTAATTAGAGCAATGTTTTTATTCTGCGAAATGTGCAAATCCATCACGCGCTTGTGTTAAAAATTAAAATTTACTTTTTAAGGAAGGGGGCGCCCTGCGGAATATCACTACAAATATTTTCATCTAAGATTTATTGTTTCAAACGTAAAATTAAGAAAGTTTTCGAAGAAATATGTTTTTAAGAGTCATTAGATTTATGTATTGTTTGTTAGGTATTGTTTAAATAATTTGTTTCAAATTTCAACAAGACCATGACCTTGTTCATTGATCAGGCTAACTTACATATAAGTTCTTTTAATGTATTTAACTAATTCAGCGCATAGTACGTGACTTAAAAATACGTAAAATTTCACAATTTCGTGCAGGACCCCCTTACTGTAAGGTTCATTTAAAATCATTTGCATTATTCAATTTTAGTCTTTTCTTAAATCTATAGAACGATTGACAATCTATGATTTGACACATGTCGGCAGTCGGTGACTCGGTGAGTGAGGCATTCTCGGCTTGGCGCTTGTACTGGACGGACTTGTAACGTAACCGAAACGGACGGATGACAGGAGGACTGGTTGTATATTGAAGGAGAATAAATGCTATCTGATATTGACTACGTGTTTTACTACAATACAAACCAGCACTTATCGTCGCGTTGAATATTTGCCGAAGTTTCCAAAACAATGAAATCACTTCACGAGTAACAATCTATACATATTATTCGTTAGCAACAAACGTCCGAGCCATGTGGCAACGCCACGTTTCATGGACTGCACGCCAACGGCAAAGTCGCCTCGCGAAATAGCCGCACGAAATATTGTATTGACTCTTCGACGATTGTTTGCGTCCTAGTTGAAAACTGAAAATCGGGTTAGTCATTTTGTAACGTCCAATGTTTGTTAAGCGCAACCTTCTTTATCTGGAAACTGGAGTAATACCGGTCTTATATTTTTGACTTTGATGACTACTAAGTACTTACTAGTTTTACTTTTACTTTAACTTTGATACTTTTCGTGATATGATTACCGGTAACAGAGTGCAGAATGCCAATGCGGGTTTTTAGCTTACGATTTAGTAATAGTAGTTAAGATGAAAACTATTTTGATTTGACGACCTCCTTGTCGGTTTGGTTTGGTTTGTACACCGGTTTTCATGGTGTCGCCATCTCTGAGGTCCCGGGTTTGATCCCCGGTCGGGTCAATTTAGAAATTATTGTTTTTCTAAAGTGTCTCAGGGCTGGGTGTTTTTTATGTATAATGAGTATGTATTTTAGTATTTTACGTATGTTTATCCGATGTCTAATAACCATATAACGAGTTTCTTCGAAGCTTCTTTTGGGCTAGATAATAATTAGTGTGAGCGTAGGAAAGTTTATTTATTTATTTGTTTGGGATCAAACAGCGTATAGTTTCACAAGTTAGGTTACATAGGATTGTTAATACCTACCTTAGGAGGTACCACCGAGTCCGTCCACTTTACTCACTGTTGCAGGGTGTGAAGGTATTCCAAGTGCCAACGATGCCAAAAGCTCTTGTATACTTACATACTCTTTCTACATACTACTTACTAATGGGATTTAAATAAAACCTTGTTAGATGATCTATTAAATGCTGTTTTTTTACATACCTATACATTAGCATATAATGACGACTTATTAATTAAATTTATTTATATGCATATGTGTATTGGTAATGTGCTACAATATAAAACATGCCGTGTTATGTCAGAACTAGTACCACATTGTAGCATGCAATAAGAACAAATGGAACAATGACCTACAATTTCAAGTGTTTGACAACACCCAAACCTCTCGTCGGTGAGGTGGCTCAATGAGCCATAATAAAAAAATCGCGCATGTGTGGGCTGGCTCAATTGAGCCTTAAAAAAATAAAAAATCGGTCTCATATTACGCCTCCATGCTCCTTTGTTTTGTTTTTGTTAGCGATTTGATAATCTTTTTGATGTCAACTTATTATCTACTCTTTTAGCTGTTAAACGAATTCATTTTTATACTTACTTATAGGTCCTCTACATCGGTAGATATTGCTAAATAAATAAACCCACCCGGACTCAGTAACAAAAAAAAATATCTGCAATTTTTAACAGTAGTGATAAAATGTTATATTACAGTGGCTTTGTTGATAAAATTGATTATATTACTGCGCCCTAACGAGTCGGATACCGGTGACCAGATACACTGTATAAAATCACACTTTACGTTTACTAGTTGGTGTATTTCATAAGTAAAGTTTGTTAGTTTCCTCAATGACCGCCAAAGCGCTGTCACGTTTTATAGCTTACACGTAGCCGGATACGGAAAACTTCGTACAAAATAACCAACTCAAAATATTGTTGGTATTGACTTTATACGATCTTGCTTCTAAAATATTATAGAAGCGTTTGCTTCTTGTTCGAGCGATAGTTTTATTTTTTATTTAAGTTTCCTCTTATCAATGACATGCCTGTAACTGTTTTAAGAAGGAGTAAAATTAATAATATTAATAAAAAAGTTTATTTATAAGTAAAAGCATATTGTTTGCTAATCGATGTTTGTTATCTATGTTGTATCTTCTAATCCTATGTAACAGTATCCCACATCAAACGAATAGAAAACGGTAGGGGGCAACCCTCGCTAGTATCAAGATTAGTTGCAAGCCACAAACTTGCACGGCACCTAAGAAATTCCGTCATACACGCGTGACGCAGCCGTGACGTGGCCGTGACGTGGCCGTGACGTGGCCGCGACGAGGCCGTGACGAGGGTCGCACGCGTCACGTCACCTCTCGCCAAACCGCCGCTTGCACCATTAATAATGTACGTTCCATGTTTAGTTATCGTCCCGCTGAATATAAATGGCGGCTGTCGATTAGTGCAAAGAGGATTTATTCGCATGCGGAAGGTGTATTTAACTGCCGACTTTTTTGGGACTTAAGAGGGTTTGCACATTTCGGGATTCCAAGTCATGAAACTAGGTAGAAGAAAACATTTGACAACACGTTTAAACTCAACTAAGTTGATGCGATTTTTTCAATGAATTTGCGAAATGACCGCACTTCATGTGGGAGTGAAACCCACATATTTCGCTTAAACTGGTCACATAGTGGTTTTCTTTTTAAATTTCATTATGTTTTATTGTTTATAATGTGTATTTGAACATTATTAACGCAAAAAACTTCAAATATTACGAAACATTTATAAATATTGAGTTTTTCTTTAGTGGGCATGACTACAATAATTGTATGAATGACTAGCGGCCGCTCGCGGTTTCACCCGCGTGGTTTCCGTTCCGTGGGAATATCTGGATAAAAAGTATCCTATGTGTTATTCCATGT
This sequence comes from Scoparia ambigualis, assembly GCA_963921215.1. Taxonomy (NCBI): domain Eukaryota; kingdom Metazoa; phylum Arthropoda; class Insecta; order Lepidoptera; family Crambidae; genus Scoparia; species Scoparia ambigualis. The sequence continues at coordinate 22,461,941 of OY992520.1, forward strand.
TATAAACTATCTGTATGCAGAATTTCATCCAAATCCATTTAGTAGTTTTTACGTGAAAGAGTAACAAATATCCATCCATACTTACAAACTTTCGCGTTTATAATATTAGTAGGATTTGTTGGAATTAAAATAGAATTCTATATGGGGTATCTAAATATGTAAACCCATGAGGGTTTACTTATGAAAGTACCACCAAAGTACCACCACGGTATCTCGTCTGCTCTTCATAATACGAAAACAAAAGATTTCGCCAGCACTTAATCGAGTGGGTAGTTCTATCTTTAAACTACTCTGTGTTATAGCAGCTAGATCCTCTTCATGTATTCGGACTTGTACCGATTCCGCCTGGCTACCGCCACCTTATCTAAAGTTTGTCGATAAAACACAAATGTTATAAGACATTTCGTTCCTACAGTTAGAAGTTAAATAGCCAGTTTAAGGGACCTAGGTAAAATCTGCTCCTTTCTTCGAGTTTGTCGTCCCAAGCATTCGAGTGATATGCAGGCCAGTCGCATCTATTAAATAATGAAATAATTTGTTTGTGTTCAAAAGTTTGTTTTCCTCGTGTGTGTAAGGGTTTTTAAATAATTAGTTGCGGGTAATTTCTGGCTGAATTCAGCCAGCTCACAGTCGAGTGGATACTTGACTGAACGGCTTTTGTTAAAATGTATGTTATTATTATTTTGTACAAATACCTTAACCTGAAAATATGACTTCTTGGCTTCCCTGCTTTCTTTCCTTCATCATTATTCATTAGCTAAAAGACGTCTACTGCTGGACAAAGGCCTTGCCCAAGGATCTCCACCACGACCGGTCTTGTGCTACTCGCATCCAGCGGCTACCAGCGCTTTTCTTCCTTAATTAATTTTAATTATTTTTCTTAGTCATAATAATATGTTTTATAACACTCTCCAGTCTATAGAAGTTTACAGTTTTAAAGTCTGCGCCAACCCAAAAAAACACAATCAAATCGAAAACCACCTCATCTTTTTGATGTCGACTAAAAACGATCCACTCCCATTTAGGTACACGTGTATAATTCGAAAGCAACCTTTTTTGCCCGTGAACCATTTACCTACGTACATTCAGACAGGCCTGGCAAAACATCATTTAATTAAACTCGAAATGAAGCTGAAGCCAACGACACGAGCTCGTCAAATTGGGCCAGATTAATTTTGATTCATTCTGTGTAGCTACCACCTGTTCACAATTTAATTACGTCAACGCTGATAAGTAGCTATCTCATTTCACATGATTCCAAGAGTCTGCGAGTGCTAATTAAATTCTTCGCGAGGTACCTACCTCCGCTGTAAGCGATCATGTTTGGAGAGGCTTTAGAAACCTTAGGTGGATCGTGTCTGTGATAGAGAAGCGGTGTTAATTAATTTGTTTTTAAAAATAACGTTGGGATGCTTAAGGCACTCTTTACCCGTTTTTAACAATTTCGATTGATTGTACCGCCACTAATATAAAACATACAGTTCTAAAATTCATATACAATATAGTTGAACATATTATCTAATGACTCCTAAAGACAGAAACATGCTTGGTAATACTTCTCTCGATAGAAAAAAAATTCACAGATTGCTCTGTCAACATTTTTAAAGAGCTGTAAGTCAGATAATACATTAATAAATGACTTAATTTTAGTAAGCTAGCCCCCCCCCCCCAGTACCCCCCTCTCTTCTCTAGGGTGTTGTAAAAAGCGACTAACGGACTAAAGACTGCACATACTTCCATAAGCATAGAGCGGAACTGGGATTAATGATAAGCATCCTACGTTCTTATGTAAGTCTACAATATAAACTTACTCAAATCAAAACAGTTCATAAAAATGTCATTGAATAAAGTTTGTTCCTATTCTGATGATTAGGTTATTGCCAAAAAATATTTTTTTGAGAAACTGGTAAGAAAGGCATAATTATGGGAAGGGTTAGTCAGAGACTAGGAATGATTACCGTAAAAGCAGTCCTCTGCCATAGTCCACTTTTCACCAAATAGCGACTGCATTATGAGCTCAGCGTGACAGGTGGTGAGCCCATCGCCGCTCCATGCTTTTGAATGTATGTGCAGTCTTGAGCCCGTTAGTCGCTACTTACGACACCCATGGGAAGAGAGGGGGTGGTAGTATTCTTTCACTGCAAAGAAAGGCAGGCTGCTGCCAATATTTCCAGGTCCAATATTTGAGCTTACATTTAGCATAAAAAGTACAGACGTAGTTTGGGTCTTAAAACAGATTTCTAAGCGTAAAACCTAATATCTCGAATTAATCGTGAAAATGCTAAAGGAAATGCTTTTATTATAAAGAGTCCTAAAAATAACAGCTAAACTTCCTATAATGTAATACATAAATAGTTGTAAGACCTAGATTTTTGCTGATCTTTCTTAGAACTTTCACTGGCTGGTCTGTCATCCGTTTCCGTCTTGGCGTTGATTTTTGGGACTGCTTGTATCAACAGACTATTCTTTCATGTATTATATCAATGTCGATATACGTAACTCAGTTTTGTTAAGAATAATACATTTAAAAGAAACAATTTCAAACAATTAAAATTGCAGTTTAATCTTAACTCATCGATCGGAAGTGGGAATCCGTTACTTTCTGTCACCGGACATAAACAACGGCCACTAGTACTATTGTTTCACGCTGATATTCCGTGAGAGGTCATTTGCCGATCATTCATTAAAAAAAACCGGACAAGTGCGAGTCGGACTCGCCCACCGAGGGCTCCGGAAAGAGTTTTTTTCATTCTTCGTCATATATCGAAAAATATAGTTCATAAAGATAATTAAAAATCTGTTTAAGCTTGTGCCAATGAGTGTAAAACATAGTTATAGGTCAACGGAAAATACCCTATAAATTTTGATTCCCTTGAGAGTATCGAAGTATACGTTTTTTTGAGGCATAAACGGCCGTATCTTTTTTTTACGTTAACTTAGAAATTTAATTTATTCACAGCTTCAAGAAACGGTAGACCTGAGTTTGTCGTTTTAATTTTAACTGGATACCTCCACGCGTTCCCGAGATATAGGGTCTTGACAGAAAGACAGATGAACAACAAAGTGATCCTATAAGTGTTCCGTTTTTTCCTTTTGAGGTACGGAACCTTAAAAATTAAACAAAAAACAAGCACTTGATACCGATGTCTCGGTAGCTTGAAAGAGCAGACGCCCGAATTGCGAACTGTGAGTTCAAATCCCACTCGAGTTATATCAGTTACGATGCAAACAGATTTACTAAAAATGTTTTCACAGTCTCGGAACCACTTAAAAACGATTACCCAAATATTTGGGGCGATTGAATCAATACGCTTTTCATTGTTAGCAAACAGGCCGCAGTGAATTCTCGCGTCAGTTACTCGCAAAAAAATTTTTCCAATACAGTTTGCAAATGTAAACAATGCACAGTGGGTTGTAGAACAATAAAAACGGCAATCATATTTTATCTTTTGGCATGCATTGTATTTGCGAAATATATTACTTACAGGGTATTTTGAAGAACGTAAACATTGTTGCTAATTTATGAAACATAGGATAAAATGTTTACTAGAAACTACTCAGTCTCAGGGAGCTCGAATGGGATTCGAACCCACGACCTTTGGATTGCCGGTCCACTGCTCTAACCGCTAAGCTACCGAAACCCAGAAGACTCGCTGAATTTTTCCTAGTAGTTTGATTTACGCTGCAAGCCAGCGGTATTACGTCACTGTGAAGTCTACCCTTACAGTCGTTCTAGTAAACATTTTATCTTATATCTATATAGCATTGTGAATGCAAAATTTCAATAATAAAGGTATAAAACATAGTTTTTATAATTATCATTTTCTTGAAGCATCTTCCAAATTCAACTTCTCCACGATATGGATCAAATTAAACTATCTCAAGCTCCTTGTGACTTCCCCGTGACTTCCCATTTGATATATGTATGTGTTCACATACAGCAGGAATTTGCTGGACTGGGGACCGCGGCACCAAATGTGTTGGCCGCCAGAAGTCTAAATGGACGACATCATCAAGCTCATGTGGAAAAACTGGTTGAACAAAGCCCAGGCGAAGACAGTCAAAGACAGGATGGCGTGCATATGAGGAGGCCTACCCTCAACAGTGGGTTACTATAAGTATAGGCTGAATAAGAAGATGCGTAGGTATTGTATTTTTTGTATTTTGTAACTCGCACCTTATGTGGGAAGACTTGAGTTCAGAAAGACAGGACATTTACCTGATGATGATGATAAATGATTCAAGATAAAACCTCCAGCGTTTTCATAATCTTATCTTGAACTCGCACCTTCTGGGTGAGCACGCTCCAGCGTTGACCTCAGTAGTGTAATATTGGGCATTCTAGATCACTTTTCACTCCATTGATCTCACTGACGTTCGATCAATGTCGTTAAAAGTGATCTAGAATGTCCCAATATTACTTTTGAAAATCACTGCCACTCGCTCAGTCAACGTCAAAAAGTGATTTAGAATGTCCAATCGACTTCTCGTGTTTTAGAATGTCTAATCGACTTCTCGTGATCTAGACTAATATTACTTTTGAAAATCACTGCCACTCGCTCAGTCAACGTCAAAAAGTTATCTAGAATGTCCAATCGACTTCTCGTGTTTTAGAATGTCTAATCGACTTCTCGTGATCTAGAATCCCATACAACGACTGCGATCTACTTTACACATTTTCAAGGTCTTTCGTTCATAGGATGCAGGAGCTTTTGACAATATGGAATTACAGCACAACTATAAATGAATGTGACTTAGTGAACTCTCAGTACGGAATAAGTGTTGTTTAGACGTAAGCGCCTACACGATTAAAATAGCAATATACCATTAACAGCTACGCTCCTCAGTCTTTCCGAAGGCGCTTGGTCAATTTATTCTATATTGTTTATAATGCCATTTTGTAATATAGTTTCGATTCATCATTGAGATCACATTATTAAACTTAAGTATCCGTCATATACGGTTTTTATTTGCCACCACGCTCCAAGGTGTATCATATAGTTGCATTTGTCAAATTTTATTCCTGACCCATAAGAAAACACTTGTGTATTTTAATCGAATTCATATTTCAATTTCTGTATACAACGACTTCGATCTACTAAACACATTTTCAAGGATTTCGTCTACTGAATGCGAAGGTTTTTGACAATATGGAATAACAGCACAACTTAAACTGGATGGGGCTTCCTGGTCTCCCAGGACTGGATCCCCGAATAAGTTAGTGCTATGAATAACATTTATCAAAGTAGTACCTCGACCCATAGGAAAACACTTGTGTATTTTGATCAGAATCCAGTATGTAATAGTTTAATTTCTGTATACAACGACTTCGATCTACTTAACACATTTTCAAGGATTTCGTCTAATGAATGCGAAGGTTTTTAACAATATGGAATTACAGCACAACTTAAGCTGGATGGGGCTTCCTGGTCTCCCAGGACTGGATCCCCGAATAAGTTGAACTATGAATAACATTTGCTAAAGTTGAACCTCGACCCATAGGAAAACACTTGTGTTTTTAAACCAAACTTCATTTCAGTATACGGTGACTCCGATCTACTCTACACATTTTCAAGGTTTTCAACAATTGGAAGAAAAGGTTTTATGCCGAAACACCTCAACCTCGATCCAAGGAAAACACTTGTGTATTTTGATTAGAATCAGTTGCCAATTGTCATTGTCGACTCTGATCTACTCAACACATTTTCAAGGTTCTCATAAAAAAAACACTTGTATTTTTTGATCTAAGTCAATGCAGACAACTGTGCAGGGAATTGTTAGTTACCTTATTTATATCAATCCCGCAAACAACAACGTATGCAATCACTACACACACACACAAACACACACACATACATTAACTACGAGTTCGACTTTGAAACTTCCCGTTTCAATGCTAACGAAAACAATTTTAATACGGGTTATTCCCAAGCGCCATCAAAAATTTGTTTGGAAAATATAAGAAATCCATACATCAATTCCTATACTCCTCCAAAGACCAAATATTATAAAAGATATTATCGAATCAGAAATGAGGAGATCCGTAGACGAACTAAGGCAGCCGATATAGCCCGAAGAATTGCTAAACATAAGTGGCAGTGGGCAGGGCATATCGCTCGAAGAACCGACGGCCGTTGGGGCAGATCGGAGTGGCAACCGCGCACCGGAAGACGCAGTGTGGGCAGGCCTCCAACAAGGTGGTCCGACGATCTGGTGAAGATTGCAGGTAGCAGCTGGATGCGTGCGGCGCAGGACCGGACGTGGTGGGGATCCTTGGGGGAGGTCTTTGTCCAGCAGTGAACGTCTTTTGGATGATGATGATGATGATGACCATTTTTTATCACGGAGGAGCATGAAAATTAATATATTTGTATTTTTTCTGGGGAGGACTTTGGGCCATTTTGTTGTGGGAGAATGGGAATAACCTTTAACATAAACACAATTAGAAAGATAAAGCTAAGTCTATACTGTTTTAATTGACAAACGCATTAAACATACATTTTCATAATACATACAAACACAAACATCACGGCGTATTCCCACAAGTGGGATAGACAGAGCAACAAGTAACAATTAATTACGTCATGCTGAAGTCACGTTTAGCAACAAGTGATCAGATAGGATTTTCATAACAGTACCTTTCAAATTATGGTTTAACTTATAAAGCAAATGTCGATTTGAATACGTACCCACTAAATATGGTTAGATTTAATTATTGTGGGAATAATATGAGTACATAAACACCGAAGTTATAAAAATAGACTGCCTCACGGTAATCGAACCCGCGTCTCTCGATATCCGAGCGGCTAACTTGTAACATACCGAGACATTTGTTTAATTTAGTACGTACATCAAAATGTTTAACTTTTACCGTCTCATTAATAAAAATGGCCAAATGTTACACCTCGGTTTAAAGTGACGCTGTCTCGTTTTTGTTAAAGAAGACAGATAGAGACAGCGTCAATTTAATCCTAAGTGTAACTTTAATCAACGTTTATTAATGACAGGGTTAGAGTGTGAGGAACTCGATGAGGTACCTAGTGGTGAACTCGATCTGTGATTGTGGTGGTTATGAAACTCTCGTTAAGACGATCATGAGATGAAATGTAATAGTAAATTTCATGCTTAGTGAAAACAGTCCTAATGTTGCACATCCGGACAATCGTCGTCAGCGCTTTATCGAAAGGTTAGCAATTACACAGGAAATGTAAAATACTTTCGCTGCAAGTTTTCGCACTAATCGATAAAATAAATATTTTGCTTAAAATTTAAAAAAACAGAGGTTACAAACATTGCTTCAATTTTGTAATTACTTCCTTTCTTGCTACTAAAAACACATATTTATTTATAACATTGTAATACTTATTTAATTACTTTTGCTTAAACGTACACTCGTTAAAATATAACAGCTAATGTAGTGGTTAGGTAGGTACTTGACTATAACGCGAAAAAGGCTCAGGCTAATGGTTTGATGAATGCAAGCATTTATGTGTACATCGTATAGGTAACGGTTTGTAGTACAGAAGGTTACGCTACCGATTAAGCTTGCTTTACTTAGATAATGTATGTGTTTATAATAAGCCCAATATGTACCTATTTGGTTTGTAATAAAAGCAATAATAATAAAAAAAAAATTTGGAATTAACAGTTTTTACATACGGTGTTATTCTTGAAAGTAAAAACTAGCACTAATAGTTTAATTGTATACAAGCAAAAAAAAAAAAAAAAAAAGTTGATCACTCCTGCTTAGTAAAATTGCTGTTAAACACTTTTCTCCAATAAATACCCGAAAAATGGTAGTTGTCGTATCAGTGCTTCCTAAGTCAGATCGACCACTAGTACGCCTAAGCTACGCCTAAGTTATTAATATTTAGTGCTTCGGTACTCTGACATCGCTACGAGAATCATCCAGAAGATATACACCGAAACAATGTTCGTAAGTTTTAAATATTTTTATTTTTCTATTAGCAATGTTGTGTTTGCTCGACTTCGTATATGTTTTGTAAGGTATGTCAACGGTTGATCCCTTCTGCATCTGCAACCGTTAGCACCGCCAAACCGCTGTGGGTGTGCGTGGTGGGCTATGGTCCGTTCTCTCTATGTCATCATCATCATCATCATCAGCCTATAAACGTCCCACTGCTGGGCAGAGACCTCCCACGTGAATAATAGCACGGGGATATTAAGCCATAACCCACCACGCTGGTCCAATGCGGGTCGGTGGGTTTTAACGACTGTCATCTTACGACAACATCCGGGACCAACGGCTTAACATGCCTTCCGAAGCACGGATCTCTCTCTATGTGTAAAGAAGTTATTAAAGAAGGTCTGTAGAGGAGCAGTGACCTAGACCAGCAAATGTTATTATTTAATCGTACTAGTATTTACTGTCATATGTTAAATGTTAATGTCACTAATATTTATTGTTATTTTAGGTCTGAAAGCAAGCAAGTTAAACGCTCTGCCAAGAAAAGCTGTGTGTTAGCCAATTCATTTGACTCGGACAACGAAAGCATAAGGTAATTTGCGTTGATTATTTTTAAAACCTGTTAATATATTTTATGTTATTTCGTATATCGTCAATATTAATAATTAGTTTTTAATTACATTTCTTATCTTTCTAGCTCTAAGAAGAAATGCCTGTACTCGTCGTCGGTGCCTAAGACTTCAACAACGATTGTGAAAAAACAAGAAGGGTCTAGCTCCGCTTTAGACTGGTTAAATGATTCAGAGTCAGATAACGAAGTTTCGCCGCCTCCACGCAAGACAGACCAGACCTTCGACAGTGTACTAACGCGACGAGTACCAGGCGGGGTAACGCGTCGGACTGCGAAGCTCGACGGTGAACTGGTGGCGGAGCTGCGTCTCTACGACGCTGAGGAGGTGCGTAGCCTCACCGGTCTTGAAAGGTGTGAAAAGGCAATAATTTGGGTTCGACTACAAGGCGAAGCTGAGTCTCCTGAATTGTTGACTATAAAAAATTCATAAAATTAGCCAAATCAAAATTTACTGAAGAGGGGATATTCTTTAGTGATAAAAAGAAAAAATAGTCACAGTCAGCTAGGTACTACATATTAACTAGTTACACTCTCTTCGGTAAATTTTGACTTAACTGGTTTTACTTATATATTATATGTGTGTTAGGTTTTATACATTTTACTTAAAAACTACTTTAACCTCTTGTAATTTTTTAACACAGTGAAAACAAAATCATAATGGTTAAGACTATATTCTGTTCAACTTGCAACTTATCCGTTAAAAATAATGCTTTCTCTGCTCATTTAAAAAGTATTTTACACAAAAATAATAGTTCTGTAATTGAGAGCGAGGGTATCGAACAAGTGCATAGCGCTCTTCGCGGTCGCATAGCGTCGTACCGTGTTCAATGCGAGGACGTTGAAGAACGTATGCATGTGTTTGCTCCTGCAGATTTTTTATCGCAATTGCGCCTCCGCGTGAAACTTTTACTCTCAGCCCGAATTGAGGCTTATACAAACCTTAAAGTAAATTTCGAATTGTTTTCTGAATTTTTTCTGCATAAGGATGACTCGATTTCAACGAAATCTTTTGCTACTGAAAACATTATCTTACATAAAAGTTATAATTTTGATGCTATGTATACAAACATTAGCCATAAAATTTGTAAAAAAGTTGAAGAATTTGAGGAAAGAGATAGTGGTTGGGCTTACTTACGAAGCTTGTATCTAGAAGTAAATATAAACAAATATAACCCGTTGAGAGCCTCAGGTTACTTAGATTTACCTAACGCTATAAAAAACAAACGTGCATGTATCAACATTAAAAATTCGGATGATTACTGCTTTTTATGGTGTGTCATGGCATCACTTTTTCCTGCAAAAAATAACGCAAATCGAACCACCGCATATCCGCATTTTGAAAGTGTACTTAAAGTTAAAAATATGACATTTCCAGTAGGGTTCACAGATATAAGAATTTTTGAAAAGAATAATCCCAACATAAGTATTAATGTTTATGGCCTTAAAAATAGCAGTAAGGTTGTTGGACCTCTGTACAAATGCGAATTACGTAAAAGACATCACGTCAACATGCTTTTTCTCGAAAATGGAAAACGTACGCATTACTGTCTAATTAAAGATTTAGCTAAATTACTTCGCAAGCAGTTAACTAAACATCATTCCAAAATATTTTTATGTGAGGATTGTATGATATTTTTTGATAACAATCTTAAACTCGAAGCCCACGTTTGCAGTGGTGTAGCAACAATTTTACCTAATCAAGGAACTCGAATACAATTTGAACATTATGAACGCATGCAAGACATGCCTTTCGTTTTATACGCAGACTTTGAATCTTTGTTAGAGCCAGTTGAACCAAATTCTGAAACAAGTTGCACAACGATTACGCAAAAGCATGTACCAGCTGCATTTGCTTACTACGTTGTATGCTCCTACGACAGCTCCCTTAATAAATATGTGTCTTATCGAGGACCTGACTGTGTGAATAAATTTTTTGATAACCTTCTATCTGATATAACTGTAATTTATAATATTTTGCATTCATCGATCCCTATGTTCTTAACAGATAAAGATAGAACCAATTTTGCTCAAGCTAAAAACTGTTATCTTTGTAACAAAATATTATTTGACGACAAAGTAAAAGATCACTGTCATCTTACTGGACGATATCGTGGTGCAGCTCATTCTTATTGTAATATAAAATATTGTTTGCCTAAGTTCGTTCCCATATTTTTTCATAATTTAGCTGGTTACGACAGTCATCTTTTCATACGACAGTTAGGAGAATTATCAGGTAGGATACAAGTGATTGCAAAAAATAAAGAAAATTACATATCGTTTACCAAATTTTTTCAAATTAGTAACGAAGCTATCATACCTGTTCGTTTTGTCGATTCTTTTAAATTTTTAGGCACAAGCCTAGAGAAGCTAGTTGCAAATTTAAATACAATTGATTTTAAACATCTATCTTTTTTTTTCCTTCTCAGGAACATTTTAATTTACTTAGACGTAAAGGGGTTTATCCTTACGAATACGTCACTACTTGGAGTTCTTATGATGAAGAAGAAATACCTCCTTATAAATGCTTTTTTAGTAAATTGCACAATTGCAACGTATCAATAGTAGATTATGAACACGCAAAAAGAGTATGGCAAACCTTTGAATTACGGAGCCTTGGAGAATACACTGATTTATATCTTAAGTCAGATGTACTCTTACTAGCGGACGTCTTCGAAAGTTTTCGAAAAACGTGTAAGACGAATTATAAACTGGATCCTTCTTTTTACTTAACAGCACCTAGCCTAAGTTTTGACGCTATGCTATTAAAAACAGATGTTAAATTAGAATTAATAAATGATTTGGAAATAATAAGAATGATACAAAAAGGCATACGCGGTGGTATATGTTTATGTTCTACAAGATATTCGAAAGCCAATAACAAGTACTTACAAACTTATGACCCCGCAAAAAGTGATAACTTCCTTGTTTATATTGATTGTAATAATCTTTATGGTTATGCTATGTGCGCTTATTTACCTCATTCAAATTTTAAGTTATTAAGTGAACTAGAAATTTCAAAAATTGATTTTCATAATATACCCATTGACGGGGACATTGGCTATATACTCGAAGTAGACTTAGAATACCCTTTCCATTTGCATAATTATCATAACGATTTTCCATTCTGTGCTCAAAAATTTGCTCCTCCAGGATCTAAAACTTCGAAATTGATACCAAACTTATACGATAAGTTTTTTTATGTCATTCATTTTTCCCATCTGAAAACATGTCTAAAACATGGTTTATTGCTAAAAAAAATACATAGAGTAATTCAATTCAATCAGAGTCCATACTTAAAACAGTACATTGATATGAACACTGAGTTACGAAAAAAGGCCAAATCTATATTTGAACAAGATTTCTTCAAACTTTTAAATAATAGTATATTTGGTAAAACACTAGAAGACACCGAGAAAAGGGTCAGCGTGAAGTTGGTTAATAAGTGGAATGATGAAAAGAATATAACAAAGAAAAGTTTCGGTGCTGAGCAACTAATAGCTCGACCAAATTTCCATAGTGCTACTATTTTTACAGAAAATTTTATAGCTGTTCAAATGAAACCCGAGACAATTACTTTAGACAAACCCATATATATTGGCTTTTCTGTATTAGAAATATCCAAAAGTCATATGTTTGATTTTCATTACTCTATTATGAAACCTTTTTATCGGGAAAAATTAAAGCTTTGTTATACGGATACTGACAGTTTTCTTTATTCAATAGAAAGCAAAGATTTTTATACAGATTTAAAGTTGAATTTCCTTAGATATTTTGATACTAGTAATTATCCATTAAATAACTGTTACGGTATACCTGGTCTTAACAAAAAAGTACCAGGTCTTTTCAAAGATGAACTAGGTGGAAATTTAATTTCTGAATTTGTTGGTTTACGATCAAAATTATACTGTATAAAAACAGTACAAGAGGAGTTAAAAAGGGCTAAAGGTATACAGAAACAGGTTTTGAAAAACGTACATTTCGAAGATTACAATAACGTATTAAACAAAAATACTTTTTTAAGAAAGAAAAACATAATTTTTAAATCCTTAAAGCATGAAATATTTACCCAAGAACAGAACAAGATAGCTTTGTCAGGTAATGATGACAAACGCGTAATATTAAAAAATAAAATATCTACTATGTCTTGGGGCCACTGGGATTATATATTTTAGCAATTATTTTTTTCACTGTGTTTTTAAATTCTATTATTTAGATATATGACTATGATTTAGATATATTATATTAGAGTTATATTATACTTAAGGCTTGAGAAATAAAAAAATGTATTATTATTTATTACCATTACTAAGATTCATTGGTTGAATTTAAAATAATATTAACTTTTTATAAACTATTGTAACCAGTTTTTCAATATACTTAAGTAGGTACATATAATGAATATTTTGATTTATAAAAATTGTTAAAAAATATGTAAGTTGTTGCTTTTGCTCAGATTCATTTATTGTTTGAATAGGAAATCTAACTTAGATTATGAAATGTAATGTAAAATTTACTCTACCCAGCTGTATTAATATACCTAATAAAATATAAAAGTAACCGACTAACTTGCATTTTTATTTAATTTATTATATATCTTTGTATAATAAAACATTGACGGTAAATAAGTAAGAAAATTCTAACGCAAACAAGTTTGAACAAGTCAAATTCAGAGTAGGTTGTACTCTTCTGATTATAAGGTAATATGAAACCTAATTAATACAAATCAGGTCACGTTATTGGCAAGTTAATCATTCTTTAATAATATCAATTCTTTCTTTTTATTTTGCTGAAATGTCCATTAATTACATGTTTTACTACCTATATTGTCTTGCTGTGTCATCATGTACATTAATATAAATGGGTTTCAAATTAGTTTCAATTTCAATTATTAAAGTGAAGGCGTCAGTAGTCCAGCTAGATAATATCAACATGGTAAGTTTAAATAATTTTGTATGATTATAAATTAATTTTATTTGTGTTGTAATTGTGTCGTTATTTGGTGAAAAGTGGGCTATGGTAAAGGACTGCTTTTGCTGTCCTCCTTGCGTAGTCGCTGACTAACCCTTCGGGGATAATAGTCGTGGTTTTATGTATGTAATAAACTATTTTATTTTATGTTTTAGAATACTCAAGAGAACCTGGTGTCGCTCAGCATCAACAAGGAGTTCGTACAACCGTCATCTCCCACTTTTGAACAGAACGCTCAAGATATGCTCGAGGGATTTACAGAGGAGTATCCGAATTGGAGAGCAGATGAACGGCGAGGCGATTCCCCGCTGTATAACAAGGTGGTGAATAATATCACCAAGAAGAGACTTCGAAAAAGAAGAAGTTATCTGAAGCATTCTCATTCTTACGTGATGAAAAGTACGCCGATTCAAGGTCGTCGATTAATTAAGATTGAAGTGGTGGACTTCGAAACAAATCATACTGATCCATTATTATCTGCGCAGTATGTGGTAACAGAGCATATTGACCCCATAATGGATCAAACAGAGGCTATCATTAGCAATATATCAAAAAAAGTTTGTGGATATAGTTATAGTTTTTAAGAAATTCTAAAATAAATATTATTGAATTGAATACTAAGATCGTTTCATTCACCCTTTTTACTTTTAGTAATTAAACAAAAAGATATTTATACACATTTGATTTATTGAGGAAAATACTTTATTACATTAATAACTCAATTAACATTTAAAGTGTACCACTTTTTTAGACACAGAACATTTTTTAAAGCACACATTTTTTTATGGTACTCACAATTAAATTTATTTACATCTACATGGTAATCACTATATAATTTTAAAAAGTTAGGACAACCTATTTCTTCCAACTCCATTATTTCACAATCTTGACATAGCTCGCGAACCCATATTCCTTTTTCCAATCCCTTTACTAATACCTTCTTACTGCTTAAATACGGAACTATTATTCGTCTAAATTCACGGTAATCAATGAATCCCTGACTCCATTTGAGCCCGCGATTCCTTTCTAACCACCGGATTTGCTTCTTTTCTTCATCTGTTAGGTTTTTAAAAGCATATGGTGGCTTAATTAAGAACGTCTGCGTATGGTTTTTAGTTGCTATTGATAACTCTTTTACAATAAAATTATTTTTCAAATCCTTAAATCCTTGCACATCCACTATAATAGTATCGTTATTCATGATAGCTTTTTCACAATGTTACTCAGTGGTTTATATTCAAATATGCAATCGTTCAGTATAAGGCAGTATGCAGCGGTCTGATCAGGTATCTCTTGATCTGTTTCGATTTCTACTCTTACGTCGATTGATCCCTTCAGCATTTCTTGTTGGCGAGAACAGTCAACAACGAATAAAGGAGCAATATCTTTAAACTCTTTTAAACTCGACAACGGTTCTGATCGACGTCCGTGATAATACTGCTGAAACCTTGCATACTGTTCGTATATTAATAAAAACTTGTTGTCAGAGAAATTTATGTTAAGTCCTTCGTAGGGGTAATATGATGAATTTAAAAACACTCTTACGTCACGAACATTGCAATGGTCGAACTCAGCCATTGACATTTGAGCATTATGTTTTCGGTTTGTTTGTAAGGCAATAATAACAAATCGAGGTTTCTCTGTTTGCGATGAAGTTTTAATAGCCCAAGTATGCTTACGTGTCTTGGGTAGTAACGGATATTCATACAAGTCCCAGTTACGAAACGCTAGTGTAATGGCTCGATCTTTTTCTAAATGCTTTAATAAATTAATTCTCTCTCGATCTGACACTTTAATATGTGGAACACGCCAAACGATTTTATTTATTGTTATATTTTCCACTATTTGCTCTTTACTCAATTTTATTGCATTGACATTTGTGTTGCTCCTCAACAGTACTAACTCATGTTTACAGTTAATTAAAACTTTTTCATAATCTTCTGCAAATCCTAATATTTTATTTAATGGTATGGAGACAGAGAAAACTCCGTTTGTAACATTGGTTATTCCTGCAGGAGACCAACCCCAAACTTTTGCACTTTTGGATTCATTTTCATTCAAAGACAAATAAGACTTCATTGTCGTTGTGATACCTGCATTTTTTATTTTATCTATTTCTATTCCATTTAACTCATATCGAATATCTTGGAATAGAAATAACGCAGGATTGTTTACAAAATGCACACTTGTTACCTTTTCTTTAGTGGTACTGTTATATACATCAGCTTTACCTTCAATATACAAAGTGCTGCGTGACGGCAACACATACAAATCTTGCTGATTGATTGGTATTCTTATTTCATCATTATTGTTGAAACTTGTTACATACGGCTTATACGAATGATATTCAAAACTCTCGATACTGTTATCGTATGACGTTGGCTGAGATATATTTAATATGTTCATTTTAACAAGCCTACTAGCTTTAGAAATTCTTTATTATTTTTAGTAACCTTCTTTTTTAAGTCAAACGGTGTTCTTTTACTTATTGCTCTTTTGGAACTGACTTGAACACCTGATGAGGTAGGGTTTTTATTAAAATTAATCATTTTTTTCTAAAATGTAAATAAAGTTGTACGTCTTCTCCACGTAAATTAATCTGTCTATTATCAGCGTCTAACAACCTAATATTAATTGCACTAATTGAACTTTGATTGACTGGAAAATAGATTAAGTTTTTAGGAATTTCAATAATTCTATAACCGGGTGGTACATTAGGCACAAACTCATAAATAATATGGCTTGCTTTCCCATTCACGAATGATCCGCTAACTACGTCACATTCGATGCGTACGATGGTTGTTGCTAAAATACTGACTGGGTACTGAGACTCACAACTTATATTTGCCTTAATTGTGTCGTTAGCAAAACCTAAAATTCTACCAATGGAATTATTTTTCTCGAAATGAACATCTTCTGAACAAAATATTTTGGTTTTGAGAGTATTATTATTACAAGTCAATTTTAATGCAGTGTTCTTAATGTTGCTTTTTAAAAATTCGCAAATATCTTGAAGTTCATATGATCCTTCAGGAATTTCGATGAACTCATTGATACCGTAATAAAACTTATTGTTCCTTTCGTCTATATTAGGAATAGAATTAAAAGTAGAAAAGTATATAAGTCCGCACTCATATTGCCCACGTAATTCTAAAGTTGGTGAATAGTTAGTTATTAATGAGGCTCCTTGCCCAGTTATGGATACAGTGAAAGACATTTTTATACTGTCAAGTTATTTTAATTGTAACCTATATAAATGATTTTTCCAATACTTTCTTAAAAATAATAAACAAAGATGACCACAGTTTACAGTACCGAAAGATTGATACTGTTTGTAATTATAATTTATGTGCCTATCTTTCAAATATTTTATTAATTCTAATGGAGGTTTTAAGTTACCAAAACTGTTAAAATATTCACAGTAATTATTTTCTTTTACATAGGCTACCCAATGAGTTCCAGGATTTGAAGAACTATCTAAATTAAGAATAGCACACTCAATTTTTCTTGGTTTTGAGGGTAACGTATCTCTCATAAAAACGCCACGAAAATATGGAATATCAACTGAGTGCTTTAATATATCTAAATTAG
Organism: Scoparia ambigualis; assembly: GCA_963921215.1. Lineage (NCBI taxonomy): Eukaryota > Metazoa > Arthropoda > Insecta > Lepidoptera > Crambidae > Scoparia > Scoparia ambigualis. Next base: position 22,479,058 of record OY992520.1, read on the forward strand.
TAAGTGCTCGTTTGGGTAACCGTTTAATTAGTTTTTTGGAGGTTGCAAGTACAAGCCCGCTCCTTTTTTGTGAGACTTCAAATACAACCCTTTTCCAAGTGCAACAGCTTCCATCATCTTGTTATGTCGTTCTGATTCTTGAAGATTTTTTTGAGCGACCTTGTAATCGTTAACAGCCTTTGTTATACCTGCAGCACCCCCAGCGAGTGAACCAAGAGCTGATAAACCAGCAAAGATTGGTATGAGGGGTAACAACCCACCAGTTTTCGGAACAGGAATGCAGCGTGGGAAGCGTATTCCTTTTATATTAGAAAACACTTTTTTTGCAGCTGCATGCGCATATTTTATAGCCGTGCGGTTATCATTACATTTTATTTTTTTCATTTGCTTTTGAATTTTTTTAACACCTTTCATGAATGACCGCACTCCTGCTCCGGCTTTAAGTTTTGCTTTCATTGCATTTTTTACTATCCATGATGCAATCTTTTCTCCTTTCCCAGCATCTTTCGATTTCAATCTTTTCTTTGCCATATTTAAAAGTTCTAAATCGGCGTTTTGTCTAACGTTCCAATCTTTATTATTGTAAGCAATATCGTGATACAAGCAAGCTTCATCCAATTTATTTATTCCTCGTTCACCTCTTAGTAAGCGTTTTTTAAGTTTTGTTCCTGGACCACAAAACTGATATCCAGGTAAGTGTAACTCGAACGGAATGTTATCTATTAAATTGTTGACAATGCCGCTTCCTTCCTTCATTGATGTTCGTAAAGTGACTGTACAACATAATCAGGCGATATTTATATTAAGTCATTAATAATTTTCTGTCAACCCAACTGTTTTCACCATCACTGAGACCCAACCATTTGACAAAGAGTTTGTTTCCTTTTTTCTTTAAAACTTTTTCAATAAGATATATATCGGGAAATTGGGTTCTTTGCAGTTCGTATCCGTAAAAAGATCCTAAAATGCTTTGCTTATGTTTGTCTTCTAAGTGGTATGTGACAGGATTTGTATGGTTAACTTTCACAACGTTGAAGATTTCTGTTGACCAGTTGGGAGTATAACCTTTGTAGAATTCACCTTTGTATTTACTAATCCGAACATGATCACCAACACGGTACTTATTTTTTTTCGTTATGTTATTATTTTGTGATTTGATGATGTTGTACTTTACAGTTGTCTGATTTCTTTTGTCAACATCAATAGGTTTAAATTTTGTTATACGATGAACAGTGTTATTATAGCTTTGTACCACGTTTTTCAAATTTTTATTTATCCACTGGTATTGACCGCATAAGCTAAATAGCTTATAAAGGTGACCTTTTAGCGTTCTAATTACTCTTTCAACAATTGCTGCTTTTTTCACAGAATAAGTGGAATAATGGTTAATGTCATATTTTTTCATCAACTCTTTAAAGTTTTCATTATAAAACTCTTTACCTAAATCTGTTTGCAAATTTTTTGGTTTCCGAGACGAATTCAATAATATATTTTCCATTGCGTTGGTGACATTAATTTTATCTTTACTCTTCAAAGGATTTGTCCAAACGTATTTCGATAAAGTGTCAATAACTACTAAAACATATTTATATCCTTTATTAAATTGTGAATACTTTTGAAAATCCATAAGGTCAGCTTGCCATGAATCATCTACTCCTTTTATAATTGTACATCGGCGAGGAAAATTTCTTCTCGCCGCTCTGTGAATTTCTTCTACTATATCTCTTTTACTCATTTTTGTTTGACTTTGCTTGAATCATACGGTCTATTTCTGTTTTTGAGTAAAACATAGTAGACAAGCGATTGGAAGTAGCTGATTCTAAGTTCTGGATGTAAATTTTTACACGACTATTAACTTTATTTATTTCATTCCTTAGATCTTGTACAGTTTTATCCAAATATGCCTTATTTACAGCTTCATCGTCCTTGTCTGGAGATGATAAACCTTTAAGTTTTGATGATTTTAAGTCGTATTCGCCCGTTTCGCACTTTTTTAACGTATCGTTTATGGTATCGATGTATTCAGATAACCTCAAACGTTTATGAATGTGATGACCGAATTTATCTATATTCATTATAATCTCGAAGCTTTGCTTACTGCGAGTATACTGCTTAATTTTCCCCGTGCTATTTGTTTATATTCCATATTTATGATGCCCGCTTCGCGCAGTTCTTCAATTATTGCAACGATTTCATTATCCAAACCCGTGTTACCAGCAGCTTTTGACGCAAGCAGTAATTTCAATCGTTCTATTAATTCATTTGGATCATCCCAATAAACTAAATCTGTATTTGTTTTAACTTTTTTTAAAAGATTGATACCTTTTCCCTGTGGAGGACTCTCAGTACTAGTAGGTTGTTTAGAGAATTTAAATAATGGTTTTATAATACTCATGTATTTAAACCCTTTATTGCTGTTTATTGGTTTGGCAGGATCAAAGTTACGTCTGTGTGCATTAGTATTGATAAGTAGTAGCTTGTAGTTTTCAAGGTCGTCATCTGTAATAACATCTAGATTTGGTACCTTTTTATATAATAGTTCTTTTAAGCCAAGAGTCTTTTCAAAAGTAATGTTTCCAACTTTAAGAATTCTACCGTCATCATGAACGCGAGTGTTTCCAAGCTCAAGTTTCCCTCGCTCATTTCTAATTCCAAAAGGTATGGCATTAAATACTTCAGATGACGTAGACCACGAGGAAGACTCATCTTGATTTATAATGTTTGGTGATGATTGGAGGGACTTAAAAGAACCTTTACTTACATCATGGTTCTTAAAAGGTGACGTAGTTAGGATTTTGTCTGATTTTTGTGGTGTGTCTTGATATTCCTCTTCATCTACACTATTAGAATCAATATATTCTTCACAAGAAGAATACGACTTCTCGCTTTCATTTTTCCTGTTTTTTTTTGATATGGGATCATAAAGCTTTACTTCCTGTAAGTTCTTTTCATCATTTCTATTCGCTAAAATGTTAAGAGGGTCAACAATAGGTTTAAATATTGTTTCCAGGGTAACATTGTTAGAATTTTTAGCATCCTTTATTAAGTCTACCTTCCTTTTAACAGCTGATGCTGATTTTACAATTTGTTCTTTTAAATCTCTTTCCATTTCAATAAATAGGTTTCCTTTCAGCTTTAAGTCACAAATGAAAGTGATTTTATGGCATAATTACAACTGCTTTTGTACATTAATCTAATTCTATAAACGTATCAAATGTCTTCCTATAACATCCTTTGTTTCGTTCACAATCCTTATTTATTACAAGATAATTGAATGGTTTCTTCCAAACAGTTGAGCACATTTCTCGAAATTGTGACCAAGTCATGTCCGACCCTACGTGTTCATCATATACGTGTTTCAAATTTACATCGTCCTGCTTAAATAATATAATTAGGTTAGAATTGTCCCTAATAAGTTGTTTTGGTACTTTTGTATAAGTTTGATTAATATAAAAACAATCGATATTTTTATGACGTCCCATAGCAAAATAATCTCGGATGTGGTTTTGGTTTTCACAAGCAACATCATCAAATATAATAATCGAGTCAGACAAAGCATCATGTGGACTCAAAACTTCGGTGTTGTCATTATATTTATGATACGATGTACCTGCAACCATATTTAATACTTTTTCTAAAAATATGTATTTAGGTTGATACAAAGATTTTGAATAAACATAAAGGTTGCGGAACCGTGGACCATCTGTATGTAGTAATAAACTAATTACTAAGTTTGTCTTTCCACAATTCGAAGGGCCGCAAACAATACAACGGATACTGTTCGGCAATAAGTTGCCATGACGTTTTAACTCATTTGATGATGGTGGGCAAATGCATTTTAATTTTAATGACTGTTTTTGTTTAACAAATCTCATAGCAGCTGTTTTCTTATTGACCACAGTGTTTCGGGAGTTTCAATAAAATGACTTTGAAGCATAGCGCTTAAACATATATACGAGCGAATGGCAGTGATTTTCAAAAGTAATATTGGGACATTCTAGATCACTTTTTAACGACATTGATCGAACGTCAGTGAGATCAATGGAGTGAAAAGTGATCTAGAATGCCCAATATTACACTACTGACCTCTTATTAACCTTTGCCTAAGATTGAGGTCAAGCGCAAACCCTTAATCTATTACAATAACCAAAAGCTTTACCGATTTCGTCAAAGAAGTTTACGTCACAACAACATTTTGCCGAGTCAACGCTAAAGTGGTGCCATCATTGAGCTTATATAGGTGCCATATATTCCGTCAACCTTCAACTAACTCTATGGTCTGCGAGAGAAAATTTTACGAATTGCTGCCAACTTTTTAAAAGTTAATATTTATGTGTCTTTCGTAAATCAGAGCGATGGCGAAGGTAGTGTATAGCTTCGCATTAAGATGTCGTTAGCGTGAAAGAGGTTTTGAAAAGCATTAATTAATTATGTTTGGTGCATCACCGTAGATTGATATATAGACAAAAAATGTTTTATGAATAACTTATTTACTGGACGTATTTATTAGTTTGCTTGTCTTAAAGATTGATTTATATTTCTACTATAATTTATTAATTTTATTTTAAAATTTAGTATTGCTTTTCTCAATATTAGAACATAAAAAAATGTATGCGCAGAGGGAAGCTGAGCAGGTGGATTACCTCTGAATTTGTTTGTTTCGGGTTAATTTTAATTTATATCAGGTTGAATTAAAGTTTTGTCTTTGACTAGGAAAATAAACTTATCCCGTTACAATAAGCATAAAGTTATCACTCTTTAGATGCAAAAAAAACTAGAGAAAATATTTAATGGAATGCATTCCTTTACGAGAACGATCGATGGAAAGCGGGCGACAAAGCCAGGATAGTATTATACATGATAGTAATACACGGTCATCAAAATAACATAATAAAAAAATACATATTGTTCTGTTCTTGTTCCGGGATGCAACCCAAAGCATACACACAGCTTTATCACAATAATGATCATAAAAGCAGCTAATTTTAGAAAATATAATTTAGGATATTCTATATTGTCATCAGACGACGACGACGCATGCAGGACTTGTTGTTTCTTAAAAAGTTTGTGCAGGGCTTTTCGATGTGCCAAAATATATTGAATAGGATCCTTGTTTGTGTTCCTCTCTTGCGTAGTAGGCGCAAAAACAGACACTTTTTTAACCCCCTTATTACAGAACCAATCTGGGTATGCACGCGCCTCTAAGTAGATTAATAACTACTTATAATGAATGGCATAATCTTTTTCATCTTGACATTTTCTATGACCAACCCAAAATGCTCAAGGAAAAAATTTTGAAAGGTATAACCTAACTATATTATTTTCTGCTTTTTTTAAACCAGTCTGTTTAAACTTTTAGTAACTTTTATTTTTTAGTTATATTTTTGCTTTTTACTTCATTTTAATTTTAATAACGCACAATGTTTCTTCTAGCATGCTGGCATTATCTGTAATTGATATAAACATGAGGATAATATCTTATCATGTAATTGTAAATGATTGTGTTCATATTGTTGATGTGCCTAATAAATAAATAAATAATAATTAAATCAGTACAGATCAAACTTGGCGAGCGATGTGACCACGTCGAAAAATAACAACTGTTTTTATTTTTGCTTATAAATAAGATATAAATTAATTCTTGTATGAAAGTTTTTTCTTTTATAATCACTCTTTAGTGTATTTGAATAAGTAGAAAAGTGATGCGAGTGAGACGACAAAATCTTATATCAATTAACGAATTTAACTAAGAAGTAGTTGTAGGCTTCGCCGCATTACAAGAATATAATGACATACATAGATTCATTCAGTCCAGGTTTCACAAAAAACACTAATTGCACGTGTGGTCAGCGTGATAAGTGGTGACACCATCGCTATTCTATGCTATTGGATGTATGTGCAGTGTTTAGTCCGTTAGTCGCCTTTTACGACACCCAAGGGCAGAAGGGGTTGGTAGTATTCTTATAATGCGCCCGCTATACCACACGGCAAATATAATTACAAGCAAGACATTTTGGCAGGCTCCCAGACACAGGACAAACAGGCGGCCTTTACGACCACACAAGGGCGAAACTTTGCTTGTTATCGAGAAATATCACAACATATCTCCGGGCCTTTATAGGGAAACTTTGTAGTGCACGCACACGATAAAGGTCGATCCACACATTTTCGTGCGTTCTCAGGGTCGCGGCTACGATGGGCCGAGACAGTACGTATGTTTCATGTCGAGTTTTTTCTGCTTATTCGGCTCTAATGAACATGCTCGTCAACACGGTACGTATGCGTGGCTTAATATAGCTAACTCGTCTAGATGTTATTAACACGAGTTTTAAAGTGATATAATAATCAGTGTTTGATATAATAAAGAAATAACCATATATATGTACACCACGCAAACAAGGATTTACATTAACTATTTACTAAGCGGTATTTTTGTGTTTCTGACACTTGAACGCTCGACCCCAATACTGCACGGATTTATGTGAATCAACCTTAAATCACTGACCGAAAGGTTTCAATTGAAAACTTTGGGCATATTGATTGGTTCAATAACATGAACTTCATTGATTCATTTCAGCATTTGGAAGGCTGAAACTAATGGAATGCTTTCACTGGACTCTCAAAACAAATAAATGTTTGATATTAGTTTTACAATCATTTTGATTATATTATACCTAGATTATAATAATACTTTTATTGGTTAGGAAAATAACTTTAAAACAATAATTACTTTTTATAGTTATTTTCCCATGTCACAATTTTTGAATATCGCTTTAGAGCAACAGACAGTCTGCCAGATTGTATCAGATGGAAGAACTTTTACACTTAAATATCGGATGATTCGAAAGATAATTTTGGTACATAATAAGAGGGTTACGTGGAGTAGCATGTTTGCTGTGAGTTAGAATGTAGGAAAATTATGTTTGTTCACTTATACGCAGAATTTAAAAGCGGATGCAGAGGCAACTGTGCTCGCTCATAGATTTCTAGCCTCTAGTGGCAATTTCGTTTCATATCTTTATCCCAAAGCGCAAGCAATATTCAACGTTAAAACAGATCTATGTTCCGAACAACAGGCACAAATGTTCGGGTGTGTAAATCGCCGCACCCTGCCACGACTCCGAGTTTCCAAAAGGATGGTTTGATCACGCTTTCGAAATCTGAGAAAAAAGTACTATCTGTATATCCAAATTCCCCTAGAACATTCCAATACCGCAAACAATCAGTGTTCCCCCGAATAAAGACGTCTAACTTGATCCCTCATTTTGCGTACGATTCAATACGCGAGCGACAAAGGGATACCATTATAATACGTAGGTAACGTGACGCGGCGTGCATACCGAATGAAGTAAAACCAACACACCAAATTGGTGCCGACGTACGTTACCTACGGGCGTTAAGTGAAATTTTATGCCGTCTCGTAAAAATCCACGTGTTAACGGCAACCGTTGCGCCCGGCGCCGAGTTCCGACGTTATACGTAACGTGTAACGTAGAACAAAGGTCCGCACAGGAGCGCGGAACGTGGCTTGTTCCGCACCATTAACCGCGAACATTAGTGTATGTACTTTGTTTCTTTCGCTGGTACCTATGTAATTGTGTTTCTTGACTTATGTGCTTTCATCGGAAGATAGCCGGTAGAAGTACTTAACGTACAATGTTAATGTGCTGGCTTTCTTACGCTTCTACTCGTTAATGGGAAGCTGTTTCAATACATCAATATTTTACGACTTCTAGAATAGCTTTTGAAATTTTAACGTTACATAATGTTTGCACTGTTAATTATGAGCCTTCCCTCCCACTCATATTTAGTTCAAAGCGTTCTTTTGTCATTATAAACTTTGCACCCAGCTCAAAACAAAATTGACATGCGATTGACATCCAACACAACGTCATTGAAAATTATGATAACAGGAATTTTGCATTGATTTCTTCGCTCACATGATGAGTCTTTAAAATATAAGCAAAATATTTGTCTGCGAAGTATTATGTATTAACACAAATCCCTAGCTAAAAAAAGCCAATCAATATTCTTACTCGCATACTCCTCTGAAAAAGGATGTATCAAATTTTTATTTTACCACGAAGCTCCGATATATCTTTGACAAGAAAAATGGATGAGCGCGGCAAGCGACGGCGAAACAGCAGCACGAATGGGAAGCTTAACATCTTAGCTCGTTGCAATAAGGTTTGAATTCGAATAGAAACTGTATTAACGCTTCAAGACATCATGATGGATTAATAGCCGCCAGAGGCTACGAGTACAATTTAAACTGTTTCAGAAGACTGAAGGCGAAAAGTTTTTAATGTACCGCAATGTACCTGTGCTAACCACCGAATGAATAGCCCCGCAAGTTTGTCTAAGTGCTATACGTAATGGCCTTTTTATGTTTCTTTTGCTTTGTAAGGCGGAATATGAGATTTTAGTGGAAATCTTTTCAGTGTAATAATGTGGTTTTGAAACATATTTCTCACGTGGTATTCCAAGGTATGCGCCGTTCTTCTGTTTTAGTTTGACGGAGACGTAGAATCGTACCGAACACGGCGTAAGCGTGCAGTCGTATTATGCTGTATATAAACGTTTACAGTGGAGTTTAAGTAGCCTTATTTTGAGATTTGAACATGAGATAAGATAAACAGTTCCACAGTAGTAGAGAAAATTCGGTTTAAGTGCACTCCTACTACCAGCCTTATCATCATGTAACATCTTACCTGAAGATGAAGGCCTTACCCATAGACAAATAAAAATACGGGAGATATTTCTGTATCCGGCTAAAGTCCACTAAGACACAATTGTGGACTTCTTAAATTAAAGAATTGAGGCCCCTGGCTATCCGTTACAAGAAGGTCTTGAACATACACATCTACCCAGCCTACCTTAGTCGGCTAAGTTGATGTGTATGAGCTGGGTAGATGTGTATGTGACTCTTATGTCACATTATTAATACCAAAAGAAAACAGCGAAAAAACATTAATTTTTCTTATTGTAATTTAAGATGTATAACAAGTTATTGTTAATATTGAATACGTTAAAAGCAGAATTTAAACCATTTTCACTCAATGTTATTGAAACCATTTTTAATTAGATAACAGTCATAAAGAAAATCAGTAATCAAAGCGGGGGCAATGACCGAAACTGACTCGCAATAAATTAGAGGACTGAAATAATCGGCCGAGAAATGAGGCGGATTATCAAAGATTTTTCTCGAATAATTAACGACCTTCACCGTGTTACCTTAAAAGATGATCACGGAAGTTTCGCTTGGAGCCAGGGATGTTATGAAACTCCGTGACCGTAACCAAAACTATCGGATACCAAAAATAAATATCCGTCCGTAACCATATCCGAATCTGATATTGAAGTTTATGATAATTCAGGATAATTGTAAAGTCTAATTAATGAAACCTTAATGGCCCGTTATGCCTGGTTTAGAGAAGAGTATCTACATCAAAATGAGTAGGTACCTAGCGACTTTTGTTCTTTGATAGTAGTACCAAATGGACCAATATAAAAATAAAGTCTCCTTCATCAACCGCCAGAGTGAACTACACTACTACTCATTGTGATGGCCCGCTTCTATTAGCTGGAGCCGACTGTATAAAATATCTTGGCTCGGCTTGGCTTATGCTCTGTGCCAGTCACTACCGAGTTATTGTGTCATCTCATGGGGTCGATCCTCTGAAACCCATCTAATTGATGTTGAAAGAGCTTAAAAGGCAATTTAAATACTGTGGCAGGGTTTCCTTTTCGTTTTCCTACCAATATTCTATATAAAGAATGGGGCATCCTAACTGTGAGGCAAATATTCATCCAAAATATTACGCAAGCAACACTTTGATTTGGATTTTGCCTTGACCTTTTGAAAGATAGACGTAGAAAGTACAGTCTGCAGAAGACAATCATTCCAAACAGTTCTCTCTAGCAAATTTTACTGATAACTAGGGCCATATCTATATAACAAAATCAACAAGTCCATTGACATCTACCTGTGTTAACATAATTGCAAAGAAACTGTTTCAAACTGGCTCAAGACTTTTTGACTATGACTTATTGGAGTCACCGCTTATTAGATATTTCTTTTTTAAGTTTTTATTTTTTTTTTTTCTTTTAGCGCTATCTCATGCATCGGCATTCCTCGTACTCTTATTACTGTTTAAAGTTTTATATTATTTTACGTTTCTTAAACTTTACAAGTACTTTACTTGTTAAGTTAAACTATATCCTACTGTGTTTTAGGGAGGGGGGGGGGGGGGGGGGCTGGTGGCCTGTATTACAGGTATTGCTATACCAATCTCAGGCACCAGACTCTCACATCTTTAGGTTAGTTTGTATGTAATTTTATATATCTACCCATAAATTGTACAACCTTATTTGTGAAGAGTTTTATATTTATAATATAGTAAAATCATTACGTTGTAACTATTTGTATTTTTCTTTTACAATTCCAAAAAATCTAATATCCGTAACCGTATATGGAACAGGATTATACTATCGAAAAAATTAAAAAAGTTTAATATCCGTAACCGTCAATTAAACCGGTATAATATTATCCATATCCGTACGATGATCCGAAATTTCATACCCATAACATCCCTAGTTTGAAGTAATAAGTGACTACTTTTACGTGAAAACGAAATTATATTACCAATGAGTTGGAGTGACTTTGAAGCCCGGAATTTCCATAATTTATTTGATTATGCTTTCTTATTTTATTGCTGTTTGGTGTTGCTACAAAATAAATGTATATAGGTTTTTTTTCTCTATTTTCAGGTAAGTCCATGACCTCATCGAAATCTTTAGTTGAAAAGAGATGAAGGTAGGTACATTTATTTTAAAAGCAAAAAGAAAGAATGTATTCTAAATAAATGCAGATCTACCCATTAATAGAGTGTATTTTTATGATTGTAAAGAGTAGTGTAACAAGATCTTTGTAGATACGAGTATTACCATCAGCAGACAGTTGTATGACCCGGCCTGTACATCTATTGTAGGTCTTACGATTAAAAGCAAAAGTCATAAAAAAGTGGCTTTTTTCATTAATATTTACCATTAAACGCCGTTTACCGGTATTTTAGTGATATTATAGCACTGAATAGAAAGAGAAAATAAAAGAGCAAGTTACCACACTTCTAGAACACAAGACAAGTGTGATGAAAAGACAAACCCAAGTGTACATAACTTTTTCTCGCAAAGAATTCTACCGTGGAGATTTTACAGAACATGTACAAAACAATATCAACATAATTATGTTGAAATTGTTTTATAAACTTTACGCTACAATATTTGTACTCTGTCGACTTTTTCCCTAACCTATTTTATTTATTTGTAAACTAATGTAGTTTCACAAATCACATTATTACATTATTAATTTCGCATTATAATAATAAAATCAAAGTTAATAAGCTTCACTTTGTTTTAATAAGAACCAAAACAGACTGAATAATGCATAAACTCATAGATTAAAAAATGCAGTCTCCAGAGCAGCGTAACAAGATGAAAACGCTTAACCCGGTCTACCGCCAAAAGAGCACAAAAACATTTTTTGGAATAAAAACAACGCCGCTAGTGCAGCAATTAATTAAACAAAGGCCAGACTAAAAACCGTAATAAAAAGACATTCAAAGGTGAATTGTAAAAACAGTGCCATAAAGAACGATGCCCTACTTCCGTCGTCGGCAGAGATTCACTTTCGACAATAATTTCCAATAGGTGGGAGGGGGCGATGTCACCCACCCCCCTACTGGATGGGATTCCTTTGTCGCGGAGGCTTTCGGGGTGTCTATGAGCTTGCAGCAACTATTTTTACACTTTTGTTGTACCTTTGATTCGAGATGCAATGAATACCAATCTTGAGTACAACTTCCTACATAATACTGTACTGGATTTGCTTGGCCTTTCTTCGTGCCAATACAGAGACAACGATTTAAAAATACAACCGTCGATATTTCACAACTAAATGAGGTGGGTTCAATGTAAATGTGTGTAATTAAAAATAAAGATGAAATTACCCAAATTGCAAAGAGGGACGTACACAATTTTATAACTCTGTGACATATTTTAACATAATGTAGTCTCTATGTAACAACTTACAACCAATACTTTTTCTCAGATCAATGATCACACCTTCCTAACAATACAAAGAATCAGATAACAGATAAACCATAGAATGCTGTGTTGGCAAAACGAAATGTATCGGAGCATCCTCCACAATATCTGATTCCGCTTGAGTAAATAACTTTAGTAGCTCATACAATGACGAGTGCAGGAGATAGGTAAATGAAAGACGGTGGTTTAGGTCGGGAAGGCTTTGAAAGGAGCCGTCATGCGCGACGGGTCTTGCCTCATTCAGGAGGGATGATGGAATACCGCTTTTCCCGCCTTCGAGACCTTGCTAGTTAGATTTATATAATACCCCATGGTTCTTAGTGAAACTATCCACACGAAATTTAGAGACCATTCATCATAATGTACATACTAACATTGGGTACTTTTTAATTTTTACGTTATTTAGCTTTTGGTGGAATTTGTCGTTTCATTACCTATAAACTTGTAGTCTTATAGTAAGTAAAGTTTATGTAGAACCTACTTATAAACAATTAGATTTATTCATTACATTGTTATAGATTTATACACTTTTCTACATTTTTACGTATTGGTATCCCATACATTATTTTGAACCATCTCAAATATTTATATGCATGGAAAGTTCCGAGATCTAGTAAGGTAATAGTTAATTTAAATAGTGTTATTGAATTCATGCAATTTATTTATTTTTAAGGACAACCAACAACCAACAAATCTTCACTAGTATACAATCTAATATTCTTAAGAACTAGGTTATTAGCTTAGTGCAGATTCACTTACAGGGATTGTTTTTCAAAACATTCATTGCCAAGAGAACCCGGCTATTAATTTAAGCGTGCTCACCTGGATACAAAGCTCAATCTATTTAATCAAAACTTCTTTAAGTTACGTATATTATTACGTAACTAACAACACAACATACATTGCTGCGGTCGCTTTACAGTATCTGATTACAAACATCCAGACCGCAGGTTGTAAGGTGCGCGCTATTTAGTTAACGGGATGGGTCGTTAGCTAAATTGATGGTCCTACTAATTGACTGTGACATAATCACAGTATAGTCGTATTGTAATTATGCGCAATTTATAGGATACCTGCAAGTCATGGTAAATGGTCGCTTAAAATTAACAAAATGTAGTGCATTTTTCATAATTTTGATCTGTTAAAAAAAAGTTTCCTTTACTTGTTGCCAAGTAAGTCTAAGAACGTTCTTGGCGGGAAAGTGAAGGGTCATGTCTGCAGTTTTGTATTATTTTCCATAATTTGTATTTTGTCGAATATTGATGTGAAATAATGGTGGATTATTTACTGTTAAGTGTTCGTGAACGTACATGAGTGTTAGCAAATAAAACAAAACAGTGCAACATCACTTTACAAATTCTCTCAAGAAGTCCGTAAGATACCTCAATAAAGTCTCACAGCTTTATTGATTCTCGAGGGGTTTGGGGGAAAATCATTTACCATTAAACGTTCATTATCATCCACTTAATGTAAAGAAAATAATAATTACTATTAAAAACTTGACACTGGCTAAATGTGCTGGTCGCACGAAGCCATTATTTAAGAGAAATAAAAAGTAAGTCTTATGTAAAAAGTATATCATCATGCTTATTTCATTTGACAACCTCTGTGGTCGAGTGGTAAGCTCGCCGGTTTTGACGTCGCGCTATCTCAGGTCCTGGGTTCAATTCCAATCCGGGTCATTTAGTAAAAAAAACTTGTTTTTCTAAATTCATTCCGGGTCTGTGTGTACTAGGTCTACAGCGAGTTTTAACGACGTATATAAGATGACTGCTAGAAACCGCTAGAAACTTCAAGTGCTGGTCAGGTCAAGTGTTTTAAACATGACAAAAAGGACAAAAAAGGAATTCGTGTTTTTTCGTAGGTACTTGTCGCCCAGCTGACGGGGGCAACGGCCGGCCGGCCAGCCATATGTTGACCCGTCAACGTAGGTACTTATCGCCTAGCTGACGCGGATGGGTCAACAGAAATTAGATACTCAAAGACTATCCAATTAAAATTCGAAAAATGAATTATTTCATTAAAAATGAATAGAACACGAATTCCTTTTTTGTCATTTTTGTCATGTTTAAAACTCTTGACCTGACCAGCCCTTGAAGTTTCTTGCGGTTTCTAGCAGTCACCTTACATATCCAAATATTTATTTTACCTCATCGGGGAATATATCATGCGGGGAACATCAGTTTGTCAACCGACTTTGTTTATATCCGGAATATTTCAAAAGACAAAGGGAGCCATTTTAGATAAATTCCCCCCACTCTTCACAGACCGAGTGTCTGTTTGTTTCATTGCGAAAGTTTCCAAGTGGATCAAATTACTTTTGACATTGCTAGGCATCCGCCTCTCAGACTCTCCATGGCAACGGCCCGATCATAAACTCCCTATATATTTGTAACTTCAGACTAAAACGAATTCTTGCAATACTATATAACTAAGAGACACATAAACTCCCAATATAATTTGTAACTTCAAACTAAAACGAATTCTTGCAATACTAAGATTTAATATTTCACCGTCTAAACTCGAAGTGGTTTCATTTCACGTTAAACTATTTTGGAAGTAGGTAAATAATACGCAATGATTACAACTTTACCTGTTTTTAGGGGTTTAATGAGATGCCCTCGATTCTAGTAAATCAGATAAGGTAGTCACCATGTAGTAGTTACAAGGTAACATTCATAGACAAAATCAGTTGTAATAAAAATTTGGGTTAAAATTATTTTTATTTCCAACTAGCTGCCGCACGCGGTTTCACCCGCGTGGTTCCCGTTCCCGTAGGGATATCGGGATAAAAAGTATTCTATGTGTTAATCCAAGCTATAAACTATCTGTATGCCGAATTTCATGCAAATCCATTTAGTAGTTTTTACGTGAATGAGTAACAAACATACACACTCACAAACTTTCGCCTTTATAATATTAGTGTGATTTGTATTTGACACTGTAAAATATGGAGAAAAGAAATGCCCTTGCTGAGTTTTTTGCCGGTTCTTCTCTCCGAAGAGTTAGTCAGAGACTAGGCAATGGGGACAGCAAAAGCACTCCTCTACCATAGTCCACTTTTCATCAAATAGCGACTGCAAATGTGCTCAGCGAGACAGGTGGGAAGCCCATCACCGCTCTAAGCTGTTGGATATATGTGCAGTCTTTAGTCCGTTAGTCGCCTTTTACGACACCTAGGGTGGTATAGTATTCTTTCACCGTTACGCGACACGTTCAAAATGTATAGTAACTAAAAAAAGCTGAAAGTGACGTCTCCCGCCATAGACTTACGAACCAATGGCACAGTGGCATAAGTGCACAATATTTATTGTAGCCTAAATTGAATATTTGATATTAAATTGAATTGAATTGATGTCAAATTATAAAAAAATGAACTGTATTAAAAGTAAATACAAAACTAACTTTAAACTTTATTTTTCTACTCTTGGATGAAAGTTGGCACAAACTGAACTTTAATTATTCGTAAGAATCATAATTAGAGATTCTGATCGCACTGTATTTAAAGTCGTTTTAGTAACATTTCTTCCGTAACAACGATTGCAGCATACAGTACAACCATTTAAATATAACCTCTTCAAGAACTATCCGACCGATGAAGTAACCTGCTTACCGATTCTTAGAGCAACTCCTGAGGCACCCTCGCCTGTTTAATGTACCGGAACGAAGTAGGAGTACCGACGTCCTTTAGACGTATAGTCGACCTATTTGCTGTAACGTAACCCCTGGGGGTTGCACTATTCAAACATGTATTTGGAGGGATTTTCACAAAAGCCGTGTGGCGAAATGGTGTTTCCTAGTTACGACTTTATATTAGAGAAATAAATGTCAACTAATGATGCTTTTGAAGTGGTTGGGCCTTTTTATACTTAACACTTTTACACGACTTTGATACTTAACATTTTTGTTAAGACTTATACCCTTCAAACCCCACACCTAAAAACTCTATTCCGTCAGACCCCAAGCGGCCATATATGGCCACGCTGGCCGCGCTCTCCACTTGACTTTGTACCGTGTTCTTATACACTTAGAGACTACTTTAGTATGAACAGGGTCGATTATTTCGGTACTGTGGTACATTTTATGCATCGTGAATGCAAAATTTAACATGAACTGCGTTTGATTTTTTTTTCCATTTCCGCAAATTTAAATTCTCGCCAAATCGCACCTGCTGTCAAAATTTTTAGACATTTTGATGCCAAGACAGAGGTTAAGAGAAATAAATGTACTTTAATGATACTTTTGAAGTGGTTGGACTTTTTATACTTAACTCTTTTTTTTTTTTTTGGTTGTGTTTTTCGCCTGTGAAGCAGACACCCGGACACCGAGAGGAGGGAGGAGGTGAACTCTACATGAGTACGACACCAGGCGGCTGGCGAAGTTATGTCAGACTCCTACTGACTAAACACCCCTATGAACTTGCCATGAACCTGGAGAGATTCATATAGGCTTCATATGATGCGATCGCCCCGTGGGGGACGACGACGCAATACTTAACACTTTTACACACACATTTATATACTTATTGCCAGTTTCCCAATGGGCCTATCAGAGGGTGGGCTCTCCATTTACTAAGACACTAATGACTTTATCTGACTATTATCCCCGAAGGGTTAATCAGAGACTGGGCAATGAGGACAGCAAAAGCAGTCCTCTACCATAGTGCAATTTTCACCAAATAGCGACTGCACACGTGTTTAACGTGACAGGTGGTGAGCCCATCGCCGCTCTATGCTGTTGGAAGTATGTGGAGAGAGCACAGCTTTCGATTTGCTTTGACAGTTAACACTTCACTCAGTTTAAAGTATTTATTACGAAAAACTTTCTTACACATTACAAAATAAACATTGCTAATCCACAATAATTAATAACTGAAGGAGAAAATCTCCAGATATTTATCTGTAGAGTTTACAAAGCTTTGTCTTCGCAATCTACGTACTTTACAAAACATAACTTATAATAATATACTTTCGTGCAAAAGTATGGAATCACCTACTTGTGATTTGTTCCGTGTCATCTTAAGTAGGTATGGATATTCCAAATACTTATCTAAAAATGAATTTCTGTTCGCTTGTCTCGCAAAAACTCGAGAATGACGAAACCGATTTGGCTAATTTTGTTCTTGAAGTATTCGTGAAAGTTCAGGGAAGATTTAAACAGTGAGAATTAATAGTAAAAATCCTTAAAGAAAACTATAAACATAAAATGACGTCGTTCAATATAGGTTTTAAATATTAATTGGTTGCTAAAAACTTATTGCAGTTTTCTTACTTCTTCTTCGCGACGTTTATATTTTTCTGTCAGTTTAGTTGTCATTGCGATTTGGACACCTCAGAACAATACTGCTATAATTATTGTTCTGAGTTGGACACAACCTCAGAACATTGAGGTAAATAAACTAGAGAAGACGTCCCATACAATAAATGTGCACAGCTACAATGATACTTGTACCGTGGTGCGGGGCTTACCTAGTTGTAACAAAACAGAAAATACTCTATGCATTCAACCGAAACATGGCCGCCGCTACATGTCTCGGCGATTTGATAAAATAATTAATCATCTATAATTTAGTACGTATTTCCAGGTGAAAAGTGATTCCTTTGGTTTTATTTGTATTTCCTGAGTTGTTTAAACAGTACCTTAGCACACATAAAGGCATATTTTAATAAAATAGAACACAGAATACATGCGTATTGTTGCGTCTAGCGCCTGCCACAGACTACTACAGTTGGAGCGAGCTGGCTCGAACACGTGTTACAAACAATCTAGTTGAGACGTCTTCTCTAGTACGTAGTACATTATAACTCAATGCCTCAGAATAACCTCAAAACAATAACTATATTGTTCTGAGAGAATAACACATAGTTATTATTCTATGAACACAACACAACGTCTGTCGGGTCTAATATTAAACAACGTAGGTAGGTAGGTACACCTACTTAGTCAGAAGGTAAAGTCTCTTTTTTTGAGTGTTGACTCTTTATTTTACACTTAGGCTTTTACCTACATAAAAATAAAATAAATAAAACACATTGTTTTCCAAACGTCACGCGAACGACATTGAAATGAAACTAAAATTTTATTTACGAATCCACTCACGTATTTTCGGTCGCGAAAATAAAACATGACATTATTAAAAAAATAAAAGTTTCCGCAAAACTGTTCTCGAAAAATACAGGACAGTATTTGTATTGGCAATATCTATTTTGGCCAAAATCGGTAAAACCATAATCGTATTAGCAACTAAACGAGGCCGAGCAGACCACTCAAAGAGGCTGTAAGTAGCTTTGCCCATTGTTCTCAAAAGCTCTTGAACATAACGAGTAGGTACGTTTATCTTATCATCTTAGACCTCGGTGTCTAGCGGTTCGACTACCAGTATCAGACCAAGAGATTTATAGTTTGATTCCTAGTGGTGGCTACATGTTTGTGCTCATTTTGGTTGGTAGTAAGTATTGTCTTATTACTTCCGCTTGGCTAGATACCACCATCTTATCTAAATATGTCGATATGACATCAATGTTGTGTGTTTAATTTCTAATGAATTGTAACCGTATCGCGCAGCGGGAAATGAATACTTTTACCCCCTCTCTTCCCTTGGGTATCGTAAAAGGCGAATAACGCACTAAAGACTACAGATACTTCAACAGCATAGAGCGGCGATGATTGGCTCACCACCCGTCAGCCTGAGCACATGTACAGTCGCTATTTGGTGAAAAGTGGACTATGGTAGAGGACTGCTTTTGCGGTCCTCATTGCCTAGTCTTTGACTAACCCTTCGGGGATAATAGTCGTGATTATGTATGTTACTAGCATTGTTGTGTTCCAATAAAGGAGGAAATTAGCCCTTTAGACGATCTTCGAAGTTGAATGGTTAGCACGCCGCCGATTCTGATGTCGTCATTTCTGAGGTCAGGTTCAGATCATGCTCGGGTCAATTTAGAAATAAATGATACTTACCAGAACTATTTCGGGTCTGGATTGGCAATTAAAATAAAACGTGCAACATAACTTTTCATTGAGGTCTCAGTAAAATCCCACAAGTTTACTAAATCTCAAGAGTTTTGTGGAAATATCACTTACCATTAAACGTTCATATTATCACTCATTATCATCTTCAATAAGCAAAGAAAATATTTACTACTAGCGGCCGCTCGTGGTTTCTCAGGAATATCAGGATAAAAATTATTTTATGTGCTATTCCAGGTTATAAACTATCTGTATGCCGAATTTCATCCAAATCCATTCAGTAGTTTTTACGTGAAAGAGTAACAAACATCCATCCATACTTACAAACTTTCGCGTTTATAATATTAGTAGGATTATCTCTTACTTGACACAGGCTAAATGTGCAGACCGCACCAAGCCATTATTGAAGAAAAATAAATACCATCAGTAAAAAATTAAACGCCCTCCGTGGTCGAGTGGTTAGCGCGCCGGGTCTGGCGTCGCGCCAACTCTGAGGTCCCGGGTTCAATTCACGGTCGGGTTAATTGATTTCGGGTTTGGGTGTTTTTCTATGTTTATGTATATTTATCCGTTATCTAGTTTAACCATACTAACGAATTTCAATAGCAGCTTATCTTGGGCTAGATGTGGGTGTATGCGGAAACAAATTTTAGTTATTTATTATTTAAATATTTTGCCCAGCAAACTTGAAGCTTCCTCTCGACAATCTCCGAAGTTGCGACTTTGTTCCCCACCACAGAGAGTTGTGGTCTTCCCCACACACTCATCTTATCAGATATTGTGTCTCAACACGTCTGTATTGTGGCACGACTGCGCCCTCTACCGAACTTTTTCGATAATCTTTTGTTTACGCGCTCACGAACACTTAGATTCCACCATCTTATTATTTTTCTGGACGTTTCCACCCTAAGTATCATGCTTTTAGAATGGATGTTTTTTTGTACACTGTCCGGTGAACGCGACTTCGTTCGCGAGGACTTAACTATCCCACAGGTTCATGTTATCAGAATATAATGTATCCTATGTCTAGTCCAGATCGTGGTCTGTCTATGTAGAAAATTTCATCTAAATCCTTCCAGCTGTTCTCAAGTGATGCCCGTACCAACGAACAGCATTTTATTTTATTTATTTTAAGAAAAAGATTATTTAAATAAGATTTAATAGAAATTCAACACATTACTAAAACATGCGTTGTTGTTTGACCATGTCGGGTAGCGGTGAAATAATATACTACCACCCCCTGTCTTCCCTTGGGTGTCGTAAAAGGCGAGTAACGGACTAAATACTGCACATACCTACATCCAACAGCATAAAGCGGCGATGGGCTCACCACCTGTTATGCTGAGCACATGTGCAGTCGCTATTTGGTGAAAAGTGGACTATGGTAGAGGACTGTTTTGCTGTACTCATTGCCTAGTCTCTGGCTAACCCTTAGGGGATAATAGTCGTGATTATTATGTATGTATGTACTAAAACAGGAAGCGTATAAAATTCAGAGAAATGGCAGGCTATTTGATACGGATGTATTTTTCATTCGCCTGTCTCTGCGTTTTTAAAGTGATAAAATTTTTAAAAGCATGCCAAAAACTGCTAGCCTGTAAAAGTTTAATAGCTGCTATAAATCCAAAAGTTTTTATACACCCAAAACCAATTGTGTCATAAAAGCATAAGACGTTATGATGCATAAAACTTGGAATATTTAAATAAACAATTATATTGCATATAAATGTTGTATTGTTGTATATAAGGTATTGAATATAAGGATTATAACACTACGCAGATACGGTAATATTTTATCTGCGTATAAAAACTTATTTATCTGAAAGCATCACACACTAAACAGATACGATAACATACGAGACAATACATTCACTCGGAATCCTTCACACTGATGCCGATACGGCAGATGTTATCTGCAGATATATTTGTATACGCAGATAATAATCTCACCATCTGTCGGTATATGTCGGTGCTCACAGATACTGTACGATAAAATATAAATTATCTGCGCTGTGTGTGTTGGTTCATATGATTTATATAGAGAGCGATATTGAAAGATAATATCTTCTCAGATACAGATATCTTACCGTATCTGCGTAGTGTGTGATTAGCTTTAACGACAAGCTCGCTGATCACGTGATATTCTTTTATAGTTTGAGCCTTCGATCAACAATATGAGCGTCCAATTTTAGACTTAAGTGTCAAGCGGCGTGCAAAAAAGTAGCGCTCTTATCTTTGATCACATTAGCTCTTATACAATTTTAAGCCTTTTTGAAGAACCCCACTCTGTATGTGTTCCTTTTTATCTTCTTTGGTTAAGCACTTAGACGTTATCTCACTGGAAAGTGACGATAAGGCCGAAGGTGGGAGCGCACTTCAACCCGGAGTCCTCACCACTGAGGAACCGGCTATCTTATCTCTAAACTGTTGAAACACATCAATGCTACTAATTAATTAATTATTTGTTGTTATGGCGCCAGACTTTAGATGAGACGGTGGTAGCTATAGCCACGCGGACTTAACAAGCCAACCAAACCCGGTACACAAAGATGTATTCTCCGCTTGGAATCGAACCCGGGATCAGGCTTAAGACCGGTAGCTAAGCCACTAGACCACAGAGGCGGTTTTTGTATAGGTCAAGGATCATAAGACCGCCGGCGGTTGCGAAACAATTGTTTTGCAATTGTGTCTGGTTTTACGGTGCTCAAGGGGTTAAAGCATTTGCTATTAGGTGTGTTATGATTAAATCTATTTTTAACCGTGTCGCGTAGCGGTAAAAGGCGACTAACGGACTAAAGACTGCACATACATTCAACCGCATAGAGCGGCGATGGGCTCACCACCTGTCACGCTGAGGCATGTGCTGTCACTATTTGGTAAAAAGTGGACTATGGTAGAGGACTGCTTTTGGTGTTCTTATTGCGTAGTCTCTGACTACCCCTTCGGGGATAATAGTCGTGATATATCTCGTAGTATGTATGATTAAATCTTGCTACACTGTAGCTACGTAAAAATATTGCACAAAAATGCGCGCATACATTAGAACGCCTTGACATTTCGTAATGTTTGACGAATCCCCAGGGCACAGAATCCGAATCAGGATGAAATGTGTTTTGTTGTTTTAAAAAAAAGTTTCAATGCACTTCCTATAGAAAAGCAAACACGGATTCGGCAAAAAACTGAGTTTGGCTACCGTCATATTTACCGTGCACATTCGAAAATATTGTATGAGTTGGATATTCCCATTTCCATCATATTTCATGAGCTTACAATTTCAACGCTTTTAGTGTAGGTGCTTATTTTATTTTATACATTTTCGTGTAGTGATTGTTATGTTCATGGATTTAAGAGATTTGAAATAAAAATCTTTAATAAACTGATGGTGGTAATATTGACCATTTAAAACTATTATAATTATATTCATCGTCAACATCACCTCTCTTCCCTTAAGTGTCGTAAAAGGCGACTAACGGACTAAAGACTGCACATGCATCTTAACAGCATAGAGCGGCGATGGGCTCACCACATTTCACGCTGAGCACAGTCGCATTTGGTGGAAAGTGAACTATGGTAGAGGACTGCTTTTGCTGTCCTCATTGCCTAGTCTTTGACTAATCTTTCGGGGATAATAGTCGTGATTATATGCATATTATTTATTATATGTATATATTAATAATAATCTTTCACAAAAAAGAGGACACAAGCGGAGCGCTGGCAGACGCACAGCTACAGAGCTGTTCGCTGGAAAGACCTCTTGCGCCGCGTCTAAGCAAAACACAAGTACATGCATGGTAGGCCTATAACCACCCAATTTGTTCCACTTCAATGAAACGCCGCAGTGCTGTTACAAAGGCACACATTCATCTAAATTAGAGGTACAAATAACATCGCACCCCGAACTAAACTACAGAATTCCTCGCGAATGGGCCTGATTGAATGATTGGATCTGATTCGTCGCTGAATACGGTCTAATGAACCGGATCGATGTTTTGTCAGCCACCGACTGAGGGACGATAAGCTCCTAAGCCAATCTATTGTTGTATATCCCATTTACATACATATTGATGGCGTACTATACGCTAAGTAAGTGAGCTGTAGTGACGACCTCACCATACTCGGTTGACGTACGTCGGAGTTGCTAATACTTTGCGAACGATTGTGAGGATTATTCCGGCCGTTTAATCCTACTTGGGGGTAACTTTATGTGTCACTGTGTGTTGTACGGAATGACGTCGTTGAAAATTATGTATATTATGTGTATATGTATACAGGGTCTTCAGTAATAGTTACATAATGCCGCAACTGGGCCCGTTCTATAAAGGCGCTCTTTTCCCGTTTTTAACAAATTCGATTGATTGTACCGCCACCAATATAAAACATACAGTTCTAAAATTCAAATTTAATATAGTTGAACAAATTATCTAATGACTCTTAAAGACAGAAACATGATTCGTAACACTCGATAGAAAAAAAAACAGAGCTAAGTCAGATATTACATTAATAAATGACTTAATTTTTTTTTAACCAATAGAAGAAACTTTTTATTATCTAGTGAATGCAAAAAACATTTTTTTTTTCACTTATTTTTTTCCTATATAGGAAAAAACCTATAAAACGCGCCTATTCGCGCCGCTTCTTTGATACACCCGTCTCGTACCGTCGTACTGTCGAGAGAGCGAGAGAGAAGCGCTCGGAATACCTCGCTTTAAATGCATAAGTACTATTTGTGTGGGAGCAACTCTACAATTGCGTAAATAGATATTAGGATGGTCTTCATCACAGAACAGAACCTATTTCTTCTATTCTGTGGTCGTCATCCGGTCGTATTTTGGGCAGAATAAAAAAGTAAAATAAAGTACTACGGAGTGTTTGACTCCAAAAATATGATTATCCTTTGTACAAACACTGCGCTAACTCTCCGTATTTTTTTAAAACCGTATACAACAGTATGAGGACGCGTTCACTTCTAAAGAGAGCATTCATACTTCACAATACAGGCTAAACTAGAAACGGCCTCTGGGGCTACGGCCTTCGTTCGAAGTTGCCCCGTGCGCGGGAATGGGCAATACAATTCGCTTTGAAAAGTGCCGTTGAATGGGCGGCGGGGCAATTAGAACTGAACCGTGGAGTCACAGTGGAAACGCTATGCACCGGTAGAACTGTAACGCTTTAGAAAGTGCCGACGGATGTACCGACGGATTTTTTTTACAGATTTCTATTAAATGCGGCGACGGCAAAACGAATTAAAATTAAGGTTGTATACAGGGTCAATTTTGGACCCCCCCGCCAAAAGTAAATATGGGGTATAAAAAGTAATAATAAAATATTTGACGTAAAAATAATAAATGTTTTCTATTTTTAAATATAAATTATTGGCTGTTTTTTAAATCCCATATTTCTAGGTGCGTGCGCTCACCCTTGCGGTCCAAGCGAACGGAGCGCCGTCATTGGTGGAAGGGGGAGTAAATAGCGGTCACGCGCATGCGCTTTGAAAACGAGGCGGCCGCGCGCTAGGTGACAATGATTTTAATTTTTGTAAGAAAGAATTGAGACAAAAATGTGACAAAAATATATGTTTTTTGATTTGATTATTTGGCTGTACTACTGCTACAGGATCACGCGAAAAATTTTGGCGGGGGATCCAAAATTGACCCTGTATATGAGAACACGTCAACACGATTAAATGTTAAGCATGTTATGGAACCGTGTTGCGTAGCGGTTAAAGAATACTACCATCCTTTTTTCCCTTGGGTGTCATAAAAAGTGACTAACGGACTAAGGACTGCACATACATCCTACAGCATAGAGCGGCAATAGGCTCACAAGCTGTCACGCTGAGCACATGTGCGCTATTTGGTGAAAAGTGGTCAACGGTAGAGGACTGCTTCTGCGGTCCTCATTGCCTAGTCTCTGATTAACCCTTCGGGGATAATTGTCATGATTAGAAGACGTATGTACGTATGTAAATAAAAGTTGACACTTTTCTTATTGAACTTTCAAACAACCACCTTCCCAAAAGTAACCGATGAGAAAAATTCTTATTTTTAGTAGGTAGTACTGTCTATGAGACAACTGTGACTTGATTGGACAGATTGAGGGCGGGTCACATCGTTCTTATAGAATCAATGGTCAATTCGTATAATAGACAGATTTGGGTCAAACCGAATGGCTCTTTGCTTCACAGATTTGTGACATAATGCACATTTCATTGTAAGTAGAAGGAGATATGCATTTAGTTGTGGTTAGAACAGTGGCCTCAAACACAGTGGTCCCAAGTTCAATTTTCAACGTGTGAACGTGTTTGTACTTGGATCTGTTGGTCGTTTTAACTTCGTCTGTCTAGCTAAATTTATCTTTACCCAATGTTGTCATAACATTACTAGCATTGTTATGAACCGACGGTTATTGTTGTTGGATGTTTCTGCAATGTTTAGTCCGTTAGCCGTAGTAGTAGTGTTGGCTAGGACTTATTTTAGAGACTGGACTCATTTTGGCAGAGCTCGCAAAACTCCTAATGAGTCCTGAGTTCTGAGCCTTGAATTATTTCGTCGAGTTATAATGCAAAAAGACTCGACTTATAGAACTGAGCCTTTATTATGGAACTCAAGTTCTTAAAAAAAACCTAACCATTTTAATTGTATAATACTAATATAAATTTTGCTATGGCGTCAACTCCTCCGGCATGTATTTTTCCATAAAAAAAATATAGTAACTCTTTGATCAATGATCGAAAGTAACTCTTGAACACTATAGCCTAGAACTTTATATCAACAGAAAGGATATGGAACTCACTGTTTCTAAAAAGATTCCGGCACTAGAAATGAACTCGTCTTAAGAGTATTATATTATTGTAAAAAATCTCGAGTTCTCGAGTTATATTGTAAGGACTCGTGAGTCTTATCACTGACAAAAAGGCTTTAGCTCTTATTACGAGTCCAGTCTCAAAAACCCGAGTCCAGTCCCTAAAATAGGTTTAAAGAACTCGAGTCCTGGCCAACACTAGTTGGTAGTAGTAGTTCTTTGAGTGAGCCGCTATAGCACACGATTCATATCATATACAGGATCTAACAATATCAATAAGCGAACATTTAAGGAAAGCATACATCACATTGAGCATGCTCACCAAATTTGGTCCCGAGCTACAGGCTCGTTACCGAGATAATCAACAAAACATTATCATAATAAATTCACCAAAAAATACACCCTTTCCAAACCGTACAGCTGTACTACACGCACACAAAGATAGCCGAACATGCACACTGAACTCGGAGCACACTGAGCTATCTTTTTATTGATGCTTGCGTGCGTGTTATTAAAGATACAGCGTGTTTCATGATGTGCATTATTTTAATTGATTTAGTTTGTTAGAAAACATCACTTTGAAAAATCACTATACAACTAGAGTCCATTTTTTGTCATTATATTCAGAATGATGTATAGATACCGCCCTTAAACGTTCGCTTATTGATTTTGTTACACCCTGTATAACATGTATTAATGTAACCCGCTTTGTGTACGAAAACAATTAAAAGCGCGTTTGCGTGTCTCTAAAAAGCAACATTACTTGAAGGTAAACCAACAGCGACCTAGGCTCAATACCTAATGAGATATTTTTCAACGACCTTTGCGCCTCCCCAGGACGGCTTAATGAAAATTTCATAAGCAGCCCGCTCCACGTCGAGATATTGTGTATAATCTACCAAATTGGTATTTGATTAAATGGTACATAATCTACGTAAACAACTTGTACACTTCGCCGTTTCGTTATAAATGTATTTTCAAGCTTTATGTATGGAAGTTCCTTCAGAAGGGACGGCTTTTTAATTAAGTAAACAGTTGTATTATATGGGTTAAATAAAAATTATTTTGTTAAAAATATTTCATATGGATGTAACGCTTCTTTTGTTAATGGTTAGGCCTGATTTACTAAATCTATCTTGCACACATAAAGTTTGCGGAACACTGCCTTACACCGATGAGTGTATGAAGAATGTTATGAAAGTAAATGAAACAGATGACGTGTGTCTAAATGAAAAGCTGTGGTCTCTGCATAGATTAATAACTAAAGCCTATAAGAAGTCCTAAGGAGACTCGTATAGTTGTCCTATTTTTTCAAATAGGCCTTAAACATTAACAGAAAAGAGACAAAATAAGTTGCCAAAAAGTAAATTGTCTAGCGAAAATAAAAAAACCGGTCACCATTTATGATACAAAATTCAAAAGCGACCCATACAAATGTAATCCGAATGGTGACCAAACGGAGTGCCCACTCAAATGTCATAGCACTCCTTCTATGCTTTAGTTATTACTAGCGGCCGCTCGCGGTTTCACCCGCGTGGTTCCCGTTCTCGTAGGAATATCGGGATAAAAGTATCCTATGTGTTAATCCAGGTGCCACGATAAACTATCTGTTTGCCGAATTTCATCCAAATCCATTCAGTAGTTTTTACGTGAAGAAGTAACAAACATACACACTCACAAACTTTCGCCTTTATAATATTAGTGTGATTCGGAGTATCTCCCGTGTTCTTTTAGTGTTGCTAAAAGAACACGGGAGATACGTGAGCGATGCGTGCGCGAGCGGGAGATACGAGAACACGTGTTGTGAGACTCCATTTTAACACAATCTACCGTACAAAACTAAATATAATTTTTAAATATATAAGTTCTACTTGAAATTGGCTTAATGCTAAACGCGAAGCCAATAATGAAGATTAATAATAATAATAATAAAGAGGCTCTTGTTGGGCAGCTGGATGGAGTACTCTTGGACACGGCGCGCATAGTTAGGAGGTTCCTCTCTCAGGAGCCCTGACCACCAGTAGCTTAGACCCTGTTCCCGATACTGGTGGGCTACTATTTTTTATATTTTTAAATGTTTTTTGTATTTTTATAGAAATATTTAAAAATGTAAATAGTATGTATATAAATGAATAAATGGAATAATAATAATAGTTATTATTTTGAGGGTCACTGCCTACCCCTCCGGCCGTGATGTGTGTATTATTTGACGTTCGATTAAGATATAGTACATTGTTACCCTGGGGGTGAAAGTAGCTTATTTGGTTCCTAGACGGGCCGAGGGACTAAATAAAACTTTCACCCGAGGTGAACACTGTGCTTTTCATTTAGAATACAAGGCAAGTAAAAATAAAAACATGAATTACCTAAAGAAAATGAAAAT
Source organism: Scoparia ambigualis (assembly GCA_963921215.1). NCBI lineage: Eukaryota > Metazoa > Arthropoda > Insecta > Lepidoptera > Crambidae > Scoparia > Scoparia ambigualis. The sequence continues at coordinate 22,507,316 of OY992520.1, forward strand.
GAGTGAATTTTATTTTACATAAATCAACCATTTTTGTTTTTTCTCTGTGACTAGACATTTATTCAGTCCTTAGTTTTCATTTTCATCATTGAAAAAATAGTAAATATTTTGCCCAAATCTATGTTAGCTTAAAAACATAGTTGAAAGTAAATTAAGTATAATAAACTAATTTCAAAAAATATATTCTCTAACTAATACTTATCTATAAGTTATTTCAATTTTACATCACGCTGTGATTGTGTGGCTATAGAGAAAGTTGGGACATGGTTCAATAGAAATGTGAAAATAGAACTAGTTTTTATTAAAACTTGACAGTGCCTACCTGTCAGAGAAACGATTCTCCCTAGGGCTGAAAGTATAACTTTCAACCCGCTCCTCAGGCAACTTTAGACCTACTTTCCGAGTATGAGGAATAAAAAATAATATAGAAGTAGTTAGCCGGACGGACTATAAACAAACCATGTCATTAAGCATTCCGAGTACAAATATATATGTATACGCTTTAAATGGAACCCAATACCTCTGAGTCTAACACCGGTGGCTTAGCCACTAAACCACAGAGGCGGTTTAGACCTTCAACGTCTCCGATCAAATAACATATCCAAAAACGGTGTTTCGATTTATGTGGCGGCTGTTACAACCTCCAATCCGTACAAAGTCAATCAGCTGCCTCCAACAGAATCACTCGCACTAAATAATAGGCGACTCAATGAATATACCTGACGCAACTAATTAAGGGGGGAGACGGCAGCCGTCACCTCGTCAGGAATTTCTGCTTGGATCCATTATAATTGGCGTTTAATTGCCATCCAGAATAAAGGGAGTAGGGCTTGTTAACAAATACTTGGAGCACTGTCGACGATAAACATTATGAATAAACTTTAGACGGCCCTCTCTATAGGCAATTATTAGTTATGACGAGATGTCGGCTTTCATTATTTATTAGCTTTCGCCGTGCGCCGCGTTTGATATTCGAGTTTTAGTATTTTCGCTGCGAATATGTTTTTGATGTTACTAAGTACCTTTTTTCCCACTCAGGTTGAAATTTCAAAAACGCTAGAACAAACCTACTGTACCATTCCTGGATAAAGTTTTAATTATTCCACGGTCGAATAAATCATTGAAGTAAAATGATGACCCCGAGATTCCACGCTTTATAAAACAAACTCATATCATTATCATAATTATTATAGTTATTAGCATTATCATCATTATCATTACTCATTACATATATAAAGTAAAGTGTCTTTTTTTCATCCCCTATTTTATCCCCACTCAGGTTGAAATTTTAATAACGCTAGAGCAAACCTACGGTCCCATTCTTGGATAAAGTTTAAATTATTCCACGGTCGAAAAAATCATTGAAGTAAAAATTAAATGATGACCCCGAAATTCCACGCTCTATAAAACAAACTCATATCATCATCATAATTATCATCATTATCATAGTTATCAGCAATATCATTAGGTACTCATTTCATAATATAAAGTAAAGTCGCCGTATTCCTTTGTCTGTGGCTCCACTTTCTTCTTCTAAACAACGCAATGAATTTTTCCGCGGTTTTCACTGATAGATGATAAATGACGATGGTTTTTATATAATTTGTAGATATTTTGTACTAAATAGTTCAGGAAGGACGCTGATTCTAAGATAGCGTGGATAAAGGCGCAGGCGGGCAGCTAAGTAGTTGTGAAGTATGGTACAGTTAAAGAAAAACCAATCTTGTTTTTTTGGACTTCATCTCACCTGATGGAAAGTGACGATAAGGCCGAAGGTGGAAGCGCGCTTCACCCGGAATCCTGAACCACTGAGGATCTGGCTATCTTATCTCTAACTGTCCGAACACAACAATGCTATAAACATCGTTGTTATGGCGACAGACTTAGATAAGATGGTGGTAGCTAGCCAGTCGGACTTAACAGCCCTGCCACCAACCAAACCGAGCACACAAAGATGTACCCCCCGCTGGGAATCGAACCCGGGACCTCTGGATCTGAGACCGGTGGCATAACCACTAGACCACACAGGCGATTAATAAATTCACATCACTTCAAAACCAAAACTAAACAACCTTTTGTAAAGCTTGTAAATCTCATTGCAACGTAACTAACATCAGTAGATTTATTTAATAAAATACACTAAACAGATTCCCTTTAATGTGCCATACACACAGATATTTGTCTCTAGTCCACAAGGTTCTTTTAGAAGGGGCACTTTAAAAGATTTACTTTGAATTTACATTACTTCCCCAAGCTTCTGGTTTCCGTAAAATATTACCTCTTATTCACTTTTGCCCCATCCAATCCTGCAAATCGCATCCATACGTTTGGAAGATATGCTTTCAATCCGAAATGCATAACGTTCTACCTAAGTTTATTTATTTGAAAATGTTTTAAGCCGTTTACCAACATAGATCGAGGAAATCTATGGCGCGTTTTCGTTGCTATCTTGTATGTTAAGGGATTATCGCAGTGTTGGGTATCCGGATGGGTGATCAAATTGAAAGATCTCGAGCTTCTCTGTGACTCGGAAGGTACTTTATCTACTTTTCGTCGTCATCATTTTTATTTTTATTTCATTTATTACTATTTTTCTGTTATAATGTTTTATTGTTTGTTTTAATATTAATGATATTTTTGACATCTTATAAACTATTCAAAATTTAATTATCTAATGTAAATGTATTAATTTCTCTACAAAATCATGCTAACATTGCTAATTTTTAAATTTTTAATTCTCTTGATTGTTTTTATTGCTAACGTTTAACATCTAAAATTAAGATTGCATTTGCAAATATTAACTGTTCTACTTAAGTAGATTTTGTTGTTAATCTTGTTGATGTTAACAAATAAATCATCAGCCTATAAAGTTCCACTACCGGACACAGCTCTTCGCCACGTAGACAAGTGCCATTGGGCCAGCATTAAGAGGCCTATTACATCTCGACTGTGATTTCTGGGTAAAATGGCCAATTTTGGCGTTATGGATCTCAGAAACAAAAATACATTGACAATTATGACTTATTGAATAGTCTAGAATAGCTATTGGAATAGTGCGTAGCGGCCTCGCTTTTTGTAAATTTTGCTTAACTTATTAATTAAACCCAAAATTGCAGAGAAAGATTTGTATAAAGTGAGCGAAGGTACTTTTTTGAGCTCATCAATTGAACTACTGTTCTAATCAAGTGAAATAAAAAAAATTATAATGTTATCTCTTATATAGTCGAATAGTGCGTACCGGCTTCGGAATTTTTAGATATCATTGATTTTTTATAGGAAAAAATCTTATTCTAAGCCAAAAAAACTTCGAAAATCAATAGAAGTTAACTGTGAATAACTCCTATCTACGATAATATTATTGAGCAAAATTTATACCAGAGTAATTGTTACTTCATGAGGAATAAAGATTTTATAATGAATTTAATATTCTATTTCGATAAAAACGATAAATACAACTGCAAAATTACCTACTACAAAATGTGATGCGCCGGCCGTCTGAATTCAACTTTTGCTCACAGAATATAGATTTGTAACATTATGCACAAATTTATTATCCTATTTTAATAAAAACGATAAATAGAACTGCAAAATTACTACAAAATGCAAAAATGTGCATTTTACGCAAAAATCACATTCGAGATGTAATAGGCCTCTTAAGCCTGCGTGGTAGGTTATTGCCCAATTCCCCTACTTGCTGTTGACCTAGTGGGACGCCTGTGTACAGCAGTGGGAAGTTTATGGGCTGATGATAAGATGATGATGATGACCTTAATTTACTGATTGGGTACCTTATTGGTATACTTAAAGAAAACTACTCTTGAGAGCAAAGCTATTGCACACCACTAGTATTTTTTAATGAAGTCTTATTTTCTTAGTTCATAGTACCTACTTTAAATCTAAATTTTAGATATAAGTTTCTGAAAACCTTGTTTTATAACGAACAGATTGATACCTAACTCATATAAAATTATATAATGCAGTTTATGATTGTAGGATATCATTTTAGTATTTCTGCAATTATTTAAGTTACGACTGTGCGATATTTTTGCTCTCAAGTGTATATTCCCAAAAGTACGCGGTTAAGACTTTTGTGTTCGTCGAAGTCTCACCCGGACAATGGAATGGGAGCCACTAAGTTATATTTTAAAAGTCTACTGTTTGATATTTATGAGTTTGTCTCCCGGGATACTACGAAATCGATGGTCAGCGGCTGTGGCGTACCCGGGCGGTCGGTACGCTTCATACGAAAATCGCTACAAAGTGGTAAAGCAACGGTGACCCCGACCGTACATAATAATCACTACTATTATCCCCGAAGGGTTAGTCAAAAACTTAGACAATGAGGACCGCAAAAGCAGTCCTCTGCTATAGTCCACTTTTCACCATATCGCGGCTGCATATGTGCTCGTCGTGACAGGTGGTGAGCCCATCGCCGCTCTATACTGTTGGATGTATGTGCAGTCTTTAGTCCCTTGGTCACTTTTTACGACATCCAAAAGAAGAGAGGGGTCGGCTCCACATAGCTCTAATAATAATAATTCTTTATAAAAAAACATGTATGGCAGACCTAAATTCTCGCAAGCGATACAGGCATCGCGCCATCTCTGAGGTCCCGGGTTCAATTCCCGGTCGGGTCAATTTAGAAAAAAACTGTTTTTCTAAATTGATTTCGGGTCTGGGTGTTTTTCTAAGTTTATGTATGTTATCCGTTATCTTTCCATATTATCGAGATTCAAAAGAATACTCATCTTGGTCTAGACAATAAATTGGTGTGAGCGTAAACAAATTTAAAAAACAGGGGGTGCTAGTAAGTTATGTTTTTGAACCGATGTGGAATAGGACTGTTAAATATTTATGAGTTGGTCTCCCGGGATCATACGGAGTGGAACCTTGTGTGGAGCGGTACGTCACAATGATGTGATCGTATACAGTCTGTTTTCATTCCTGTGACGTAGTTATTACGCTACGTAAGACTTAAGTGTGAATTGTGATGAAGTTGAAACCTCCTTTTTGGGGGTATTTAAATACAAAATATATAGATTCAAGTAGGTACATACAGTCGAGGAAGTTCAAATCAAATCCTAGTAAAAATGAGAGAGAACTAGATTTTTGAAACCTAAACATGAACCCTGTTAGGGGATAGCAATTTCCCATTTTAAAAAAGTAAAGTAATATTATTACAAATTAGTCAAAATAAAAGAAAAATTAAATTATACAAAAAGAAGACATTTGGTAGGTACTTAATAAATTAGCATTAGTTTGAACATTAGTACAAATGAATAGGTATACACAGTAAAAATAAAAAAATAAAATAAAAGATAATAGTCGGAGACTAGGCTATGAGGACCGTAGAAGCAGTCCACTGTCATTGTCCACGTTTCACCAAATTTCAACTGCACATGTGCTCAGCGTGATAAATGGTGAGCACATCACCGCTCTGTGCTATTGGATGTATGTGCAATGGCTATTCCGTTAGTCGCCTTATACGACACCCATGGTAGTATTTAATTAGCCGTTACACACAAGACTGTGATAAAGTTGAAACCTCCTTTGGTATTTAAGGGGGTACCGCGCGATCGCAAAAACTGACTTATGTCTCTTATTGAACTTCAAAACAAAATCAATCATATTGATATTTAAAATTGGAACAATTCTGCTTTGAAGTTTCATACCTAGTAATTTGATTAGAGCAATGTTTTTATTCTGCGAAATGTACAAAACCATCACGCGCTTGTGTTAAAAATTAAAATTTACTTTTTTAAGATGCAAGGTCACCCCTGCGGAATATCAATACAAATATTTTCATGTAAGAATTATTGTTTCATGCGTAAAACTAAAAAAGTTGTCGAAGAAATAAGGTTTTAGTAGTCCTTAGATTTAAGTATTGTTTGTTATTGTTTATAGAATTTGTTTCAAATTTCAACAAGGTCGTGGACCTTCTGCAATGATCAGGATAACTTACGTAAGTTTTTTTAATGTATTAAACTAATTCAGCGCATTGTACAAGTAACTTAAAAATACGTAAATTTTCAAAATTGCGTGCAGGATCCCCTTAACGAGTTTCATAAGAATACTTATCTTGAGCTAGATAATTGGTGTGAGCGTAAATAAATTTAATTTAATTTATATAATTTAATTCTGATAAGTGCGCTTTGCATAAACAGTTCTGGATAGCCAATACAAGTTTAAAAGTAAAATAGGTCTTGACTTTTATATAAGTTACAATAGAAAAAGTTTATCACCTTTAAACTCTATGAAACCTGCCTGCCAAAGCTAACGATAGACAAGCAACCTCTGGAGATATTCACGACATGTAATTTTTCCAGTATTTATACTTTCAGTCCTTCTCGGTCATGTACACGAGCAGTAAGCATATTTCAAATAAATTTCGAGTTATAATACGGAAGTCCTAATCAACGGTAATAATAAAAGCAACGCAATGAAGATAAATATCGCGAGCCGCGTCGCAGATCGCCATGGGTCGTCGCCGAGCGGTCAACAAACTAGTTCGTGGGTATTTTTTTAAAGCTTTGCAGTGGCGGCTCTTTATTAGAATACTACCGAGCCACTTACATACATAATCACGACATTTATCCCCGAAGGGTTAGTTAGAGACTATTAGGTAATGAGGACCGCAAAAGCAGTCCTCTTTTCCATCCGTTTCATAGTTAGTCATAGTCATAGTTCCGTCCAATCAATCAGCCCGCGACCACCCACTGCTGGGTATAGAGCTCCCTTTAGTTATGCCAGTCCCTTCTGTTCCGTGCCGATCTGATCCAGGTGCTGCCAGTTACCCTGACGATGTCATCAACTCAGCGTGCCCTCGGACGTCCTCGATTTCTTTGGCCAGATTTTGGCCACCACTCCGTCAAAGTTTTGCTCCATCGGCCATCACCACATCTTACCAGGTGTCCTGCCCAACTCTCATAGTTCCGTCCACAGTCCACTTTTCACCAAATAGCGACTGCACATGTGCTCAGCGTGACAGGTGGTGATCCCATCGCCGCTCTATGGTGTAAGATGTATGTGCAGTCTTTAATCCGTTTTCACTTTAATCCGTTAGTCGCTTTTGACGACACCCAAGGCAATAGAGGGGGTAGTATTCTTTCACCGCTACGCGACATGGTTATCACCTTTGATGTCGTAAAAGGTGACTAATGACTAAAGACTGTACATACATCTAACAGCATAGAGCAATGGGCGCACCACCTTTCGCGCTGAGTACTCGTGCAGTTGTCATATGGTGAAAATTAGACTGTGGCAGTGGACATCCTTATCCGGTCCTCATTGTGTCATATGGTGAAAATTAGACTGTGGCAGTGGACATCCTTATCCGGTCCTCATTGTGTCATATGGTGAAAATTAGACTGTGGTAGTGGACATCCTTATCCGGTCCTCATTGTGTCATATGGTGAAAATTAGACTGTGGCAGTGGACATCCTTATCCGGTCCTCATTGTGTCATATGGTGAAAATTAGACTGTGGCAGTGGACATCCTTATCCGGTCCTCATTGTGTCATATGGTGAAAATTAGACTGTGGCAGTGGACATCCTTATCCGGTCCTCATTGTGTCATATGGTGAAAATTAGACTGTGGCAGTGGACATCCTTATCCGGTCCTCATTGTGTCATATGGTGAAAATTAGACTGTGGCAGTGGACATCCTTATCCGGTCCTCATTGTGTCATATGATGAAAATTAGACTGTGGCAGTGGACATCCTTATCCGGTCCTCATTGTGTCATATGGTGAAAATTAGACTGTGGCAGTGGACATCCTTATCCGGTCCTCATTGTGTCATATGGTGAAAATTAGACTGTGGCAGTGGACATCCTTATCCGGTCCTCATTGTGTCATATGGTGAAAATTAGACTGTGGCAGTGGACATCCTTATCCGGTCCTCATTGTGTCATATGGTGAAAATTAGACTGTGGCAGTGGACATCCTTATCCGGTCCTCATTGTGTCATATGGTGAAAATTAGACTGTGGTAGTGGACATCCTTATCCGGTCCTCATTGTGTCATATGGTGAAAATTAGACTGTGGCAGTGGACATCCTTATCCGGTCCTCATTGTGTCATATGGTGAAAATTAGACTGTGGCAGTGGACATCCTTATCCGGTCCTCATTGTCTGGTCTCTAACTAACCCTTCGGGATAATAGTTGTTTATACAATGTAATAGGGGTGGTACTTCTAACCTGTTTAGGCTAAGCACTACATCTAAATTCATCGACAAAATAAATAATATGGACATAAAAAAAGTGATTTTAAATCACAAAATATTAAGTACCTAATGATTTTTATTCTCACCAAAATTATCTCAAACATACGAAACAAAGTAATTTATTAGTTAGCCAGTGTCATTAGCGATTTGTTCCGGATTCGCCGTATTCCTGATTCGTCGAGCTACCGTTTGCCATTTTTTTCATGTTTCTCCGACGTATGAACGTATGAACCTTTGATATCGCATAAAGTAAAAATGGTCATAAATTATAGGGGAGGGGGTTGGACCCCCCCATATTATTTTTTTTGTCGATGAATTCAGATGTAGTACTTAGCCTTAACGGGTTAGAAGTACCACCCCTATCACATTGTATACACCCTTAATATTTATTCGTTTTAATGAATTAAGGGTGAGTTCTACCCATGAAAATGAACAATTTTTTTCAAGAAACCTATGTGCATATATAATAAATAAACAAAAAAATTTTGAACTCCCATACTATTATCGTTAGCTAATTGGAAAGTTTTTTAAGGGAGGTCAAACTTTATTGCCGTTTTTACACATAGGTTTCATGGGGAAAGTTGTTCAGTTTCATACGTGAAACTCACCCTTAATTTCATTAAAACGATAAAAAATTAAGGGTTTATAAACATATACGTTAGATGATGTTATGGTCAATATTATATACATATAATTATGTATTTTTTGTATCTTTAAACACCAGTGGACTTTAATTAATTCGAGACTGACGCCAGCGGAGCACATTGCCACATGAATTCTCATCAAAAATTCGCTGCCGCACGTCTGTGAGCTGCACCGGGCGGACTCAGGCGGAGTCAGGCTAACACATTAGTCATGCGAAAGTTGGACAACGAGTCGCATCTGTTTATTTGCGAAGTTGAGCAATAACGCGGCTAGGCAGATGCTGCAGCCCGCAACGTTCAGCAGCTAAGTGTTATGTTGGAGCGATTCATTGTGCAATTGTGGTACGTACGAGTAATGATCAAGGTGTAAAGAACATATTTGTTTGGTACTAAAATAAAAGAAAATATTTCCTCGTGTGTATAAGGATTTTTTTTTAATAATTAGTTGCGGTAACTTAGTAATTTCTGGCTGAATTCTTATACAATTTATATACTTCCTTGTCCAAGAGATTATATTATTAGACTATTATTCTGTATATTTTTTAGAGTTTTAATTACCTCACAAACATGTATGACTGTATGTATTTATGTACTGTACATACAAAGTGATTGCGACCGAACACGCCTCCGATTGGAATACTTTGTAAAGCATTACTGCGGCCATAAACATGAACATTATTTACGAGCGTTGGCTCATGTTGACGTGTGAGCCATATTTCGGAACTAATTTTGGCGTAAACAAATCTGTGTGCGATAATAGTATGGTGCAAAAAAATGGTAACTTAACAATGGAATAGTTAAGTAATGTAAGTGAGTAAAACAGCATACAATGTCGCCCATGGGTACGCCCGCCCGCATTTTGTCTGAATTCATGAAAAATTATCGAAAATTAACCTTTAAAGGGGTCTAGCTTTAATATTTTTATGATTTTTTTTAGGTAGGGTTTTGTGATCTTGCTTTACATTTTTTGCCATACCTCGGATGTTATTCACTCGATTTAAATTCTGTTTTTTATTTCTAAAAGCTTAAGAGTTACTTTAACGATTTAACTAACATTTTTTTACACTTTTAAACTTTCGCGTTTCATTATGCACACATATTTAGACGGGATTTAACGCAAAACTACTTAGTAAAGGCATTCTACGCATACCTTTTTATACCCGACGTTTCGACCGAGTTGCACCGGCCGTGGTCACGGGTGGACTGACCACGGCCGGTGCAACTCGGTCGAAACGTCGGGTATAAAAAGGTATGCGTAGAATGCCTTTACTAAGTAGTTTTGCGTTAAATCCCGTCTAAATATGTGTAACATTTTTTTTTAATGAAGTCCAGCAGCTAGGAGAAAAAGGAAGTGAATACATCGTAATATTTGATTATTTGCGTTAAAAACGCTCAAACGCTAGGAGTAGTCAACGCAGCTGCCCGAATTGCAGAGGACGCGGGTTCGATTCCCGCCTTAGGTAGACATTTTTCTCTAAAAATACTTCTAAAAATAACATTAAAATATTAAAATAGCCCCCCCCCCCCCCCCCCTTTAAAGGTTAATTCATGAATATTCAGAGAAATGCGGGCAGTCACATGCGACATTGTATATTCTTATTAATTAAAACAACAAGTCAAACGAATAGTAAAAAAAACTCCGTACAAAAATACATACATACTTACAAACATACGAGTGCACTCATGACTACTATACCCTAAAGGTTAACCAGATACTAAGCAATGAGGAGTGATAGGACGGGGTTGCATAAAAGATCCCAATGGGTCGACGTGCCGCTGCGTGAGGGACACCTCTGCAGGCCCACTAAGATAAGATAAGATAAGAAAAGCAATGAGGACCGCAAAACTCTGCCATAGTCCACGTCAAACCAAATAGCAACTGCACATGTGCGCGCGTGATAGTTGGTAATCCCATCGCCTCTCTATGCTGTTAGATGTATGTGCAGTGATTAGTCCGTTAGTCGCCTTCTACGACACTCAAGGGTAGAGATAACTTTGTAATATTCTTTCAAAGAGTCGTCACACACAGCTTAAACACATACCACCCGTCATTTTTTCAGTGCCTAAACTGCGATCAGTAAATCTCTTAATCGATATATTTATATTTAACGAGACATTATTGATATGAAAGCACTTTTTTAGGAATCATCCAATATCATTTTTAGCGTACCACCGAAGTACACACGTTGACCTGTAACTAAATACATGGCAACAGTAGGATAGTGCAATAAGACGTGTTGATAAGTTTTACCATAGGAAGTATCAGAATAAGTCTTTGATTACTATGTGGCTATGTGATCGAAGGCATAAGTCTGATTATTACATATACTTCATTATAGAAACTTTAGAACAAATTAGCAGTACCTACCTTATACTAGGCTCCATAAAATAAATAATTCTTTTAAGGGTCTGTGTGTACGATTATACAACAAAGTACCAAATAATATTCAGAAATTAGATCTTGATAAATTTAAAATCAAAATCAAAGAAAAGCTTTATAAAAAAGCTTATTATAAAGTGTTGGATTATACAGAAGACAAAACAGCTTGGGTCTGAAATGCTCCAAGTACTCCAACAGCTATTTCTAATTGTCTATAATTAATAAAGCACCATATTTAATTAAACTATTTACATTCAAATTCATATTTTGTATTTTATGACCTGATAACTATATATATAATATATATATTTTTTTGTAAATGTCGTTGCTTCTGTGCGCTGTGGTTTCTTGCGCCCGTTCTTTGCCACAATTAAAAAATGATGTCCTGAATGGGTGGTAGGTTAAAAAAGATTTTGACGATTCAAAGTACTTATTAATTGAGTTTATTGAATAAATATATTTTGACTTTGACTTAACATACATACATATACTTATATTTATATAGGAATATTATCCCCGAAGGGTTAGTCAGAGACTATGCAATGAGGATCGCGAAAGCAGTCCTATACCGTAGACCACTTTTTACCAAATAGCGACTGCACATGTGCTCAGAGTGCCAGGTGGTATGCTAAAAGTGAGAGAGAGGGGAGTGGTAGTATTCTTTCACCGCTACGTGACACGGTTATTATTGTTAAAAGTCAAAAAATGTAAAAAAATATGCTGTCCATGCTTTCGTAGGCCTTCATAAGCTACGCCGTAGTCGCTACGTAGCCGTAGCCGTAGCAGTAGGGGAGCCGTAATTTTTGTACTAAAGCAGATCCTATCCTACTAATATTATAAACGCGAAAGTTTGTAAGTATAGATGAATGTTTGTTACTCTTTCACGTAAAAACTACTGAATGGATTTGAATGAAATATACCTCACGCTATACAGATAGTTTATAACCTGGATTAACACATAGGATACTTTTTGTCCTGATATTCCCACGGGAACGGGAACCACGCGGGTGAAGCCACGAGCGGCCGCTAGTTAGAAATAAACGCTACTTTTTGAAGTATATTTATATCATTAGAGCCGTTAGTGTGATGAAATGGTACGTTTAATAATTTAGAATGTCGCCACGGATAGAATAGTACATTAATCCCTAGCACGCTAACAAAATCTTTGTAATCCAAAATCTCATAATACCAGAGTTACAAACAAATACTGATGTAACTACGAGTATTAAAATATGGGCCGAATTGAAACAACATGGCTATTACCACGTACTTTGTTGTTTACGAGGTAATAACGTAATGTTTTCGGCTGTACCTGCAAGCATTTGTGGGTACCTCCCATAGCGATAACAATTAGTTCATCCGTGGTCTTAGTGCTTACATATGCGCAGTAATAGATCTCGAAGTAGGGCATGAAAATAACTTTTACAGTTTAAACAAACGTAGGTATACTATAAACGACTTTGCATTTGTCCTGTCCGAACATCCTTTTTAAACTTTTGCTACAACATCCCTCTATTATCCTCTTCTTGACGACCTCCTTGTACAAACTATTGTTTTTCTAAATTGTCTCGAGTCTGGGTGTTTTCTAAGTATAATAAGTATGTATTTAAGTATTTTAAGTATGTTTATCCGTTCTCTAGTAACCATATAATGAGTTTCTTCGAAGCTTCTCTTGGGCTAGATAATTGGTGTGATTGTAGAAATGTTTAATTTTAATTTTTAATTATTAATTCAAAAATCATAAAATTATGAAGACATAGGATAAAATGTTTACTAGAAACATTTTATCCTATATCTATATAGCATTGTGAATGCAAAAATTCAACAATAAAGATATTATGAAGACAGTCAAGATGTTAAAAAGGGACGATTTGTTTGTCGTTAATAAATGAAAACAAAAGGCGGAACGGGGTAGGGCCACCACATGCATTTTATTTCAGACTTTACATCCATATTTTATTAGTGTGTTAGTAACAATTTTTCTTATAAAGTATGTTAGTTGGTTAGGTTAGTGTGGAAAATTAATAGTTACATTTTTAAAAATGGTCCGTCGTCATTGGTCAATATTAACCAAAGGGCAAGACGAACTGTGATTATCTTGTGCAAGCAAATTTTTTTGAAAATGGAACTGCAACAGTTTTGTTAAAAGTACACACGGCGTCAAATCAACCTACCAAAAACTGTCAAATTTCTACAATCAATTTTGAACTTTACATTTTGGTTCTAAGGATCAATATTCATTGGAGAAATTTAACAGTTTGACGCCGTGTGTAGGTAAATACCTACGTAGATTTACGACTATTATCCCCTAAGGGTTAGTCAGAGACTAGGCAATGAGGACCGCAGAAGCAGTCCACTGCCATAGTCTTTGTTTCACCAAATGATAACTGATTTAAGCTGTTGGATGTAAGTGTAGTCTTTAGTCCGTTACTCTCCTTTTACGACACCCAAGGAAAGATATGGTAGTAGGTATCTTTTTAGTGAGCCTCTCATCCCATCTGATTATAAAATAAAATATAATGCGTTTATTTCAACCGACATGGGATCATAATCATGTACAAAATCAAATAATTCAAAATAAAAATAACAACAAAAAAAAGTAGAATTAAAAATATGGATTACAAAATTAAAATAACAAAATTAACATTCAACAAATTAATCCTTATCCCCCACGACTTTTTTTTTAAACGAAAGCTTTTAACCGTGTTGCGTAGCGGTGAAAGAATACTACCACCCCCTCTCTTCCCATGGGTGTCGTAAAAGGCGACTAATGGACTAAAGACTGCACATATATCCAACATAGAGCGGCGATAGGCTCGCCATCTGTCACGCTGAGCACATGTGCAGTCGCTATTTGGTGAAAAGTGGACTATGATAGAGGACTGGTTTTGCGGTCCTCAATGCATAGTCTCTGACTAACCTTTCGGGGATAACAGTCATGATTTATTTTGAATTTTTTTTTTAAAGTTTAGTTGTAAATAAACTTTCCTACACTCACACCAATGGCCTAGCCCAAGAGAAGCTTCGAAGAAACTCGTTAAATGGTTACTAGACAACGGATAAACATACTTAAAATACATAAATACATACTTATCATAATACATAGAAAACACCCAGACCCAAGACAATTTAGAAAAATAATAATTTCTAAATTGACCCGACCGGGGATCGAACCCGGGACCTCAGAGATGGTGAAATGAAAACCGGTGTACAAACCACTTGACCAAGGAGGTCGTCGATTATATGTATGAAAGCTTTTAATTTACTTCGTTTTAATTAGTACACCCATCCCCGGTGTCATGGCATTGGCAAAAAATTTAAAAAAAACTTGAAAGATCGCGACTCGAAACCACGGAGCAAATGCCATGCTCACAACCAATGATATTATGTTAAAAAGAGGTTTTATTGTAACATCATTGCTCACAACATACAAGTTGCTGCATTTATTATTCAATCTAACTCTATGGCGGTGCTTTACCCCTTCGCAGGCTGATAGCATAATAACACCCGTATATTACTGATAGGAAAATTAACGATATCACGCACGAACCACATTTATCTGTGGAGGACCTCATCTCCAATTCCAATACCGAGCGCGCTTATTAGCAGTGCCAGCTGACGTAATTCCGAATATTTCTCATGGATACCGCAGAATTACTATGCAGTAACTCAGGTTGCGTAACACGGAGGGGAGTGTGTGACGCCTGCGGGAGGGGGGGGGGGGGGAGATACGAGCTTCGATAACATTCGGAGAAACACAAGCACTGGCCTGTAAAAATAAGTATCACACTTTTAAAATTTAATTTTTTTCTAAACTATAGAAGTTCGAGATTTAAAATAAAAAATGTTTGATAGAAATTTTATCAGCTTTCTTTATAGTAAATTATACAATAGTAACATTGAAATGAAACACTTTTTTACGGATTAACTCGTCAGGACGACCAACGACCACTCCCTGTGACCACGGACCCTGTAAAGGGTTAGAAACGTCAGGATAATATAAAAAACTATGTAAATAGTAAATTAAACGCGAGTTAATCCGTAAAAAAGTGTTTCATTTCAATGTGTGTGTATGTAGTGCTCGCTTAAACCTCAGAAAACAATAGTAACATTTAAAAGTTTTGTGTGTCTTGTTTATCTTGTGTACTGTAAAAGTAATTACAATTTTAAAAGTGTGATACTTATTTTTGCAGGCCAGTGTGTTTTAAAAGCAGGATTCGATCCAGCACCATGACATACCATCAACTCTAGAGCAGTATTACTTTAATCTTACTATCCAAATTCCCATAATAATTTTGTTTTTCAATTTTGAAATTTCTAAACCGTGTCAGGTAGCTGTAAAAGATCTTGGGTGTCGTAAAAGGCAATCATTTCCAACTCGACAGATTTTCAACTTGACGGATTTGCAACTCGACATACTGTCATCATATTCACAAAAGTACAACGGAGAAGAAAAGTCATTAAACAGTTTAAATGTTATTAATCCAAAGCATTACATAGTGTATCTAATATTTTATCTACACGGCTGTTGCTCTTCAAGCCATCTGCTATACGACTAACGGACTAAAGACTGCACATACATCCAACAGCCTAAAGCAGCGATGGGCTCACCACCTGTCACGCTGAGCACATGTACAGCCGCTATTTGGTGAAAAGTAGACTATGGTAGAGGACTGCTCTAGCTGTCCTCATTGCCTAATCTCTGACTAACCCTTGCGGGGATAATAGTCGTGATTATATAAAAATTAATAGCTGTGACTTCTGCTCTTTGTCAAACAGGCTTGATGTAGGTAAGTAGACCTCCAGCTGCGTAGAGACATTGCTTCTCTCAGTGTCTTCTACCGGAATTACTACGGAGAGTGTTCTGAAGAAATTTTTGATCTTATCCCGCCCTTTCCTTTCCTCTCCCGGACTACACGTGCTGGTCTTAGGAACCACCATCATACTGTACAGACTATCAGTACTCGTACTAAAAAATTTGGCAAGTCGTTCCTCTGTAAGACCATTCGGCTTTGGAATTCTTTGCCGGCGCATCTGTTTCCCAGCTCCTATAGTCCCGGGTCTTTTAAGCGGGGCGTGAAACGGCATTTATGCAGGCCGTCATGAATGGATGCGCTCGTTACCGTGCTTATTCCACGGTGGGGAGCGCTCTCATTATTTTGGACTGCATCGGCTGCTTACCATCAGGCAGGATGCAGTCACTATGACGAGTCATAATAGATAAAAAAGTAGGTATGTAATTATGTATATAATGTTTATCTTTTTCCAATCTTTCAGCGAACATTCAGGCAGTCAGTCAGAACAGTCACTCAGCATAAGTGACTCTGAGCGCTCCACATTAACCTTATTTTTTTATATCTGACGTACTGTTGACCCAATTCTGCGCGTATACCCAAATATTACTATTATCCGTATTCACCCCTTCATACGCGCATGTATTTTCCGGCTTCCAGTTTTTCCTTTTCTACGCATAAATATTATGCAATATTATTAGGTACTTATTGTACTTACTAAAGAAGAAAAAACGTAAGATGTTAACTTAACTGGTGCAATCGTCTATAAATGTGGTTTTTATACAAACACAGTGCTAACATTATAGTCGTTTTCTACGACAAC
Source organism: Scoparia ambigualis (assembly GCA_963921215.1). Taxonomy (NCBI): domain Eukaryota; kingdom Metazoa; phylum Arthropoda; class Insecta; order Lepidoptera; family Crambidae; genus Scoparia; species Scoparia ambigualis. The sequence goes on from OY992520.1 coordinate 22,524,180, forward strand.
TTACAGTTTTCAGTTTTACTTCACATGTACTACTTATTGTATGTATGATGGATGTGTATGAAATAACCACAGAACAGAAGATTTTCACGGAACAGAAGAAAGATCCTGTCTGTGGATCTGAAATAATCAACAAATAATCGGTCGTAAGTCGGTAAACATATACGGATTAACCATATTTTGTGATGTGACAAGCGACTATCGCATTCCAGTAATTGTTACATAAACTGACGGGCTGGCACGACCCGCAATCATCTATAGTACATAGGTATATTCCAACACCTCCCGGCCACCGAAACTCCTAACTGCGGGCCGGTGGCGGCGCGTGGCAGTAAATCCTAAGGTTTTTATCGTCCACGCCGAGTTGGACCGACTTCGAAGTTGTTACAGTCATGATTAAATTCTGGTGAATTATGCCCGAACAAGTTACGGTTTTTTTGGATCTGCCCTTACATTATTTATTGGGGATATGAAATATGCATTAATGTTGCGAAGGGCCAGCATAAACAGGACCAATGAAAGGTTACGTTATTTAAAATGTCTTTTGAAGTTGGCGTTAGGCGATTTATTATTTTGTACTAAGTTTTTTTTGGATGGACGTCTGCCATATGCCATACTTATTTGTGTTGCTAAGCAGTATACTGTACTTATGTGTAGGGGTCGGTAACGTAAGAATTATACAAAACGACTTTAGACGAAGTGATCAATTACTATCAGACAGACTGCATGCTTGAATAAGTAAAATAAAATACGGCGTTTATTGTTGCTATCAGCATGGTAGCGAATATCAATTGTAGTTTGATCCAATGTATATACATGTCGCAATAGGTTACTAACAAATTGAAAAATCAGAAAACACACTTCTGACTTTTTTACTCATTTTAAGGGGGACACCGGGGGTAGCCCTTTACCATTCTCCAAACCCCTTTTGTGCACCATTATTGTAGATTTTTACCAGTGCATGTATGCTTTTTGAATATTATGTCTTCAGAACATTATGCAAATAAAAAATATGCCTTTTGTTACTTATATTTATCAAAATTATGCCTTTCTATGGTTATGCCTTTAAAAATTTGCCAATTTGATGTTCTGTTGGTGGTAGGGCTGTTAAGTCCGCCTGGCTAGCTACCACCATCTTATCTAAGTCTGTCGCCATAACAACGATGTTTATAGCATTGTTGTGTTACGACAGTTTGAGATAAGATAGCCAGTTCCTCAGTGGTTGAGGATTCCGGGTGAAGCGCGCTTCCACCTTCGGTCTTATCTTCACTTACCATCAGGTGAGATGAAGGCCAAGCGCTTACCCGTTGTAGAATAAATAAAATAAAAAAAGTTATGCGTTATCTAATTATGCTATAAAGACTTATGGCAAGTCATGATTATGGCCATTAACATTATGCATTGTCAGTTTATGGCGAAAAACGTTATGCGTTTCATAAGGTCCCCATTCCGGTCCCCATCGAGCCGAGCGCTATACCATTCAGCCACTAAGGCGTTTTATATAATGACCTTAGAAGGACTATAATTTCCACAAGGGGGCTCCGTTGCCAACTAAGTCATAAAGTGTAAAGAAACGTATAAAAACTCTGGCACAGACGGTCTCAGACGAACTTCGGTGGGCAAGTGAGACTTAGGTACATCTTACATCTTGGCTTCGGTAACGAATCACACCGTCGGGAGACTGATTGACAGATGGCCCGTCTGCGTAATTGAGACGAATGTGGACGCCCGTCTGTCCCGATAAATCTCAAACGGGGTTTTTTTTATCGATACTTCACTTATATTTTTTGTTTACTATTCGATGGAATCGGTTAATATACATACGTTTGATAGTAAGCGGTTGCCACAGCATACTCTAAACTATTTACTATGTTTCTAAAAGTAATAACCGATAGTTACCGTGTCGCATAGCGGTGAAAGAATACTACCACCCCCTCTCTTTCCTTGGGTGTCGTAAAAGGCGACTAACGGACTAAAGACTGCACACCAATCAAACAGCATAGAGCGGCGATGGGATCACAATATCATATAATCATCATATAATATATAGGCGATGGAACCGCCTCTGTGGTCCAGTGGCTAAGCCACCGGTCTCACACCCAGAGGTCCCGGGTTCAATTCCCCGCGGGGGGTACATCCTTGTGTGCTCGGTTTGGTTGGTGGTAGGGCTGATAAGTCCGCCTGGCTAGCTACCACCATCTTGTCTGTCTGTCGCCATAAAAACGATGTTTACAACATTGTTGCGATTCGGCAGTTTAAGATTAGATAGTCAGTTCCTCAGTGGTTGAGGATTCCGGGTGAACCTTCGGCCTTATCGTCACTTACCATCAGGTGAGATGAAGGCCAAGAACTTACCCGTTGTAAAATTAAAAAAAATTAAAAAAAGTTGCTAGTTGATGAAAAGGGTTCTATCGCAGAGGACTGCTTTTGCTGTCCTCATTGTATAGTCTCTGGCTTACCCCTTTGGGGATAATAGTCGTGATTATATGTATGTATATATGTATAGTTACGGTGTATCGTGAGCTATGTAGTATAGCGGCCCACTGAAAGAGTACTACCAACCCATCTCTTCCCTTGGGTGTCGTAAAAGGCGACTAACCTACTAGCTCTGACTAACGCACTGAGCTACTTACTTTCACATATTTTTATTGCTATGCAATAATGTATGAAACTCATTGTTTATTTACAAATGCAATGCCTACCGATCGATGGGCTCACCATCTGTCACGCTGAGCACATGTGCAGTCGCTATTTTGTGAAAAGTGTATTATGAGAGGACTGCTTCTGCTGTCCTCATTGCCTTCGGGGATAATAGTCGTATATGTATGTTACATGTATGAAATGCAATTGCCTATGTTTTGGTATCGTCATGTAATGAGAAGGGACGAAAGCCATGTGACTAAAAAAGGTGATATATATCAGCGTTGAATATAGGAAAGGAAGAGGAATATCAAAGAATAGATGAATGGATTGTGTGAGGGATGACATGAATGAGAAGGGATTGGATGATTTGATGAAGAATGATCGAGTTGAATGGAAGAAAACTACATACTGCGCCGATCCCAAATAACTTGGGAAGAGGGCAAGCGAAAGAAGATATGTATACAATGCATATGGAATTACACAAGGCGCAGCTTATTTATGATTAACTATTGCTGAATTAAATAAACAAGTAAATGCCACAATGAATACTGACTTCTTTTTCTTTATTATACTTTATTATTAAATCAAAGTATAATAAACAGTTCAAACAATAAGACTGAGCTAAGTCAAATGAACACCTCCAAGTGCAAATTTGTTCAACGACTTCAACTTTACTATATACTGCCAGATATCTTAGTAATAATCGGTAGCAATCTTAAGGTGGTTCTATATTATGTTTGGCACAAACTCTCGCTAAGCACAAGGTCTTTTTAAGTCAATTAAAAGTTTTTGGCAACTTTACATTGTAACTACTTATATGAAATATTATAGTCGAATATGACTCTATTTTTGTTATGTTATGTATCAGTCAGTTTTCTTTTATTTATTATATGACGAGAATTGAAGAACTATGAAGAACCAGCTAAGGAAAAGTTTTACCAGTTCCATAGCAAGCTTCACTGTTGATTGTCATATTTTAAGTTATTAATAATGAGGAGGCGATCTTGCTCGCTAAGCAATCATCGCAATGCCGGGTCGCTGGATGGGTGACCAAATTAAAAACATCTCAAGCTCCTCCGTGCTTCGGAAGGCACGTTAAGCCGTTGGTCCCGGTTGCTGTAGTAAGATGGCAGTCGTTAAAACCCACCGACCCGCATTGGGCCAGCGTGGTGGGTTATGGCCCAATATCCCCACGTGCTGTTGTTCACGTGGGAGGCCTGTGCCCAGCAGTGGGACGTTTATTGATGATGATGATGATGAATAATGATGGCACTGAGAATGCACACATCTATCTATATCAATAAAAATTAATACCTTAGAACGGCTGCACCCATTTGGCTAATTATTTTGTTGTTACATACATAAATATAATCACGACTATTATCCCCGAAGGACTAGTCAAATATTAGGCAATGAGGACACCAAAAGCAGTCCTCTACCATAGTCCACTTTTCAACAAATAGCGACTCCGCATGTGCTCAGCGTGACAGGGTGAGCCCATCACCGCTCTTTGCTGTTGGATGTATGTGCAGTATTTAGTCCGTTAGTCGCCTTTTACGACACCGAAAGGAAGAGAGGGGGTGGTAGTATTCTTTCACCGCTACCCCACACGGAACTTATTTTATTGTTGTGTTTGTAATTGTCAGGACAAGGTTGTGTATAAAAGATTTCCATACGAAACCCACATTTCATTTCCATACATTACCATACAAAACCCACATTTCATTTCCATACATTTCCATACAAAACCCACATTTCATTTCCATCATCCATACATTTCCACGCGGACGAAGTTGCGGGCAGGCCCAGATTTTTACTTTATTGTGGCGATCGTAACGCTTTTAAAGATGGGTCTGTAGAAAACTCATTCATACCGATGATAACTTTAAAATAAAAATATAAAGGCTCACACATCCTTCAAAAAAGCCAGAAGAAGCCTTCTAAGAAGCCTTAAGGCGGGTTAGGCGGTGTAAACGGAAAAATTGACTGTTTTCTATTAGCTTTTATTCAAAATGTTTTAGATATTTTGCTCTGAAATTTTTAGTATGTATTATAAAACGTATGTGTGAGGGAATGAATGTTTCCAAAATACGATTGGAAACATTTTGCTAGATAGAAAGAAATCCTGAAGTTACCTATAAAATTTCATATAAATGCACATTACGACCGTGTTTTACAATAATAATTTATCATAAATGCACAGGTACATCTACCTTTTCAATTTCTTGACTGTTTTAGATTTCCTAAACTCTAAACATTTTCATTAACTTTTTGATAAAAATGTGAATGGCGCTTACATTACCGCGGACAGCGCACCACGCAACATCGGCGAGGGCCCGAAATTTTCGCTGACCGCCTAACCCCCCTTAAGCAATTTCGTATTTTTGTTTCAACCTATAATTAGGTAGGTAATTTATATTATACACGCACCAAACATCGACTAAATACTAATAATATCCATATCGTCTCACAATACAAATGCTACGTCGAACATTCTCTGTGCAAGCCAGGCTCCAATTCCATCAGCCATATATCAACCGTTATTATCTGAAACTGCAATCAAAACTTAGATTCAAATCTATCTCGAGTTACTACAACTAGGTATCCATTCGGGAACATGGCAGGATAGTTGTTCTGTAACCACGTTGCTAGACTAGTGTAAGTGTAGGATGACTGGTATTATATTAAATAGAAATTTACATATATTTTTACACAGATTCACGATCAATAATATGACCAATAATATAAATAAATGATACATAAACTTCCCTACACTCACACCAATTATCTAGCCCAAGGAGAAGCTTCGTTATGAAACTCGTTAAATGGTTACTAGACAACGGATAAACATATTCAAAATACTTAAATACATACTTATTATACATATAAAACACCCAGACCCGAAACAATTTAGAAAAACAATAACTTCTAAATTGACCCGACCGGGGATTGAACCCGGGACCTCAGAGATGGCGACACCATGAAAACCGGTGTACAAACCACTCGACCAAGGAGGTCGTCAAATATTCTTAACGAGTTATTCAGAGACTGTAGCCCGATAAGTTCGTGCGCGACCTTTACGCGGATCAATTTCTTCCGTGGTAGCGCCTGGCACTGATTCGTCTTTACAAATATTAGTAACAGTTATTGTTACTAACCTACCGTGTAGGACAAGAAATTTTATATTTGTAGTCAGACAAATCAGTGTCAGACGCTATCACGGAAGAAATTGATCCGCGTAAAGGTCGCACACGAACTTGTCGGGCTATAGGCAATGTGGACCGCAGAAGCAGTCCTCTGCCACAGTCCACCTTTTACCATATAACAGTTGCATAATGTGCTTAGCGTGATACGTGGTGAGCACATTGCCGCTCTATGCTGTTGGATGTATGTGCAGTATTTAGTCCTTTAGTCGCCTTTTATGACACCCAAGGGCAGAGATGGGTTCGTGATATTCTTTTAATGAGCCTCCACTACAGAGCTCTAACGACACTTATTAATACTTCAAAAGCTAGTATTCATATTTTTTTTCATTTATTTACCAAATTTAAACTTAGGTATAGAAAAAAGATACAAATTAAAAAAGCACTTCGAAAACCTATGCCTACGTCGATACAATTTAAAAAAAAAACATAAAATAAAAAATAACATGTAGCTATAAAGGTATTAAAACAATTACTTAAATTAGAAATTGTAAAATCAAATAAATAACAAATTAAAACAAAACAAAAATAAACATTATTTATCACTAGCATTCCATACAACACGAGACCAATAATGACTACAGTTTAGGAAGTGCGACCTTAGTTTCACTTTAATATTTTTTTTTTTAATATTATCGCGCAATTAAGTGGGTAGGTCATTTATAAATCGAGGAACCAGGTACCTAATCCGTTGTCCGCTCGCCGTAGATATTATTTGTATTGACTCGGCCGATCGTGTCTAGTTGATTCCAAGCGGCGGGCTATTCCATAATTAGCTTAGTACTTTACGGCTCACCGACTGCTACGCTTTTTCGTAGCGACTACGGCGTAGCATACGGAGGCCTACGAAAGCATGGTCAGTCTACCTGTTCTTTGGTCAGTATCATTCTTAACCTTTTTTTACTTTATGGCTAGGTACGCCACCATACAGCTATATCGAGCTAAACTTATACATTTCACCTGTACAATCCACACAGTTACGTACAGCAGTTGATAGAAGTTCCGTAGGTAGGGACGGGTGTTTTGCTTACCACCTAAATCTTGTAAAAGCCGCACACAGCGCCTGAAGTTCGGAGGTAGCACTTTAGCGCAAGTTTCCGGCTGGCCGGCACTCGCTGTGAACACTCAGACGTACCAACTTACAGTCGGTCTCCAGAAGTACCGTAACTCTTTAGTACCATGTCAAACCAATGCTTTGAACGATCGCGATCGTGCAACTATGTATTTATTTATTAATGCTTAACCACTATGTATGACTTAAATATATTGACAGAGCTTTGTAGACCCTGTTGGTCACAACGTAATAGGAGTGAGGAGGACATTTTAAACATTAAATTATAGTAATTTTGACTTAATCTAGATAGATAAAGTTTGTGCTTTATATCGTAATAACATTCATCAATTCATAATTTTTTCACTTTACTAAAAAAAAATTTCTCTTGTATGTTTTGTATTGTTGGTGGAAGCTTATTGAATATTTTTACAGACGTTACGAAGGGGCTACACTAGTGTTAAGTTACTTCTGCACCATACGTTGCGGCTCAGCACTCACGGTTTAATTCCGTTAAGCTTATTTTTAACCAACTTCCGGACATGGCTCACTTGGCAATGTACACAGTTATCATGCCCGTTTACCTGAGGGAAAGGCATAGACACGGCTGGGTGCAACGTAATAAACAATGTCCCTGTGACCACGGACCCTGTAAAGGGTCGAAACGTCAGGAAACCAAAAAACTATTTAAAGTAATAAATTAAACGCGTGTTTTAATCCGTAAAAAGTGTATCATTTCAATGTGTAGTGGTCGCCTTAATTTGAAACCTTAGACATCAATAGTATAAAAAACTTATTTTAGTCACTTTAAATTTTGTAAATAAAAAGTATTTACATAGTTGAAATTGGCAATAAAAGTTAATGTTAAATACCCAGTCTGTATTAATAACCACATTTATGGCACCACAATAAACAGGAAAGTTCTCTAAAAGCGAATCTTTTGCGTAATCTATGATAACAAAAGGAAAAAACAACAGTATTTTTTAAAAGCTTTTCTGTTTCTTTTCACAAAAGACAAATAGTTCTGTGTTGAGGACTTAGGCACTTACAGGTATTGTCGGTGAAAAGCGCTTTGTTAAAATGGCAGGGTCCGGCTGTCAATGCCTACAATGCAAAAAACCTACGTAGCAAATAATCCACATCTTATATTCCCTACTTCGTATTATGACTAAATCGCGTAATGACATAGTAGCAAAATGCCTACTTTTTGAAAATAGGTACAGTTAGATACGGAACTATTTACACGCTGGCCACTTTACTCAAGCAATAGAATTTTACAGTTTTTACAGAATATGATAAGAATACGGAAGAAAATTTGCAATACTTATTATCCTACTAATATTATAAACGCAAAAGTTTGTAAGTATGGATGGATATTTGTTACTCTTTCACTTAAAAACTACTAAATGAATTTGGATGAAATTCGACATACAGATAGTTTATAACCTGGATTAACACATAGAATATTTTTTATCCCGATATTCAAACGGGAACGTATGGATGGATGTTTGTTACTCTTTCACGTAAAAACTACTGAATGGATTTGGATGAAAATCGGCATACAGATAGTTTATAACCTGGATTAACGCAAAGGATACTTTTTATCCCGATATTTCCACGGCAACGGGAACCACGCGGGTGAAACCGCGAGCGGCCGCTTATATAATTATATAATTATGTTTGTTGATTAATTATTATTGTTTCATGCGTAAAATTAAGTGAGTAGAAATCCTACGCTCCTGACGTCAAATCAATATCGAGTCAGCGTTGCTTAACGGAATTATGAACGCTCGGGTCACACGATAAATTTCAATTTCGCGTGAAAGACGTTAGAGAGTGAACCTTCTGTACGGTAGTACTATTAGTTATTCTGTGATAATAGTCGTGACTACGTATAGTATGTATGTATGTTAGGTACTTAGATTAATGATTGGCCTTGCTGCGCTCGACCGCAGTGAGGCCAATCATTCATCTAAGGTTAGGTACTTAAATTTTATGTAATACTTATTTAGGAAGTGTTTTATCAAGATTTCAAAGCTTACGTAACGTTTATAAAAGTAATTTTTTTAAGTAAGGCTGAAGTTGTATACAGTTTAAAGGGAACCAACAGTACCTATACTTCTTTTAATACATATCACATTCAATTAGAACCTCTAGTTATATCTACAGTACCCTTAATTATCTAAAACATTTCAAAAACAATATAAAACGTTATATTACCCCAAACTAATTGAGTTCTAAAATAACGTACGTATACATGAATTTCCTCCTTCCTAAGTTACCTTAACAAGTTCAGCCTACTGCAGTGCTCGCAAGTTATCAAGTACAGTCAACACACAATTGCAGCGGTTGTAGATCCGGCCACTTAGACTCACAAGTTGGCCGGTACGTAACAGCTGGCATTTTCTTCTCATTCGTTTCTATGTGCCTTTGTTATCGTTATTGCAAAGTAACATAAAACATATAATTAAATTAAACGTTGAAAAAATTATTACCTGAGGTTGGAATCGAACCCACGTGTTCCTCATACCGGGCGGCTGCGTAACCTCTCCGCCATTGAGATATATTGGTTAGACCAAGGTCGAAAATCGAATGTCGAAAATGCGTTCCTAAGCACGGAGGAGGGTTTTAGGGGTTAAAGTTACTCGCGTATGGACGCGAGTAACTTTAACCCCTAAAATTTACTCTTAAGACCCTACACGTGACCCCTGGGTGGTGCTAAATAAGTGACACTGACTGAGTGGTAGAGCCACGCTGCGTTGCAGCACGCATTGGGCCGGCTCGCCCGGGGTGTCACCAACATCCGGCGTGAAATAATGGCACTTGGTGCTGTTGTGTTTTGGTGCTGCCACACTGCTGTTTAAAAATGTTTACAAACGTTAGTAAACATTTGTTAGGAAACATACGATCACAATGTTAGAAAATGTTTTCATGTTAGGTAATGTTAGTAAAAATTTTTAAACAAAGTTGTTAGTTAACAAATTGTAACAAAATAAAATATTTGTAATCATTTGTTTGTAAACATATATCCAGGTCACAGCAGGGTATGCGGAGAGTGCGGGGCCTGGCTCGGCGTGCTCCGCGCTGTGTGCAGTCTACAGCTGTAATTGTCTGTACTGTAATTGATATAATCTTTGGCACTATACTTTTGTCTAGCTCTTAGTGTTTGGCGCATCCAGATATTGCGCGTTTTCTTATTTTTTAAACAAAAAATAAAAGCTAATCGAATGAGCAAATCTTTTTCCATTTTAGTGTAGACGCGTCGGAACGTAAATCCATTTTTCAAATGTTATAAATGTTATAAGTGTTTGTAAACATTTTCCATCGATGTAGGAGCACTTACAACATTTAACAATCTTTAACAGAATGTAACAATGCCTAACATTTGTTAATAAATGTATTAGTGTTAGAAAATGTTTGTAAACATTTTTAAACAGCGGTGTGGCAGCACCTTTTCGTCCGGCCAGTGAGAGTCTGCGACTCCTCTGGTTTTGCGGGTGTCCGTGGGCGGCGGTGTTTGCTCTCCATCAGGTGACCTGCCTGATCGTTTGCCTCCTTCTTACATTAAAAAAAGGGGGAGATCGGGCTAATTAAATATTGTCACTCATTCGGGTGGAATGGCGTAAGAAAACTCATATTTTATGAAATTATCTCGAAACCCTCAAGTTAACGAACTTTATTCTATTAAAAAGACATACACGTTAGTAAAATTTTAAACACTGAATAAAGACGACAACCTCAGGCGGAAGGCGCGTGGTTCGATTCCCGCCTGAGGTTGTCGTCTTTTTTCAGTGTTTAAAATTTTACTTAAGGGGATCCTGCACGAAATTGTGAAAATTTACGTATTTTTAAGTCACTTATACTATGCGCTGAATTAGTTAAATACATTAAAAGAATTTACTTAAGTAAGCCTGATTATTGCACAAGGTTGTGGCCTTGTTGAAATTTGAAACAAATTCAATAAACAATAACAAACAATACATAAATCTAATGACTCCTAAAAACATTTTTCTTCGACAACTTTCTTAATTTTACTCATGAAACAATAATTCTTACATGAAAATATTTGTATTGATATTCCGCAGGTCGCCCCATCTTAAAAAAGAAAATTTTATTTTTTAACACAAGCGCGTGATGGTTTTGTACATTTCGCAAAATAAAAACATTGCTCTAATCAAATTACTAGGTCTGAATCTTCAAAGCAGAATTGTTCTAATTTTGAATATTATTAGGGTTGATTTTGCTTTGAAGTTCATTAAGAGACTTATGTCAGTTTTTGCGATCGCGCGGCTCCGCGCGGTGCCCTCTTAATGGCCTATTACATATCAAATATGATTTTTGCGAAAAATGCCCATTTTTGCATTTTGTAGTAATTTTGCAGTTGTATTTATCGTTTTTATCAAAATAGGATAATAAATTTTTGCATAATATTACAAATCTCCATTCTGTGAGCATAAGTTGAATTCGGACGGCCGGCGCATCGCATTTTGTAGTAATTTTGCAGTTGTATTTATCGTTTTTATCGAAATAGGATAATAATATCATTACAAAATCATTATTAATCATGAAGTAACAATTACTCTGGTATAAATTTTGCTCAATAATATTTTCGTAGATAGGAGAAATTCACAGTTAACTTATAGCAATTTTCGAAGTTTATGGTTTACAATAAGATTTTTTTCCTATATAAAATAAATGATATCTAAAAATTCCAAGGCCGCTACGCACTATTCGACTATATAAGAGATAACATTTTTTTTTTTATTTTACTTGTTTAGAACAGTAGTTCAATCGATGAGTTCAAAAAAGTGCCTTCGCGCACTTTATACAAATCTTTCTCTGCAATTTTGGGTTTAATTAATAAGTTAAGCAAAATTTACAAAAAGCGAGGCCGCTACGCACTATTCCAATAGCTATTCTACACTATTCAATAAGTCATAATTGTCAATGTATTTTTGTTTCTGAGATCCATAACGCCAAAATTGGCCATTTTACGCAAAAATCACAGTCGAGATGTAATAAGCCTCTTAAGTATATTTAAGCGTTAATAAAACGCTAAAATATAAAATATTAACATACACGTCAGTTACATGAGAACTAATAATTAAGTTTTTATCCAACACTAAAAATGTTAAAGCCGTGGAACTAATGCCAATATATCTTTTGTCCATAAAGGTCAATAAGGTTCAATTTCAATAATAATTTTATTACATACATACATTATAATATAATATAATCACGACTGTTATCCCCGAAGGGTTAGTCAGAGACTAGGCACTGAGGACCGCAAAAGCAGTCCTCTGCCATAGTACACTTTTTACCAAATAGCGACTACACATGTGCTCAGCTTGACAGGTGGCGAACCCATCGTCGCTCTATGCAGTAGGATGTACGTGCAGCCTTTAGTCCAATAGTCGCCGTTTACGACACCCAAGGGAAGAAAGGGGGTGGTAGTATTCTTTCACTGCTACGCAACACGGTTAAAACATTGTATCATCAAACACATTATTTTGAATTTGCGTAAAATAAAACTTTAATAGCGTAATTCACACTTGTAAGTACAGTGCCATCTATTGATGAATGTAGGAACTAAACAATCACAAATCAACATGCAGCGTTCGCTAACTTACCAAGTACCGTCAACACAACAATCGCTCCGGTTGTAGCCAGCCCCGGCCACTTAGCGTCACAAGTTTGCAAACAGCCAGCATTCTGGCCCCATTTGTCGCATTAATTAACAATTACACAATGATTTCGGTTGAGCGGCGCATTTCGGTCACATGGCTTTGTGTCTGACACACACAGAGAATAGTGTTTCAGTTGTTAACTTTATATTAAAATTTGCACTCGGTGCTCGCTGGCATGGTCCCGAGTCACGAGCTATCCCCGTGGCAAAGTTGTGTACCACTCACTCGTGGAAAGTTTCTGACGCAAAAATTGGCGCAACTGTCAACGTCAAATTTGACAGAATCGAGTATAGACTATGCGATATTTTGCGATCACGATGCATAAAGTGTACCACAGAACCGAAATAGTCAAACTTGTTCATACTAAAGTAGTCTGTAAGTCTATGAAAACACGGTACAAAGTCAAGTGTGTTTTTTTAGGTGCGGTCTCATGCGACCGCTTGGGGGCTGAGGGGTTAATTTACAAATACATATAATCACGACTATCCCCGAAGGGCTAGTCAGAGACTAGGCAATGAGGACAGCAAAAGCAGTCCATAGTCCACTTTCCACCAAATAGCGACTGCACTGACTGACAGGTGAGCCCATCGCCGCTCTATGCTGTTGGATGATTGTGCAGTCTTTAGACCGTTAGTCGCCTTTTAAGACACCCATGAGAAGAGAGGGGGTTTACACTGACAAATTTCCAAAAGAATATTTTTTCACACTACGCTTGTCCCGACAATTACGAACAAAACAAAAAAGCATTAGCCAATTCGGTCAAGTCGAAGTGATGCGCATACAAACCTTCTGGGCCATAGATTTTTATTTATATATTTTAAAAATAAGATAAACAACATGCTTGCACTCGTTTCGTATTTGCAGAAAACATATTTTTTACGTATTTTAGTTTGATCCGAGCCAAACCTTATGTCAATGATAGTCGAACAATATTGACAGTATGGAAAACGGGATTGGAACGAGCCAATAAAGCAAGCTTCAATGGCGAATATTGAGCATACACACGTGTAGCATTTAATCTGAATAACCTCGATGGTAATGTTTCAAATTTGTAAATAACGTGTAACTTTCCAATATTGTCAGGATAGTTTTGTGAGAATATGGAGAGATGAGAATATAACAACCAATGACTAATTTTTATATTCTACAATTTCATATTATTAAATATTATATGACTAATTAGCCTTAAAAACTAAGAAAAGTCGACAGTGAATAATTAAATTTAAGGGTAAAGGCTTGAGTATTTTAGTTCTAGTTTATATTAGAATAAACCTATTACAAAGATAAAACCGATGAAATATACCAACAACACTACCTTTACATGAGTATAGTACTTATATTAAAAGGTTTACTATTTCCTAAAACATACATACATAATCATAATCACGACTATAATCCCCGAAGGGTTAATCAGAGACTAGGCAATAAGGACCGCAAAAGCAGTCCTCTGCTATAGTCCACTTTTCACCAAATAGCGACTGCACAGTGCTCAGCGTGACAGGTGGTTAACCCATCGCCGCTCTAAGCTTTTGGATGTATGTGCAGTTTTCAGTCCGTTAGTCGCCTTTTACGACACCCAAGAGAAGAAAGAGGGTGGTAGTATTCTTTAACCGCTACGCGTTACGGTTTTCAAACATAAATTATAAATAAAAATCGTTAATATTTGTTATTTTAAAACGTTGAATACCTTAATGTTTAGTCTATGAACAATACGGTAGAGAAGAAGAAGGTAAGTAGAAAATAGTCAGTAATATATCCATAGTCCATGGATATATCACATCGGCCTGATATTGTCATTTTTTTCCCAAATTCTAACTATGAAAATCAGGTTACTTACTTAAATACGGCCTAAATTGACGATTGGAGACGCAGATACTTTGACGTGTAATTGGAATATTTTACGTTCCAAAACAAATTGTCAGATTCCTTACACGTGCCGCTTTTTAAAACATATCATATCCGTGTCAAAGTTCCGCGACGGATAATCCCCGGATGTAGAGCAAAAAACGAAAACCGATATTGTTTACGGAAGAGTGTGGTGTCCCTTCACAAAGTCCGCAAAACTCCGGATTTGCCTTTAATAAAAATTGTGTATTGTAACAAAGCTGTTATGAAGTTGCAAATTAATTTAGGTCGCTTTTGGAAACTCAATTTTCAGTTCATTTTATCCGCCAATATTTACTGAATATCAATTATCTGGTTCTCAATGAAGCCGTAGGGCGATGCCATCAATCTAACTGCCCCCACGGATTAGTGTTGGGATGGTTAGATAAATAAGCTATATAATAAATAGATTATATTTGAATAATTATTTTGCAACAAGTAAACAATTCACCACAAATTTCTCAATTTGTTTTCAAAAGTAATGCATGTGTTTTTATCAAACATGCACATGTGTTTTGATCAAACTACCAACTTCTTCTTGAACTCATTTACTGTCCGGGCTGCGCAGCTTTGGATTAAGCTTCCACCGATCATTCAAGATAGTTCGTCGATTACATCCTTAAGAGGTAAAGTCAAGGACCATTTTCTGTCATCAATTTTATCGCAATCATAGGCACTTTATATCTTATCCTATGTATATTTGTTTTTACTGTATATGTAATAATGTAATTAGGTACAATAGTATTTGTCTGTATAGAAATTAGATAGTTTTCACTTTTGTTGCTTCCTTTCACGTATCAAGCTCCCATTCCACATGAGGTTGGCTGGAAGAGATCTCTTTTAGAGATAAGTCCACCGTTGCTTACCATTATCTGTACATTATTTTTTGAATGTGTTTTCAGTTAAATAAAGAATATTATATATTATAATCATATGTTTTACTCTATCTACATATTAGAAGAAGCAGTATGACGCTGTTTATTACAGTGTTTAAAGCATTCCTTGCCATGCCTTTAAAAACAAACTCATCATGTTTATCGCAAATATCAGTAACATTTTCGTTCCAATTATAACTTCTAAGAACTGATCTTCTACAATTCCAAGAAAAACATTTGTATTTTCCACCATTTCACGTAATATTTCAGAATGTATTTTATTCTGATTGATTTAGCATTTTTTAATATTTTCTGTGATATCTTTAATATTGAAATTTTGCATTCACAATGCTTATATAGATTTAGGATAAAATTTTTACTAGAAAAAAATCAACCAGTCTCAGAAAACTCAAATGAGATTCGAAACCATGACCTTTGGATTGACGGTCCACTGCTCTGAAATCAAAAGGTCATGGGTTCGAATCCCATTCGAACTTCCTGAGACTGGTTGATTTTTTTCTAGTAAACATTTTATCTTATTTCCTGTGATTCTTTAATTTACTTTCACGATTTTGAAGTTTTGTTGTTTCATAGTAAATACATACATACATACATATAATCACGACTATTATCCCCGAAGGGTTAGTCAGAGACTAGGCAATGAGGACAGAAAAAGCAGTCCTCTACCACTTTTCACCAAATAGCGACTGCACATGTGCACAGCGTGACAGGTGGTGAACCCATCGCCGCTCTATACGTATGTGCAGTCTTTAGTCCGTTAGTCGCCTTTTACGACACCCAAGGGAAGAGAGGGAGTGGCAGTATTCTTTCACCGAACGGTTAACGGTTTGTTGTAAATGTAGAACAGAAATCGAAGGAGCCAGGATACTTTCTTGCGAAACTCCAAATTAATCTTTTGCAGCAATATTGCATGGTTAACAAATTCAAAGACAATGTTCGTATAGATTACTAACTAAACAAGTTCAGTCCAAATTGTTAAGGTGGTAGCACTTTATGACTAAAGTCCTATAGCTTAGCCTTTTAAGCAAGCCTTTTAAAATAATAACGACTTCCAAGGAATTACAATTCTTAATACTATATTATTTATTTAAATATTATAAGGAAAGACAAAATAAGACTAACAGACATCAGAGATAAAACTAACATTACTCCAATTTTACATACTATTAGAAAACTAAAATGGGCTTGGAGTGGATGGATGCTAAGAAAGCACAATAATAAGTGGGCACAAAGAATCACATACTGGTACCCGAAAGGTGATAGAAGTAGAAGAAGCAGACAATTTCGGAGATGGGAAGAAGACTTGAGGCTGTGTACAGGGGAAGTATGGTCTAGAAAGGCGAAAGATAGGACTGAGTGGAAGATCTTGGGAGAGGCCTATATCCAAGGACAAGCTGAGGTTTTTAGTAATTAGTAAACTACTTTTCTAAGAAAAATGTATATCATATTTTAGCAATAAAGGCTTTCATTGTCTTTATACTATATTATATTGTTCATGTCACTTACGTATAATAATATGGAAGTTTTTAACTTTTTTTAAAGTCTTGAAATTTTATCTTTTTTTTTTTTATCCTTTTAGTATCGAACGATATATTACACTGGCCTGCATAAATAAGTATCACACTTTAAAAATTGTAATAAATTTAAAGTAGGTACGCAAGATAAACAAGACACCAAGACTTAAAAAAATTACTATTGTATAATTTACTATAGTTTCAAAGAAAGCTGATAAAATTGTTATAAAATGTTTTTTTTATTATTTTAAATCTCTAACTTCTATAGTTCAGAAAAAAATTAAATTTTGAAAGTGTGATACTTATTTTTGCAGGCCAGTGTAGAATGACATCTAAGGCGAAACTTTTGGGTCATCTTAACTACATCAACTCTTTCGTATTCATGAAATGTTCAGTAAACAATAAATTATTTCTTTAGAACAAAGAACAACTGGACATAATACACGTCTATGATAAAAATATCTTTAGTTCTTTTCCTTGGTCCATCAGGGTTGGCTGTGTCGTATAAATATTAATGGCGAATCCACATTTACTTTTTATCGAGTTCGCGAGTTCGACCCATAGCAGGCTGTTCGACTTTTCGGACAAGTTTTGGTACGTTTCAAAGATTCATGGGCAGAGGCGGAGTTTTGGATAACTTGTGAGTTGGTGCTTTTGTTGGTGTTGTTTCGTTAATTTAGATAGAAAGATCGATAAATCGAAATATGTTTGATAGATACGCACATTTGAAATTAAAAAGAAATCCCAAAAAATACATTATGATGAAAACGGCTGGCAAGGCTGAGTGAATTTTGCTTGTACAAATTAGTGAGTATCTTTAATTTTTGTAGGCAAATGACATTACTCCACCTGATGCTACGCGGAAGCACAGACCTGATGCGAAAGGCAGTAATTGAAGATTGTGCTGCACTAGCCTTACCTGCTTTTTGTTTTTCATTTCAACTCGATGCATTTTCGGCGGTAATATAATCATTTACAGTTTATTAGTCGTTTTTTAAAAGTCTATCTTAACATTAATTTAGAGCTCTACAAGAAAGTGTCCTGGATCCTATTTTAATTAGGTATGCATTGTGTTATTACAACAACAACTGACATACATTATGTTTTCAAAAATAAAGCTTTACCAATAATAACTGTTCATTCTCTCGAAATAATAATTAAATCATTACGTCATATTACATTAACCAAAAGCAAAGGATTACAAATATAATTATTGAACACTACCCGCCGCCGCCACCCGAAAAATAATTTCATGAACATTTCCATGAAAATTTATTAATTTAAAGGTGCGTCAAGTTATAATTAAATCTGCCGAAGCCACATTGGTTTCGCGATATTGAAACCGTACGACGCGGGCGTTAGTAGTTAACAAAATGTATTATTTGCCGACATAGTTTAATGTTTTCCCAATACATTTTATCGGAATAAAATTCGCAATGAGTGATGGTATTAATTAATGTCGAAGCTGAATATACTTCAATTAAAAGTTTGATATTCTGTATGCTGTGTTATCACTACGTAGAAATAGTGATACTCATTTAGTTTGTTTATGAATTACCAATTTTAATTCGACTGACTCGGCTAGCCTGTTAGTAACAGTTTCCTTTGTTTAACACTCCATTACACGCGCTCTATATAGTTGCACGATTCCACGCGCGGGGCACATTTTTGTGGCCCAAAATATCATGACTTTTTAGTAACATAGGTATAGAAATCAAATAATTTAGTTTTTTATACATAATCAGTCTTTATTGACTTATCAAAATATAACAGAAAAATAGTCACTTCTGAACTAAATCGAATAATAAAAAGTATTTGGCTTCATAACGAAAAAACTAAAGAAAAATGGCACTTATACTTATAATTAAGGTTTTCGTCAAAATCCGACTATTCTTTCGGCTCAGTTATATGTTTATTATAACAACTAAGGCATACAGCATATTTATGGTCATTGCACACTGGCTTCCGAGTCTTTTGACATTTCTACATACATAATTAATACCAAAATAGGCCGCGTACCACCAGTTACGTAATTACACGCTTGGGGCACTGGTGTGCCCCAGGGATGAGAAAATCACACTGGACAAATCCGAGGGCCGGTGCAGTCGACGCGATACTGAAGGTCACGCGAACGGATTTGCAACAGCTACTCAAAAAATCAAAATACTGGTTGTTAAGTTTTGTAATTTACAGGAAAAAATATGCAGCTGGGGCACGCCTGTGCCCCGCGCGTGTAACGGAGTGTTAATGTAAGCTTAATTTACCTACAAACATACATACATATAATCACGGCTATTATCACCAAATGGTTAGTCAGAGACTAGGCAATTGAGGAACGCAAAAGCAGTCCTCTGCCATAGTCCCTTTTTACCAAATATCGACTGCACATGTGCTCATCGTGACAGGTGGTGAGCCCATCGCCGTTCTATGCTGTTGGATGTATGTGCAGTGTTTAGTCCGTTAGTCGCCTCCGTTCGCCTCCGTTAGTCGCCCAAGGGAAGAGAGGGGTGGTAGTATTCTTTCACCGCTGCGCGACACGGTTAACGGTATGAATTTACTTTGCTCGTATAAATACCTCTATGACGGATTAAAACCAGCTCTATCACATAAGAAACTAGTTCTATATAGGGTGACGGACCCAATTATGAGCACTTTAAGAGGCCATTAAATTTTAACTATAAATATTTCATTTATTACGATATTCTATAACTTTTGTGTTGCGTTATAAACGTTGAGAATATAATCACCTGTTGTGTAAAGTATGATTTTTTTAAATATTTCTAGTCATTATTGAGTCAAAATTACAATTTATCAAAAAACAAGCCTATCACCATTCATCAGCACTGTCATCACCAATTAATATCACCTACTTACCCAATTATAAGCACTGTGAATTGAACGTTTTAAGGGCTGAAAAACAAAATATCCTTTAGAAATGAGTACTATTTTTTCTTGTTAATCAGTCATTTAACGTTTCTATTAATTATGGCATGATCAAAATTTACCTTAACATTATAATTATTTCAATTTAGGATGCGAAAAACGTTAAGAATGTGTTTAAATACCAGTATCTATAAATAGTGCTTTAATCGCATTACTGAATGACTAATAAACGTAAGCAAAATAAAATCACATAAAATCACACAACGTTCACTCTCCTCAAGAATACGGCGCCATGATAAATGTCAAACTATACAGAGTTTTGCTAGTATAATAATTTAAAACTTTCTGAACGCGTTTCTTACCCTTGCAACTTCGAAATCATAGACATTATCTTATAGTTTTAGTTTTTTTACGGGGTGCTGATAAACTGGTGCAGTGCTAGTATATGGGTCATTCACCCTAGACATAAAAATACCCAAATATAGGAATGGAACTCATAGCTTTCACGATATAAGTCCACAAACCGAGCGAAGAAATCCCTTGAACCTTTCAGACACATCTAAGTCAAACGGAAGCTAAATAAATGTTAGTTCATTAATTAAGCTGCTTTGGTAGTAAGCAAAGAGCACCGCCTGTACACTATTCACAATTAGACCAACTTGGGTACCCTAAACTTGTCAACGTCTTCGCTGGTGTGACAGCAAGATACTAGAAATGTAGGATAAAATTTTATGTCGTTAAGTGTAGGTTTCAAAAGGCTTTCAAACGTTGATGCCATAAAAAGGGAATAAAAAGAAACCCCTTTTTTACAAATATTTTCTTCAACTGAGAATCTAATCTTATAGCAGACGTTCAAGTGCTGTAAAATACGACTTAAAACTTCGAAAAAAGGAATTTGGATTAAGAGGATCCTGCACGAAATTGTGAAAATTTACGTATTTTTAAGTAACTTGTATTATGCGCTGAATTCTTTAAATACATTAAAAGAACTTAAGTAAGTTAGCCTGATCATTGCACAAGGTCGTGGCCTTCTTAAAATTTGAAACAAATTCTTTAAACAATAACAAAAAAAACATAAATCTAATGACTCCTAAAACATTTTTCTTCAACAATTTTCTTAATATTCCGCATGTCACCCCCATCTTAAAAATGTAAATTGTAATTTTTAACACAAGCGCGTGATGGTTTTGTACATTTCGCAGAATAAAAACATTGCTCTAATCAAATTACTAGGTCTGAAACTTCAAAGCAGAACTGTTCTAATTTTAAATATCAATATGATTGATTTTGCTTTGAAGTTTATTATGAGACTAATGTCAGTTTTTGCGATCGCGTGGCACCGCGCGGCACCCTCTTAAGCATTCAAGTTTTATTTGCTTATGTAATAAGTTGGTGATTAGTATTTTTTTATGTTATTGCGTTATTAAAACGACTACAAATTAGCAGCTGTAGTTGTTTTTTCAAAGTTTTACTATCTAAGAAAAAAAAATTGTTTTCTCAAAAAAAATCTCCATTTGAAGGTTGAACTCACGGATAATGTGAAAATTTGGTTACCATAGCAACTGGATACGGATATGATTCTCGCGCTCGAGCCGCGGAAATCACTTGCGGCTGTACAGCCTGCGTTCGGAAATGAGATACATGATCCTTTGAGGTTTTAAGTCACTTCGTCTGTTTTTCAAACTTCACATCACGCCAGGCAGGCTTCTCAATAATCTTGATATTTACTCCAAATGAGGCTGAAAGAGTTTCTCCTGAGTGTTCTTTTCGCAACAGCACCTTTTAAGAATTATTTTTTAATTTAATCTACAGTGTAAACCTAAATTACTGTTCATAAAATAACACTTAAAATAGGTTCTGTAGCCGTAATCGGCAAGCCGCTTAAGAATATTAATAATAAAATTAAACCGAAGTTTACAGAGAGAGCACTAACACTAAGAAATTAATTCATTGAGCACTGATCAGTGCGCGCTTGCTGCTGAAACCTTTTACGTGTATGTGCATAATATTTAGTGCTAAATAATTACTAGCGGCCGCTCACGGTTTTATCCGCGTGGTTCCCGTTCCCGAGGGAATATCGGGATAAAAAGTATCCTATGTGTTAATTCAGGTTATAAACTATCTGTATGTCGAATTTCATCCAAATCTATTTAGTACCTAGTTTTGACGTGAAGAAGTAACAAACATACACACTCACAAACTTTCGCCTTTATAATATTAGTGTGATGTGATAGTGTGATAGCAGTGGTTGCCTAAATGAGTTCATTATGGCAACCACTGGCAACCATAAACATGAAATTTAGACGTACTAGAAGAAGACAAACAATAAATAAAACACACGTTTTCAATTATCATACGAATATATTACCACTACTCGTTATTAACTTGATTGGTTCAGCAACACTCATTTCATTAATTACAGGGGAAGTAGGTATTCCCGTTACAAAATTAATACACCTACCCACGTTACAAAGGTTTCTGGCATTTTTCCTTGGCTAAACACATAATTTAGTTACCCAACCTGCTCTCGAGTATCAAGTTAGCGTCGCTCGCGGCGGTGCGGGCCGCGATGTTCGCCGGATATGAGATACAAGCGCCATCAGTACGTACTCAGATCAAATTCCGGACGAGAATACATTTTAATGCCAATAATGTTATGCCGAAAGTATGTGTTTGTTTTTTGTTCTCCTTTCTTGTTTTATAGAACAACGAATCGATCGTTTTTGGTACAGATGGTTAAGGTCTAAGAACTTTTTTAATGGAAAGTGTCTTTCAAATTTGTATTTGATGTTGTAGAAGAAAGAGAAAATAACCCCGTGCTGGGATTTTTGTAGGCTCTTCTCAGTAAATGGTGGCCTCTTTACGAAACGATGGCGTAGTGATATTCACAACTGCTCAATTATTTTAGCCCGAATAAAATATGATATTTACTCTTGAACGCCTCATGCTACTTTCTATACTGCTGTTCCTTTTTTGTACTTTATATTGCGATCAAAACCAATATCTCTGGGGCATGGCTTAAAACTTCTTCTTTAAGGCCGGCCATACGCATCTACGACTCCTCTGGTTTTGCGGATGTCTATGGGCGGTGCACCCTCGGTCGTTTGCCTTTTCTCACATTAAAAAAGCTCTTTTAAGCAGCTCAAGAACTTCTTGGCGGGAAAGTGAAGCGTCATGATCTTCCATAATTTGTGTTTTGTGAATATTAATGTGAAAATATGGTGGAATATTAGCTGTTAAGTGTTCGTGAACGTGCATGAGTGTTGGCAAATAAAACACAACAGTGCAACATCACTTTTCAAATTCTCTCAAGAAGTCCGTGTGAGATCTCAATAAAGTCCCATAGCTTTATTGAGTCTGGCTGTATGTGATAAACGCACGAAGCCATTATTTAAGGGAAAAAAACTCAAGAACGAGTAGCTCTCTCACATATCTACAAAATTTTATGTAAATAGCGAATTGGATGAACATACTCGATATTAACAAATTTAAAATACAATATTTTTTTTATCCATTTCAACAGGTTACATGAACAAAACTACACAACTTACTTACGACGAAATGTATAACATTATATCGCCAACCTGCTTTTTCAATTTAAGAACTCCTTTGAAACATACTAAAGGTATTCATAGAATGACATACTATATCGTATATTAAATCTTTTGCCGCACATGAAAGAGTGGTGCTGTTATTGGCTTCTTTTTGTATCGCCTTATATAATGTGTTATTTCGAAGCTTTGTTTACAACCCCTGTCGTGTTATTAATGTTCTTACATGTAGTACAGTATAAAATTGAATAACCCTGCGGAATAAATTGCATTTTACTAGAGTATGCAATATAATATTTTCTCGTAACTACTTATTATTATCCTCTTAGAATGTTATGAAGTTGTAGACAACAGCCGCCTTTGATGTCTTTAAGTATAGGCCATTTGGTATCAAACGCAGGCTCTATTCTAAGGGTTGGTACAGTACGTACAGAGTACAGTATCTTTATTATTGAAATTTTTGCATTTACAATGCTATATTTATAGATATAGGATAAAACGTTTACTAGAAAAAAATAGTTTTTTTTTTCTAGTACTTAAACATTTCATCCTTAAGTACAGTACCTAAGTACTTTAAAGTAAATAATGGGCATGGCTGCGCAGTTTGCACGGCTTGTAACAAGTATGCATTTCTTAGAAATGACATTGATATTTATTTGTTGGCGATAAAGTTGAAATTAGAAGTGCTTTTTTAAAAATAAATTACTTTTTAAAATTTCGATCGTTTCCGATTTTTTCCGTGCCTATTATTTATCTTGAAGTACTTACTGTACAGCCTGCATGCTGTCCCACTGCATGGCAAAGACCTCCGTCATTGAAAACGAGTCATCGCTACAATAGTAGTAGTAGTAGTAGTAATAGTAGTAGTAGTAGTACAATAGTCAGAGTACAGTTCGATTCAATTAGGATGGTGGTTGGTGGTTGTGAATTTAGCTGCGAGTGCCGCAGTGCGCAGGTGCCGAGCGGCGGGAGGGCCACCGCGGGTTGCGGTCTGCTAGCGGGCGGGGGTGACATCTTAAATTCGCTACTGCGACGCGACTTGTGACTAACTTCAAAACGCCATTCTATTTGAATCGGACAGTATCTCTGAATGTCCAAAAAGTCATAGCACGATCACGTTTTTACCGATACATACGTCCCTCTCATACTCATACTCACATATTTGCCAGTACGGGCCGAATGCTTTATGTCGGCGAATAAACGTAATCATGCTTGCTGGGCAGATGTTATAAAGACCATTACAAGTGTCCTTTTTAGGTACTTGTGACTCGTTACTTTATTTTGGCAATTGGGTGTTTTGATAATGGACATTATGACAATCCGACTATTTAACAATTTGTTTTTTGGTAACTTGACATTATAGCCATTAGACGTTTTAGCATTTTCTTATTTTGTCACCTGGATATTATGACAACTGGTCATTTTAACAATTGGGCATTATTGCCTTGTCAATTTGACACACTGGACATTCTGACACTTGGCCCAACATACCCCGCAGTCACTATTACTCGTATGATTATTGATAGTTATTGGCTTAATCACCACAGTTGCCAAATGCAGGTTGGTGATTGCAAAACCCGGGTTAAGCATCGAAAAATTCGATCTCATTTCATCGAAAGATTCAAAACCTGAGGAATTGAATTGGACCTCCGGATATCGAGGCGTTTGGTAGGTAGTAAAACTATTTTGGTTATTCGGTATTATTGTTTTTTTAATTTGCATTGTATTGTCATTATAAAATTGTAAACAGTCATCTTATTATACATACATATAATCACGACTATTATCCCCGAAGGGTTAGTCAGAGACTAGGCAATGAGGACAGCAAAAGCAGTGCTCTACCATAGTCCACTTTTCACCTAATAGCGACTGCAAATATGCTTAGCGTGACAGTGGTGAGCCCATCGCCGCTCTATGCTTATGTAAGTATGTGGGGGGTGGTAGTATTCTTTCACCGCTACGCGTCACGGTTATCATCAGACTAAAAGTGTCCCCACTGCTGTACACCTTCCCTCATCGACAATAGCACATGGAGAGTATGCACCACTATAGTCCAAATGCGTGTTGATAGGTTTTAACGACTGCCGTCTCACAACAACAGCCGGGACCAACGGCTTAACGTGCCTACCTTAGAGAAAGCGCACATTGAGCCACTGGTGGCGGCCACAGACGCGACCGCAAGCGGCGGACGAGTTTTTTTATATATATCGGCGCAAAGTGAGCGTTTGAGTGGCCGCGTTTGAGCCACTAGCAGCCCGTTGCCCGCGCTCGCTACAGTGGCCGCGTTTTGTCGCTCGCATCGCGCGCACACTCGGCCACGGGCGGGAATTCGACGACTGGTGACCGCCACTAAGCCACTAGCGGCTGTGATCGGTAGCCGCGTCTTGTGGTTTGATTAAGCCACTAGTGGTCGTGTTTAGTGACCGCGACTAGTGGCCTAGTGTGTGCCCGCCCTTATGTACGTAGCAGAAGTAATAAATTCTATTCTATTCGCACTGTAATTTTAAAAGTCTGAACTTTGAATTGTAATAAACGACACAAACAAACGGCATATTCCATTGTAATAGCAAACTTTGAGACGGACATCTCCGCACTCTTATTTATTCGTAATATTTTGACGATATTTCCCCGTAATTGATATCGCATACTCCGCTGGAGAGACGAAGTCGAACAACAGAAAAACAATAAAACAAAGTGCAAACATGACCCGTTGACTAACCAAACAAACTACGTGTCCAGTTGAAATGGCACAACTAAGACCAACTTCGGCAATAACGACATACTTCCGGTCCGTAACAAAGATACGCTTCGATTCTAAATAAACGGATTGCAGTTTGCGGTCAAAGTTTAATATAATAAATTAACTAGCGCGCGCTAACATAACTTCGTTGTTGTGTACGGCGGAGGGCGGTTGAGCAGGGATGACGACACCGAAAATAACTATAATTATTTAATTACAGTTGCTGCCCGCGACTTCGTTCGCGTGGACTGTACTGTCCCTGAGAAACCTATTACCTAGTCCATTTCAAGGTATGTCTATTTGCCAATCTAGCCGTGACGCGCATAGGTAGGTACCTATGAAAAACATGTTATTTTTCCTAACCCCAAACATTCACGCATCTATTGAAATTAAAAAAACTTCAAATTGTAAGAGATCGGACGAATAAAATGTAGGTACTACCTGATTCAACACTCTCTCTCTCGTCGTGCCACATCCTCAACGGATGTCGGCGATCATCTTCCGGAACTTGTTTTTATCCTGTGCCAGTCTGCAAAGACTGGCAGCGTCATTAATGTTGGACCAGCTCTTGATGTTGTCTAACCAAGTTAGCCTTCTCCTTTCTCTGCCCCTTTAACCGTCGATTTTCCCTTCCAAGATTTTCCGGATTTGGTTATATTTGTCGTGTCTATAGATATGTCCGAAATAAGATATTTTCCTTTTCTTTACAGTGTTTAAAAGTTCCATGTTCATTCTATTCAAAACTTCGATGTTTGTTACTCTATTTTTCCAAGAAACTTTACACATTTAACACTACACGATTTAAAAGTGTTGCATTTCAATATTTTTTATAAGTTTTTGTGATGTAAACGCATAAAGAAAACAAGCACTCAAAAGAAATATCATTCCCTAAAGAAATGGTCAAAGTTCAGGGTTAGCAATTAATCTATCTATCTGAAGAATGTCGCGATTAAGCTTCCGTTTTCTTTTGCGTCCGATCGATAAACCATAAACCCGAAATAGGTCACCTGGCAACAGACAAAAATAAACTAAACGCTTCAAACATCAAAGGTAAGACCGCCGTAAGAACTCCCAAGTATTTAAGTGAAAAGTTGTTTTTGCCAAGCGGAAACGGAAAGTGTTTTTCCCTGTTTTTCTTCAGCTGTCACTTAAAAAAAATTGACCCGCACTCGCGCAGGTGAATGTGGAATATAAAAGTTGTGTCCCGATGCAATTAAATATTCATTAGGTTTTGCTGTAATCCTTCGCGCAGCTCCGCCTCGCTGGGACTTGTCACAAATTAATTTTAACGGAATATCGAAATTATTCTTGAAGGGCACAATTTCGTTGCCCCCGCCTTACCCCCCCCCCCCCCCCCCTCCACTCGGAAGTTCGTGCGTCGTCAATTAAATAAATTTTAAATGTATTTAAGGTTTGTTCCGGTTAGTTAGATATTAGGGAGTTTGCGTAATTCAATTAAGTAATATTAATTATACTTACAGACCTACATTTTGTTTCTCATCTACATTTTGGCTTTTAAAAATTATTAAGGTGTTTAGAGTCTGAGTAACGAAAGCTGAACCAGGAAAAGCGCGGCCTATTCAAAAAAATCATGACTGGGTAACATAGGGTTACTCACACGGCTGCAATTTTCTCAGAAAAAATTCAATTTGACATACGACATGACACCTCAGATAGACACACATAGAAACAAAGTGTTGCCAATGAAATAACTACGAGGTTCAGCTTTCGTTAGCCAGACTTTATCTATAAATGGATAGGTACTGTCTGACAATTAAGATGGCTGCTTTGGAACGCTCGGCTCGCCCGTTCTTTACGAACTGGATTTGATCCAAGGTTTCCGGTATCTGGTTATGAAATGCCGTAATAATTTATGCCCTCTTATTTCGAAATGTCAGCACCGTCAAAGCTCCTATAATAAAGTTTAGTAACATTTTAGAAACCCTGAAACTAAAAGCTTGATCACCACACCCTACAGCTTATAGAAAAAGTCAGTTCAGGGTGTCACTCCTACCTTTATTTTATTTGTTATGTTTAAGTCTTCGATCAACAGTTGTATTGTTGGTCGAAGGTTTAAGTACTACAAATTCCTTTAAAATGAGTTCATAACTCATTTCCACCACAGAATAATTTTGTTACTTTTTCTTTTTATATAGAAGATTTGATCGAGTCTTTTTTTATATTTTAAAAAAACCCTACTTTCTGAGAAAAGTCAGACAAGAAAATGAGGAATACAGAAAGCTTAAGAGCTCCTTTGTTAAACAGTAAAAAAAAGATTTCCATAAACTGACAACATTTAACACAACGCAAAAGGGAAAATCTTCATCTACCTACCTAAGGCCACAGAATATTTGGAAAGTTTTCGGTGAAACCCACGCATGTCCTTTGCGCGACCTTGAAACAACACGAGGACAGTCACTCTTGTATAAATAAAGGCGGGAAAATAAAAGGCCAGTGTGGTGAGGGATTTGTGTGACTCGGGCAAGGGTTTATCGCGCCGGGCAGGTAGGCATTGCCCGACGGCCAGCCCCACTTGTGATATGTCATATACATGGATTATTACATTTATCATGTCTGTCTGACACGAAGACTCCTAAAGACTCTTAAAGAAGCCAACAATTGGATTTATTTATCTGGTATTACGACAGCTGAACTCTTAATATACATTATTTTATTTTTACAACGGGCAAGCACTTGGCCTTCATCTTACCTGATGGTAAGTGACGATAAGGCCGAAGGTGGAAGTGCGCTTCACCCGGAATCCTCAACCACTGAGGAACTGGCTATCTTATCTCAAACTGTCGGAACACAACAATGCTATAAACATCGTTGTTATGGCGACAGACTTAGATAAGATGGTGGTAGCTAGCCAGGCGGACTTAACAGCCTTACCACCAACCAAACCGAGCACACAAAGATGTACCCCCGCTGGGAATCGAACCCGGGACCTCTGGGTCTGAGACCGGTGGCTTAGCCACTAGACCACAGAGGCGGTTGGTTCAAGTATAGATTTACGACTCTTATACCCAAAGGGTTATGACAAAGTATGGCGATATTTCTATTTATATTTCTAAAAAGCAGTAGTTACTGCAAGCATACCCCTTCGGAAATCGGGTATGATGTATAATAATATGTATAATTAGATAGCAATAATATTTTAGTTTAAATCGACCCAAACAAAACAAATACACCTGTGCATTTTACCTACGAGATATTCCTATTCGTCCAATACAGGCAGAATAACCGTTCCACACAGACGACTGGGTCACGATTTTTCCCGATGAGACAAATGGCCCGGAGATTGGCGTTCGGAAACGCCCGGGTATCACCCGGTATCACCCGGTAACTGTCACCCGGATATTGTTACATCCCGCTCGGTACCGTGCAGGTAACAAGCCGCGAGGGAATGAGATTAGAGCGGTGCTCTTTGGTAGAGAGTTTGTGATATTCTACGTCAAGAATAATTAAAAAACACAAAATAGGTATATAGCTACTAACGAATTGAGAAACTTTCTTTGAAGTCATCGCGATGTGAAAAAAAAATTGGGTTTCGCTTCAACTTCTTTTTTCTGTTAGCTACCCGTTCGATAAGAATGATGATGTTATTAATGGAACTTAATTTAGTATGTACACACCTACTATACAGACGAAGCAAAGACAAAAAACGAAGAGATCAAAAGAACGGTGACACCGTAAAAAAGATTAAACAAACAAAAAGCATTTACAAAGTTGCAATAAAAATATGTAGAAGTGTCAATTCCGTTCTTTTATTGCATTTTTGTATGTCATGGATCTCTGCAAAGTAACGCCTAATTCCATTTTTTTTAAAAGTTTTTACTGAGAAACAATCACTCACAGTCCTCAATATTTGGCCCGAGGTCCTCACAGATCAATTTTTTTTTTAAATACGTCGAGGATTTCAAAAATAGAACTAAGGAAAAAAGCAGTAAATTACTTTTTAAAATCACAAGGTCTTTGAAATTTGAAACACATTCGTGATAGCTTTATTCCAACATTTGCAAAACAAACCTTCAACAATAAATTTAAAAATATCTCATTATTATCCGTCCGCTATTCGCGTTATGTTTAATTTGCGACGGTCCATGGGCGCAGCTAGACTGCCAGTTACTTATAACAATTTTTATTAAATATTATGACACCCACTTTTACAGATTGTAGACTAGACTATGACTATCTTCTTTTACAGATTCTAGATGCGTGTCATTCTGGAACTTCTTGGCAGTAAAGTGAAGCGTCGTGTTTGCAGTTCTGTTATAATTTTAAAAAGTGTATTGAGAATAGTTATGTGAAATAATGGTTGATTTATTAACAAGTGTTCGTGAACGTGCATGTGTGTTAGCAAATTAAACAAAACAGTTCAATATCACTTTTCAAACTCTCTCAAGAACTCCGTCCGTGTGAGATCTCAATAACTCCTAAATACATTCTGAAATTCAAAGGGTTTGGGGGGGAATATCATTTACCATTCATCATTTTCTATCGCCACTCATTATCATCTTCTACTAGAAGAAATATTATAAATATTAAATATTATCAAATAGTAATTACACAAGAATTACGTTTTTTTTTCTCTCTAATGTAATGGGTGAGGTTTACATATTTAGACCTGATTTAGACAGTGTCAAGTAAAGAATAAATAAATAAATATTTTCTTAAACTAGATAAGTAGGTACTAGAAGTCTTATAGTACTTATTGAATATTTATAATATTAATATTGCAATTTAATGATTTTGTAAGTGTTTAATTTAATTAAATCATTATGAAATAGCCAGTACAAGCATTTTTCCCCATTTATTTGTAGGTACTAGGTATGTATTTAAAATCTTAATTTATTTCTTTGCAACATTAATTTTTAAATCGTAATTTATTACAATTGGCAACAACAATTCAAATCTACGACATATAGACGTTATCATAAACGAGCCGACAAAAGAAATTAGTCAGAATTAATAAAAGAACAGTATGCCAAAAATACTGGCAGGAAAAGTTCAATAAATAACCAGATTGTGTCATCTGATTCGTATAACGAGATACTGTTAATTAAGTTACCTACCTTCTGTTGTGTCTCGTTTTCATTTGCGTAGAATATTAAGGGTTTACTTTCCCTTGCAAAAGATTTATTTGAAGACGATGTTTCTGAAGTGAAATCCCAGAAATCCTTAGAATAAAAAATGCGAAAATGATGTTTTTTCTTTTAGCTTGTAATAAGTATAAACGTCTGACCACAAGGAAACCTCTTCCCACCCGTTTTAAAATAATAAATGTCGTAACACAATGGACATGTAAGTAACATAACTTAAAACACATTCACTTCAAAATAGGTAAATGGGTTTAAATGCTATTGTGTAGTTTAGTTTTGATTAACGCATAAAATATTTTTTATTTAAAAATATCTAACTCTCATAAGACTTTGCACCTGCTTGACAGATCGGATTTTGACGCAGACGAAGGAGGTCCCGGGCTATATTTCCAACGAAGGCTTATTCCAGCTACTTATCTTAGTCTGTCGTCATAGCAACAAAGTTTCTAGCATTTTTGTGATGCGACAGTAAAGGCCTATTCAAACCTGAGCGGTATTTGCTGCCGCTGTGGGTAAAGGTATACACGGTGTAATCGTTAAGTGTGCACAGGCGATTAGTCCGAAACTAGGAGATATATCAAAAAACTTAAAACTGATAACGAAAGTACGTTATCTAATGAGTAAAATGGCATCAAAAACTTTTTAAAATCTAACGAGAAGTATCCATAATTTTGACATTTAACACTCCCATACCTTTAGTATGAGATTAGTAGTAAGGTTTTAGTTTCCTTGTTTTAATTGGTCTAATATTCATTTTACCTTAATCATATTTTATGATTAGGTATGATATGATAATTATGACTTTTAAGTAGATACACGTGTAGATTAATAAGGTATCTTACTACTTCAAACTAATAATAAAACTTGTTTCAATATCGCATTAAATTGAACTGGCTGAAAAGCAACGCACTACAAAAATACCAAAAAAAAATTGGTTGCCTGTAAAGTCGGTATACGGGCGAAAGTTTTACGTGACAACGACTTTGAGTGGTAAAATAATTTTAATGTGAATATTCATTCGTATAGTAGGAAGAAGGATGAAATAATATGGAAGGGACGCGTGCCTTTCACTTTTTATGTCTGTCTCTCTCGCTCTTAGGCGGGCTAACCATGCCCGAGTGGAAGGGACGCGTGCCTCTCACTCGCTCTCATTGTGAGCGCATAACGTGAGCGGAGCGTAACGCAGTTTCTTAAAGTGTCACCCGGCAAACCAATTTATAAGACGTTGTCACGTCAAAAAGTAACTTTTTGTTATTCGTTCTAAATTCAAAACCTTGATCGCGGGTCGTGAAAGTAAACTCTTGGCGTTTAGATTATTTAACTCATTTATTATCGAATCAGTTTCTATATTATAGTTGACATATTAATATACTCCTTGGTATGAGTAATAATATATTATGTTTACAATATGATCAACTTACAGAGTGTCGTATTATATAAACAATGTCCTTATTTAGACCAAACTATTTAGGACTGTCTTTATATGGGGTGCACGTGTAATATCTCATATTTCTTTATTTAGATGAGTCACACCACTATACACCCTACACCTCCCCCGTTGTTTTTCAAAGCTAAAATAACCAAATAAAGTATTGTCTTAAAACAGACTTAATTTGAAAAATTATTTTTGTTTAATAATAAATACATTTAAATATTGAGTGCTCCTGTTTATGATTAATACTTACTTAACATTTTAAATAAACACGAGGTCACACCACTACAAACATCTGAACTTAAAAAAGTACACATTACCAAATCCACAACACAAACAACAACCATTCATTACTCGGTTAAGTGTTTTTTTAACAACATTATTACTAGAAAGTGTGATAAAAACGCCACTGAACGGCATATTCGGCGGAATAAATTTGCCAGATCTATCGGGAAAGAATAGTGCGCCTAAATTTACGGGCGCACGGGGGCCAGTAAAGCGTCGTTATATTGAGCTATGTGTAGGCCCAGACCACATTATTGTCTATATTGCTTGGCAGTTTTAAAGCGAAACCTACTTTAGTACTTTATTTGTAGGTTTTTTTTTATTAAAGTGTAAAGAGGTGCGCTCTTCCTTTTTCGGAGGAGACACATAAATGCAAATAAAGAAGTATACCTCTAAAGATAGGCACTGTCCCACTCTAGGATCAAATAACGTCGTGAATTCGTGATCCATGGTCACACTGCTAAGCAAAGGCCTCCCCCAAATACGTCTTTTGGGTAATTTTTTTTTTTATTTATTCCTTAGGTAATGATGTGACTTAGGTGGATTTTTAAATAATAACTTTTATGGCTTTGTTTAAACTATAAAACATAATAAGACTTTTTGTATAGTAACAGGCAATAAAGACTACTGCTACTACTCTACTTTTAAAAGACTGCTTCAATATGTGTCACATAAAATATGTATCAAATAAGAACGTTTTGTAACCTCGCCTTTACAATGTTCCAAAAATAACCTCCTTCGCGACAAGTTATGATGAAAACACTTGAGGGTAGCTCGAGTGCTCGGCCAACGTTGGCCCAAAGGTTTGAGCGTAATTTATCATTGGGGGACTATCGTATCCATCACGCTAAGTGCAGGATGGACCATTATAATTTCAAATGATTTACCTCCGAACGGGGGACTAAACGCTCAGAAATGGTGGAAAGGGACCACACTCCTCATTATAAATTGCACGATTAAAACGAAGTATGGCCAACTCTGATTGTAAGTCTCCAATTCGGACTCCACAATGACGCTTGCAAGCTTTTTAAACTGTTTTGTATAATGGTTTTTCTCTATGGCGTTCGTGTATTTCATCCTTTAATGAAAACGTAACAAAAGGGAGAAAGTTATTGAGCCTCCGAAAGGGAAGGCTTTCAGAATATTTTCAATACACCTTTTGCGAGAACGAGCTCACCTTTTAGTCTTACGTCGTTACTCTGTAAATCACTTGGCATGGAAATCAGTGTAACTGTTTTATGAAATCTTAATAAACAATAATCAAAACTATGAATTTACTGACTTCCGTATTTTGCGGTACGTCTCTTGGTATTGCTAAATCTCTGAATATATACGAGTATTTGGAGTATACAGTGTGAACATGAAAACGACTCAGTATAATTTATACAACTTAACCTTTTTTTATTGGTTTCGTTTGTTGAAGAAACAGAAAATCAGCTTAGATGAAGGCCATTGGTTAATAAGAACACCAAAACAGACCAGTACTAACAGTTCAAATGCTTTCCGAAGCCGGCTCCACTTTGATCTCTTACTCATGTTTAAATCGGTCATCTATATGAGGCCCGTTATTACCGCGCCAATGAGCCCCTATAACGAAATGTTACCAAGCAACAAATGCCTACATTCAATTATTTCGTTACGGTATCCAAAGCTCGTGAAATGTTTAGTGAAAAAGAGTCCGAAGCGGGCGGTCGTGTTGCGAGTAATAGGGTACGTTTATTATATAAATTGCCCGATTAAAAGAAGCATAAGCGGCACTGATTTAAATAAACAGCTGAGAGTTCCTTTTTGCCGCTTGCAATAAATCGGCTCGAATTGCGAGGAACTTTTTGGCTAAATGCAGGGGCCTACTTTAATGTTACCTTTAACTGTCTACCTGTAAATTTAGGATAATAGGTATATCTCTAGTTCTTATATAAATAACTATAAGTGTACATTGCTACCTATAAAAATATATGTAAATAATGTAAAATATTTTAGGATATTAATTAAGTAAATAAGTATATCAAAAGCCACAGGATACATTGTATACATATAGTGCTCATAGATTAAGTACTTATACGTGGCTATCACCCACCCTTATCTATCTTTATCCTTTATCTATAGAACTTGTACCTACCATTTTACAGTAATAAAGAGCTATTATATTCTACTCTATTCTTCTTTTCTACAAACAATTGCTGACGCGCGGTTAGCAAGCGGAGAGAGAGCGTCTCATTCGCTAGACATGGGTACACCCCGAATGCTTACCAGTTGTGAAATAAAAACTAACAACGAAAACGTAAAAAATGTTGAACGCACTCTGGGTTGGAATAGAAAGATCATTGTGTCTGTTAGATTCTTCAGAATAAAGCGAAAAAGTATATATTCAATAGGAAATCTGCTTACAACGTTAAGCTCTTAATATCGTAGCCATATTTATTTTTAATGTTCCATACAGCCTCAATATCCTGTTAATCTACTTTCGCGAACAGGAAAATGTCAATATCATCCGTTTTGCGAGTATTAGATATGTGTTGTTAAAAGCGGGTCTCTCGTACAATATTTCGCTTTTATATTGTCATACACCCAATGCTTTCTTTATGTAGGTACGGGTTTTTGCAAGGATTAATATTGATAATGGTAGCTATAAAAAAACGAAAGCGCCTATATTTTTCCATATGTCCCACGTTAGGTAATTTACTTCCATGTGGGAAAACTTCAGCTCTGCAATGAACCTTTAACGACCATGATGATGTTGATTTAAGTGTGCATGGGTGGTATAGGGCCTTGGGTTAACCCTCGCCCAGTCGCTCCTTTTTTGTAATGTAAGTCGTCGAGTGGGTACGCCAGAGACCCCAAAACACAACAGCCAAAACTAAACACTTTTTAAGTTGATTTTTATAAATTAGAAAGATGTTTCTTTTTTACATACTTACGTAAATAATAAAACAGTCAAAATAATCAGAATTTTTTCTGCATTAACTACCTAAAAACCGAAAACTAAAAATACAAGCAATTTTTTTTCTCTCTGGGACACGTTATTATGGAAATTAAAGTTATTGAACAAAATTTAAAAATGTATATATTATTTATATCTACTATGAACAAAATAAATAAAAAAATATATTAGGTATAATCAAACAAAAAAAATAAAGTTTTGCATATCAATGGGAGTCTAATTTTCTTTTTGTATGCAATCGGTACATACTGCTTTTGTATGACTTGGGCATATGTTAATCTTACAAAAGTTACAACTTTAGCTTTAGCGGAACTTTAGCTCACAAGCCGCAGGATAAGGTCGATCTCCTGGCCAAATTCTTCGCGGTTAACTCCCGGATCGATGACTGTAATGCACAGCCACCCTCAATTCCTCACAGTGGCCACACAATGTCTGATATTAAAATCAGGCAGTGTGCTGTCCGTGCGGAGCTGCAGTCAATCGATGTCCGGAAAGCTAACGGTCCTGATGGCATCCCAGCAATAGTCCTGAAAATGTGTGCAGCGGAGTTGTCCCCTGTGTTAACGCGTCTGTACCGTCTCTCGCTCTCTTCGGGTTGTGTGCCGGAATCTCGGAGAGAAGCTAATGTGCAACCGATCCCTAAAATAGAAGATCGGTCAGATCCGACTAATTACCGCCCTATAGCCGTAACTTCAGTGTTGTGCAAGATCCTAGCACGAATATTGAACAAACAGCTTATTCGATACCTAGAAGATCACTCCCTAATTCACGATCGTCAATATGGGTTTCGGCCAAAACGGTCAATGGGTGATCTTCTAGCGTACGTCACACATCTCTGGGGTGAGGCTATTGACAAGCGTGGCGACTGGCAGTTAGCCTTGACATAGGCCAAGGCTTTTGATCGGGTCTGGCACAAAGCTCTTCTCTCCAAGCTCCCGGCATACGGTTTGCCCGCTCAGTTCTGTACCTGGATTGCTAGCTTCCTGCATGAGCGTAGAATCCGTGTCCTTTCGGATGGATGCGCTTCGCGGTTCATGTCAGTGAACGCTGGTGTTCCTCAAGGCTCCGTTCTATCCCCCATGCTGTTCCTTCTGCATATCAATGACATGCTTCCTCTTGGAAACATTCATTGCTATGCAGATGATAGCACAGTGCATGGGGGATATAACGGTCACCCAACGACTGGGCGGGTAGACACCGAAATGAAGCGAGCAAATCTTGTCATTGAGCTCGATCGGGTGTTGGACCTCATTTCTAAATGGGGCTCCGATAATCTGGTGGAGTTCAATGCCAAGAAAACACAGGTGTGCGCGTTCACAGCGAAAAAGTCGCCATTCCTTCCCCTTCCCTCTCTTCAGGGTACATCTCTAGGCCTGCAGAGCAGTATAAACATGCTCGGTATGGATATACGCTGCGATCTGAACCAAAAGGACTACATCGAAACCGTGATTAAAAATGCCTCACGTAAATTCGGTGTCCTGAACAAGGTGCGGCGATTCTTCACGCCTGATCAGTTGTGTCTATTATACAAGACACAGGTGCGGTCTTGCGTGGAGTATTGCTCTCACCTTTGGGACGGCTCCGCAAAGTACCTTCTCAATGCCTTGGACAGATTGCAGCGCCGCGCTGTGCGCATTATTGGCAATGCGGAGGTCACTAAAACTCTCGAGCCTTTGCAATTGCGTAGAGATATTGCGTCACTCAGCATCTTTTATCGTTTACCATGGTGACTGCTCTGAAGAACTCTTTGACCTCATCCCTCCTTCTCGCTTCCTCCATAGGACTACGCGTGCTGCTCTCCGGAGTCACCAATTTACAGTCTCTAATATTCCATCACACACAAAGAAATTTGGTGACTCGTTTCTTTGCCGCACTTCCAAAAGATAGAATAGTCTACCAGCACACGTATTCCCTCCTACCTATGACATAGGGTCCTTCAAACGAGGCGTGAAGAAGCACTTTGTGGGCCGGCAGAGTGAGGGTGACTGAAGCTACGTCTCTTACGCTGCACCAGTTGTCCTCGCGCCTGGACTTCATTTTCACTTAACATCAGGTGGAGTGGGGTCATTTGCCGGGCTTAGTATTAAAAAAAAACAACTAGCTAGATTATATATTTTGTTTGTATGCCTTGGTCAGCAAAAAAAAAAAATTAAAAAAAAATTAAATTAAGAAAATATAGATTTCGTTTCTTTCTTGCAATGTTTACGTGTCATACTTGCTAATGTCGTCCTGAAACATAATATCCTAGCTTCCTCCTCCCTCCTCCCTTCATCCTCTTCGCTGCCTAAAACTTAAATATCCTTATCTTCTTACCATTTTACAATACGTTAAATTTGTCGTTCGTCCATTTGAATGCTCTAACATTCTTAAACATATAATTTACTTAGACCAAGTAAAAAAATCGTTAAAATTAATGTTACAACCAAAATAAAAAGTTATTTAAAAAAAAAATAAGTACGCGAGTCGTTGCGTGGGGTCTCTCAAAGCCTTGCGTACAAACACAAGTCTTTATTTCACGACCCTTGCTCGCAGACTGACTGCAGCGATCGATGCACGTTATTTTAACTTGTTTTAGGAGGGTACCCATATACTTGTTTCAGGAGGGTACCTAAAGTTCTAAATCGCTGGGACAGTTTTAAGACCTTAAAATTGGCATCTTTCTACAAGCTACGAGTCGAGGGTTAAGAACCGGTCAAAACGGTTTAAAACCTTCGTTATGACTTTTGTACTAAGTAGCTGAGTCAACCTGTGACTATTCGTCCGGTGCAGTTTTCAGTCTTTTGCAGTATCCGGTGCCGATGTTGAAATAACAATTATGAGAAGGTAGGTAGACTATGCCTAATTAGTTACCTCTAAATAGTTTAGTTTAAAGATCGCGAAAGTTTAAAAACTGTATTTAAATTATGTTTATTCATTGCACATGCTACAGCATCACTTTTACATATCATATAACACGCAAGGTCAGCCTTTCAAAAGTAATGTCGCAAACTTATCATGATAACCACTATTCGAAAAAGTCGTACAAGCGTCTACAATATCCATTGTATAACAGCCCTTATTGCCGAAATATTAACTTGTATTTTCTGCCGTATTCAACAGTGCGTCAATATGGGAACATTAAGCGCACGTGCGCACATTTTAGTTTAACCGGGTCACCGTAACCGCAATAAAAACATGGCGATGGAGGAAGAGAAGGCATTTCATAACATATTCGTTGGCGAGGGATGTTACGAAAACAGCACATTTACTTACAGCGGTAAGTCTCACGTTTCAGCTCGATAATATGAATTATGTGTATGTTAGTTAAATACTATATAACAGTGTTGCGTAGCCGTGAAAGAATAACTACCACCCCCCTCTCTTCCCTTGGTTGTCGTAAAAAGCGACTAACTGACTAAAGGCTAACTGGCGATGGGCTCGCCACCTGTCACGCTGAGCACAATATGTGCCGTCGCTATTTGGTGAAAAGTGGACTATGGCAGAGGACAGCTTTTGCGGTCCTCATTGCCTAGTCCCTGACTTACCTTTCAGGGATAATAGCTTTTACTTATTCTGTGATAATAGTCATGATTATATGTATATATATATATATTATTTTGGGGGTTAAAGTTACTCGCGTCCGTAGGTTTACCCTTGAGACCCTACACGTGACCTCTGGGTGGTGCTAAATGAGTGACACTGACTGAGTGGTAGAGCCACGCTTCGTTGCAGCACGCATTGGGCGGCCGGCTGGGTAAAATAATGGCACTTGGGGCTGTTGTGTATGATACCAATTTGCTTTTTGA
Source organism: Scoparia ambigualis (assembly GCA_963921215.1). NCBI lineage: Eukaryota > Metazoa > Arthropoda > Insecta > Lepidoptera > Crambidae > Scoparia > Scoparia ambigualis. The sequence goes on from OY992520.1 coordinate 22,563,774, forward strand.
CTTCAATTTCCGGTGACGGTATCGTTTGCGGTAACAATTGATAAGGCCCAGGGGCAAACATTTAAACACGTAGGAATAGAGTGTTTTTCGCACGGGCGACTATGTGTTTCCCTATCCATATCTGGTTCTCGTGAAAATCAATATCTACTTCTGCCGGAAGAAAACAAAACTAAAAATATAGTGTACGCAGAAGTACTTTAAAATAACATTAGTTTTGAGTTTTTTTGAGAATAACCTACAATATTCATGATATAAGATTATAAGACCCAGTACTTTACCTAACGTTTTAAAGTTCCGCTCTTACTGATAAAAGCGTGATGTAGGTACCTAAAATAGCTACTTTTAAAATATTTTCACTTTCTACATAAACAAAGTCGCTAGTTAAAGTTACCGTTAGCCCAAAGTATAACTATTCCACGCTGACGAAGTCGCGGGCAAAAGCTAGTTTAATAATAAGCACATAGCTTTAATATTTAAAAGTTTTAAGGCTTGCGCTCCATTTATCGTGAGTACACAGCGCTGGTACTGCGTGTCGTATCTTCGAACGAGCCTCTGGCTTAACTTTAATGTTTTTCCCGTCAAAACCGGCGTGTCAGCCGCCTTTGCCGACGGCGCCCGGTGGGTATACCCTATTTAGGGTCAGACCCTTTCCGACACAGACATTTTATGAGCTATTCGTAATTGAAAAATTAAACGGACGAAATTAATTAAATGCTAAGAAGGTTTTAATAGGCTTTTGAAAGAAAATTTATTGTCAATAACTCAAATGTCGAATAATGGGTTGAGGAATACGATTTTAATTTGTATATATATAATTGATATCTCTATGAGTTTTTTTTATTGGAATGATGCTACCGGCTACATAATATTCTACATTGTTACCATATACATAATATTTGATACTTATAATCACGACTATTATCCCCGAAGGGTTAGTCATAGACTGGGCAATGAGGAAAGCAAAAGCAGTTCTCCATCATAGTCCACTTTTCACCAAATAGCGACTGCACATGGTGCTCATCTTGACAGGTTGTGAGCCCATCGCCGCTCTAAGCTGTTAGATGTATATGCAGTCTTTAGTCCGTTAGTCGCCTTTTACTACACCCAAAGGAAGAGAGGGGGTGGTAGTATTCATTCACCGCTACGCTACATTGTTACCACATCATTGTATAAACTTTAATTTATCAAGTAGTTTGATGCCGCGAAGCAAAGATCCACTAATTCTCTTCTTTGAGCTAACGAAATAAGTAAGTATTGCTCAACGGTGGTCTTTATCTCTCCTAAAGGTAAGTGACGATTAAATTGAACATGCAACTTCATCCGGAATTCTTCACTCTGTGGAGGCAATCTTATCTGTAATGCGATTGAAATTCTTCTGTCAGAGACAATCAAATGCAACTAGTAATTGTTTAAATTCTCTCCCTAAAATCGAAATTATTATGTTGATTTGATTTTTTTTAAATTGTTTGTGTTGTGACGTTTATTACTTGTAGCAGACGCATTTTATTGGGTTATAGTCTGATCCTATTTTAAGTTCTCCAATAATACTGTACTTACTGACTGTAATCTGTTATGTGTTGTAATAAATAAATAAATAAACTAGCTCGTTACAATTGCTAGTACGGACGACAGCAGTTTAATATAGGTACCACAAATTGTAAAATTTCGTCAACACAGAGCTATATTTAAGTAAAATTTTAAAAACAGAAAAATGACGACAACCACAGGCGGGAAACGAACCACGCACCTTCCGCATTCCGGGCGGCTGCCTTAACCACTTAGCTACCGAGGTCTGATTTTAGGCAGCCGCCCGGAATGCGGAAGGTGCGTGGCTCGATTCCCGCCTGAGGCTGTCGTCTTTTTTCAGTGTTTAAAATTTAATTTAAGTATATTTAAGCGTTAATAAAACGCTAAAAAAATAAAAAACATTAATCTATATACACAGCTTCATCTTAACCGAATGTTCAAATATTTGTAACAATATTTCGTTCGGATCTCAGAGGTGAAAACTTCTAAGATTATATGAAGCAATGTTGACTAAAAAACAAGCATCAAGCACTGACAAATTTCGACGGGTGAAAACTAGACCTAGGTAGCCAAGTGATTAAGGCCCGGTATGCGGAAGGTGCGTGGTTCGATTCCCGCATGAGGTTGTCTCTTTTCAGTGTTTAAAATTTTACTTAAGTATATTTGAGCGTTAATAAAACGCTAAAATATATAAAAAAAACATTAACAGACCTATATTGTTTGGGTATAAGGATCAGAGGCCAGAGCTCATTTAGGGCTACAGCGCCAGGATAGTAAGTGTAAGTAAGTAAGTAAGTAAGTAAGTAGTAACTTCCTCTAATTGATCCTTATTGATCAATTAGGAAGATTTCATAGTTTTGACTAGGTTGCCTTGCTGCCGAGTGTACGAAAACACAACACTGGCGGTCTTCAATTGAAAAAGTACGTCTCAAAGTTTACCGAAATCATCTTTCCCATTAGCTTTGGAATAAACTGCCGTGTCAGGCCGCAATCCTTTGTTTCACGGGAGCGGCGTCATGCTCACGCGGCAACTTTCTTGGATCACATCCAGTGAAACCCAGTGGAAGGCAGCCTGCTGCGATATTAAAAACATTGCGGTAATCATATTGCACTACTGCGACTAGTGTTCTTGATGTTTTCTAACCGGCTATGTAGATCGCCGGTCTTTTAGATTCCGAACTCCGAAGTTCGAGTTCACGATGCGCATTTGTTTATTTAAAATTTTAAATGATCATCAACGTAAGAAACATCCTTTATAACAAATAGGACATCATCATAATAAAAAAAATGTTTTTGATGACTTCGAAAATTAAAAAGTAAAATAGTGGAAAGTTTTAACAATAGTACCTACCTACTACTTAAATTTTTGCATTCACAATGCTATATAGATATTGGATAAAATGTTTACTAGAAAATAATCAACGGGTCTTCTGGGGTCTCGGTAGCTTAGCGGTTAGAGCAGTGGACAGGCAATCCAAAGGTCACGGGTTCGAATCCCATTCGAGCTTTCCTGAGACTGGTTGTTTTTTTCTAGTAGACATTAGTAGACATTAGTCCTCATGTTCTGTTTTCCATGTGGGAAGGCTGTGCCCAGCAGTGGGACTTTTATAGAACGTTGATGACTCAATACACAGTCGAAAAGTGTAAGAGCGTGCAAATTTACAAGCGAACCTGTAGTATCCGCTTTGTTGTAACATGGTACGTATTGATGTTTAAATAACATTATTAACGACGCATAATTTTCTGTAATATCTATGCACAGGTCTTTTTAATGTTAAAACCAATTTCACGAACAAAATGACAGCGACGAACCTTTCTCTAAAATAAATATGCCTTCAAATCTCACACCTATTTAGCCTTGTAACAATTAAAAAGTGTTCAGTAAAATTGCATTCGAGAGTTACCGATGAAAGTGAACAAAGTTATACGCAAATCGATTAATCCGCTCCAGTAAATCGCACGATTAAACCGAGCGCCGACCAGCTCACGACTTTAAACGGACACCTTTAAGACCCGTAGATACCAAATCACCCGAAAAACCTCTAGCAGAACATGTTCGAGAGCAATTAAATTAAAAATTCACCGAGTGACTCCGGCATCCGGCGCCGGATAAGAGACAATACGGCGTATAAATCCGGCATTATCACCGGGCCCGTCGCGGGGGCCGTTTGAATCAATTCCGCAGTAGGATTTACTGCATGAGGCTCCCAAGATTTGCGTTACGCCCGGCACGTGGTGACGCTGTGTTTACGGCGATGCTAGTTTTTTTATTTAGTTTCTTATTGCGACAATATCAGCAGGTGAAATGGAATTTCACATGATACTAAAATAAAGTCGAACGTGGAAGCGCACTTGTCTGGAATTATGAGGAGGAAACACTACGTGAAAGTGTCATGCAAAATTCTCATACCAAACACAGAAAAGCGACGTTTCGTAGTCCCCTGTTTCCTCCTTTAGAACTGGACCAATTTTTATTACTTATTCAGCATCGGTTGAAGAAAGAGATTTTCTATGTCTGTATGTTTGATTTTTTTTTAAACCAGTTAGTTAATGTTTCTGTAGACGCCTGTGATTTCGCTTAATTTTCAAGGCTCCTGGTCGTTAAATCAATGACTGGAGGAAAATGCAAAAACGATAAACATACAGACGTAGAAAATCTCTTTCTTTAACCGACGCTGAAAAAAACATACAAATTGGTCCAGTTCCGAAGGAGGAAACAGGGGAACGAAACGTCGTAGGTATTTCTGTGTTTCGTATGAGAATTTTGCATGCCATATCCACGTAGTGTTTCCTCTTAACAGTTCATGCCATTTCTACCCCCTCCTACCATCACAATTCTCACTCCTTCCTCAAAGGTCATACTTCATTCTCAAAAATCTTTCCTCTTTCCTTAAGGTCAGCAATGCATATTCTGCGACTCCTCTGGGTTTGTAGGTGTCCGTGGGCAGAGCTAATTCCTTTCTATCAGTTCACCCGCCTGCTCATTTGCCGCCATGTCAAATTTTACAAAAAAGTTAAAGAACACGACAATGCTTTTAACGTCACGCGTCGTTACGCTACTAAAATTGATTCCAATGCCTAGATAAGACCCTAGTGATTCTGGATTAGAGACCCCAGAGACCATTGAATCAATTCCGCAGTTAGATCTACTGCATGACGCTTCGTTACGCCCGGCACGTAGTGACGCTGTTTACAGCGACGACGGTAGTTTTTGTATTTACATAACATTATTTTTAAAAGCTAAGGTAACATAGGTACATTTTAATTGTAACAACCAATGCACACAGTTATGACAATAAATTTTATCTTATCTTATCTTATCATACATACAATCACAACTATTATCCCCGAAGGGTTAGGCGTAGAGGCTATAAGGACCGCAAAAAGCACAGTCCGCTTCCACAGTCCACCTTTCAACAAATAACAACAACTTAGGTAAGATGTTAGTAAATTTGGATTTAAGACCCTAGAGCCCAATAAATCAATTCCGGAGGATTTACTTCAAGACGTTTCCCAAGATTTGCTTTAGGACGCCCGGCACGTGATGACATGCCGTGTTTACGGCGATGAGACTTCTTTATTTCGTCCCATAATGTGTTATTAACTGTGTCGCGTGGCGGTGAAAGAATACTACCACCCCCTCTCTTCCCTCGGGTGTCGTAAAAGGCGACTAACGGACTAAAGTCTGCACATACTTCCAACAGCATAGAGCGGCGATTGGCTCACCACCTGTCACGCTGAGCACATGTGCAGTCGCTATTTAGTGAAAAGTGGACTATGGTAGAGGACTGCTTTTGCGGTCCTCATTGCCTAGTCTCTGACTGACCCTTCGGGGATAATAGTCGTGGTTTTAAGTTATGTTATTTCTTTTTTTTATGTAAAAGGAGGCAAACGACCAGGCGAGTCACCTGATGGAATGTAATCCGCGCTGCCCATGAACACCCGCAGTTGCGTTGCCGGCCTTCAGGAAAGAGCAGAACCTTTGAGGAGTTAGTAGAAATTGTGGAGGGAGAAGCGGGGAGTGATGTCGCATACTCCCACTCACCGGACGAAATACATCAGCAACGACTGCCATTGTTTCACGCCGATATTCCGATAGCCAATGAACAAATTGTAAGCATTCAAAAACGGCAGACTCTTCAGAAAAACATCATAATACATAACGCCACAGAGTACAGAGTTCTGTATTCTAAGCCCAATGCGTGCTAAAAAAGATATCGAAATCTAAATTAGTCTTCTAAAAAAGAATACAGGTTATACTCGAATAGAAGCATTATTATACAAGCACGACAATAAGGCGCGCTCCAACATCTCTGTCACGATCTCCCAACGGCGGATTCCTCCGAAAAACATCATATTACCCAATGCGTGAATCATTTGAACAATGTTTGCGACAGTTATGGCTGCGTTCCGCTGAGTTATTGTGTTCCAGACTCAAATTTGGCGTGATTTAACGGTCGCGTCGTTATTTTTCTTGCGGCACGCATTTTCTCCGGCTTTTGTGCGTACCTGCGCCCGTACGCGCCAATGTGCCGCGTCAGCAGCCCTATTATCTGTGGTAGGGTGTGTTGAGATTCTGTGGCGTATATTTTTTTTGTTCTATCCAGGGAGAGTGAACGTTATGCAATAGTGTAGATCTGTGACTTTTCTTGCTTACACTTAAGTATGGTACTATATTATTGTTATATAGCAATATTTCTTAAATTTATTTTACGTTTAGGTTTGCAATCATTCAAGTTATGCTTAAATTGACATTGAAAGTTGCTACTTTCACAATGCTGGGTCAGATGACCATATATTATATCTGCTAGCTTTTAGAAAGAATATGTAAATTACTAACAGTCCATTCGCGAAGCTACATTTCGCATATCGCGTAATGGTTAAAATATTTCATACAAACATTGTCACCCATCCAGTAAGCCGGCATTACGAAAGTTGCTTAACAATTGGCAAATATCGCAAACCGAACGCCTTATCCCCTATGCTATCGAGTACGTATATTTTCATTTATAATAGCAGAATTAAAACGCTTCACTTTAACCGTGTCGCGTAGCGGTGAAATACTGCCACCCCCCCCCCCCCCCCTCTTCGCTTGGGTGTCGTAAAAGACGACTAAAGACTACACATACGTCAAACAGCGTAGAGCGGCGATGAGCTCACCACCTGTCACGCTGAGTATACAGGTGCAGTCGCTTTTTGATGAAAAGTGGACTATGGTAGAGGACTGCTTTTGCTGTCCTCATTGCCTAGTCTCTGACTAACCCTTCGGGGATAATAGTCGTGATTATATGTAAGACACTTCACAGGCTCCACGCCCTGCAATTTCGCTGGATATAGTACACTTCAAACCGGTACACAGAAAAATGCAACAATTACTACATTGTTACTGCAGTTTAGCAAAGCATTTCAACTGAAGTGGCACAAAGTCTCGAGTAGTATGTACAGAAGATGAATTAGGTTGCTGAAAAATAAAAGAAAACTATAAAGTGTTGACACAAACAAGGTGACAGCATTCGGAGAAGTGTGCCTCGCGCTCGCTACGAACTATAAATGTAAACTTTGATGGTCCCGCATCGCAGGAAAGGGCTTCGCTATTGAACATGTTTTGTCTCATTATTTTTCTTCTTAGAACTGTAACTTGTAGACTTATTATGACTGGTTCTCTTCCTCACCCTTAGAAGATTTAAATTGGTAGGTTACCTTAAAAAGGTAACCTATATGACATAAAAATATAGACATAGTTATACCGTGACGACTAAAAACAGGTTACAAATAAAAATAACTCTTAGTTAACTCAGTAAACACGTTTGCTTATAAGTACACAAATTATTTGCAGATAAAAAAAAATATCTAAAAAAGTTTACTAATTGCTGTTTCTCACCTTGTTGCCGTCATTAATTAGAACAACGCCGATGTAATAGAATAAGCTTTGTAATCAATATGGTGTAGACTTTGATGTGTGGTTTAATAATTATATAAATTTCTGTATCCTACACATATTAAGAATTTATGATTTTGTATTCCTACTTATTGGATTTATTTTTTTTAATGATAATTTTAAGGAGATTCTAAACTTTATAACGCTAACTGATAACTTACCTTCTTAACCTTCGGCAGGATAGGCTTTTCTTGCATACACGTAAGGATAGGGGGGTGACGGGTGACCCATCGCCCCACAACTTATTTGCATAAATAAAATTTAAATGGATACAAAAATGTTACGTTATTTTTAGAGAAACATGTAATATAGTTCCAAATCAAAGAATGTAAACCAATTGTAAGTAACGTATATGCATACATCTCTAAATATACTTATGATTTAACCTCTTGAGCACCGTAAAACCAGACACAATTGAAAATCAATTGTTTCGCGACCGCCGTTTACTTGACCTATTACTGCAGTTCAGACAATTATCTTTACGGTCAAAGTCAAAGTCAAATTATTTATCCAATGTAAACCTTTACAGGCACTTATTGACGTCAATACTAATAACAATAAAAAAACAGTTAACTAACTTATAGTTAAGACTTAACAACTAATCTAACGAGCTATTATAGTCTGTGCCAGACAAATGCGCATTGCTACCCCCAGTACAGAAACAGAATCGCGTCGAACCGAAATATAAGCCGTGGTCATAGAATTGTGTAATATGATTTCCAATTATCGTATTGATACTGTGGTAAGTAATATAAATTGGAGAGTTTTTGAAGTAAAATAAAGTAGCGGCTGAAATGAGTTTTGGAAAACATTAGTACCTAACCAATAAGGTTGACATTTTTAATCATTCAAATATCTTTTTTTATAAAAACTTAAGCATAAAAAAACGCCAAAAATTAATAAGCATAAACTTGTGTGTTTTAAAATTGTTTCGTTTTTCGTCTTGGTACAAGCACAGAATAACTAATACTACTACCGTACAGAAGGTTCACCCTCCAACGACCCCCACGCGAAACTGAAACCTATCTCGTGACCCGAGCGTTCATATTCCGATAAGCACAGCCGACTCGATATCGATTTGACGTCCGTCAGGAGCGCAGTGATCGGAACATACCGGCAAATGACATTTTACACAAACAATTTTAATTTTTTTGTCTCTTTTCCTTGGACACATTGAGCACCGCGCTTGTTTTTGCAGTTTCAAAGGGGGGTTCACTTCCAGAAGGTTCCTGCCCTTCGAAAGCCCTTTGAAAAAAAACACATACATGAAATGATAGTGGAGTGATCGGTCACGCCAGCGAGGTTAAAATAGCAAAATCCACGACTGTCCGCAAATCAGCGAGATATGCTACTAATTACGTAAGCTAAGATAAGAGAATACTGAAAAACACAACTACCCTTAATGAACGTATAAAAAGTTATAGCATCTTTTTTGAACGTGTGGGGTGATGAGTCACCACCTATCCTTCCGAATTACCTTGTGTAAGGTTCATAATGTATGTAAAAATCCATATAAACAAAAATCAATAATTGCCGAAATGTTTGTACGTGCATCACTTTAGAAAGGCTGTACCTATTTGGCTCATTCTTCTTTTGTTTTGTTTGTAATTGTCAGGACGAGGTTTTTGTGAAATATTTTTCTGGAACTTTGTCTAGGGATACAGAGTGTACACGCAGACGAAGGGGGACGGGCCGCTAGTAAAAAATAAATCTAACAAATGAACTGAAAATGAAGCCACGACGGCTGATGAAACTCAACCAAAATGGCGAACGCAAATTACTAATCCATATTTATCTTATATTTTACGCGATTCTAACTACACAATTTTGCAACAACGTATCCGTTTTCGCTTCAACTCGTAAGCGTGGATTCGACACGCAAACATATAGGTCGTGTATGGACAGCAAACGGCACAATGGAATTAATCTCTTTGGCACACAGTGTTTGCGGGGAAATTTTACAATAACATTTACCCTCGCCGTGCTATTGGCTGATGAAAAATGGATTAAACGGCGGCAAAGTGATTAAGCCAACTGTCTGGCTGAGAGCTTCTGACCAAGAATGAACCTACGAGTTCGAATAAATACATGTCATCGGCGTTTTTAAATTATTTTATTAAGAGCCGTATAGCTCACTGAAATGATACTACCTCTGAGTGTCGTAAAAAGCGACTAACGGACTAAAGACACGTCTAAGAGCATAAAGCGGCGTTGGGCCCACCACCACCACCACCACCGCTGAGTACATGTTTATTTATTTATGACCTAAAAAAACTACAAAACAAATAACAACCATTAATACAAATAAAATCATATAAAATTTACTCTAGTTCAAAACCAAATTGTTATCTTAAACTATGTAGCCTTATCATGGTTTTTAGGTTTTACAATAACACGCTATACTTAAAATTAAAATAATTCAATTAATTAATTAATTACATGTGCCGCTGTAATTTGGTGAAACGTGGACTATGGCAGAGGACTGCTTCAGCGGTTCTACAATCTACTTTACTACGACTACATTCTTTAGAAAAACTAGTTCTGTCTATCCCTCTGGGAAACACGTATAATATGACTACATGTGAGGCGTATATGTATAAACACTAAATAATAACTCACCAAGAATCATAGGTGTTGACAAAATTACGTTAGTACGTAGCAAAAAGAAGCAAGCAAGCATACACTGTGAATTCAGAGTAATATTGAAAAAATGGGTTTCTTATACAACTCCGAGGTAGTTGATCTTCATCTCATCTAATGTTGATGAGCCGAATTCAGATTTAGATTCAGGGCTGTTTTATCTAGTGATGTACAAGCCTCGAGTCTTCAAGTTCTAATTTTGGAGACTCGTGTCAGATTTGCTGGGGGCTGTAAGCTCGATAGGCTCGGAGTCCCTGTCGAACTTGAAAAATGAACTCGAGCTTTCAAGAATAATTTAAGTTTAAAAAGATTGCTTGAAACTTGGCGCTAAACAAGGGCTTGAGGCGAGATTTCAGATGAATTTGAATTAACTACTATTGTCATCAATCATATTTTATTCCTCATTTACAATTGGAATCAGTGTTACTAATGAACAATCATTGCTTTTAAACACACTCATCGTTGTTTTGTATAAAAATGCTACCATTGAAACATCAAATAACTCATCACAACAAAAGACTAGAGCTCAAAACAGACTCGAGCGCAGAAAAAGACTCGAGCTCTAATGTCACGCTCCGAGGCTCACGTAAACTCAGAGTCGTCGCGAGCTCTTATACGACTCCGAGCGTTCGCACTAAAAAGGTTTGTATACCACTAGTTTTATCTAGTGGGTTGTAAGCCTTATCTCACACTTTTTTCACATTGACTCGCTTCCCTTATTCCAAACGCGTAAACCTTTTTTTTTATTAATCAGCCTACTTTGTCCCACTTCTGAGCAAAGGCCTCCCCCAAACCCTTCCACACGTCTTTATCCTTGGCGCTTTCCCACCAGTTTCCCACAAAGGCATCGAGATCGTCTCGCCAACGTTTCTGCGGTCGTCCCCGCCCACGCCTCCCGTCCTCAGGCACCCAAGGCGTGATGATGTGTGCCTATTTCTCTGGTTGCATGCGGCTAACGAGGCCCGCCCAGTCTCACATGAGCATAGCTATTTTCAACCTTAGAAAACAATATTTTGATATCTCCATGTCGAAATGAAACACTTTGTTACGGATTAACTCGCATTTAATTTACTATTTACATAGTTTTTATATTATTCTGACGTTTCGAACCCTTTACAGGGTCCGTGGTCACAGGGAGACTGAGGTGTTGGTCGTCTCATTGTTAGAAGTTATTTGCCTACCGTCAATAGTTTTTATATTTAACCGGGTGCGTTCAAGTTTACACAATACGAGCTAACAATATTTTTAGGTCTGGCAATGTGTTGCTGTTGGGGCTGGGATTTGATGACCTGTATGATGGGGTCCCAGGCAGGTGGTAAATTCCAACCATCCTCTCTATTGAAATTACGATGTTTTTTTAATTTCAATAGCCTCGCGTATCATCCTAGGGATGAATCGTTGTTCCTTGGCGAGTATTTGAGGTTTGTCAAATCTGATGTAATGGTTGTGTCCCTCGAGAGCATGTTCACACACTGCAGACTTATTTTCGCGCCTATGCTTGACGTCGGCTATATGTTCTTTTACGCGGGTTCCTACACTTCTCTTTGTTTGCCCGATGTACGAGAGCCCACAGTCGCAGTCCAGTATGTACACGCCTGCATCTTGAAGGGGTTCTTTGGCGGCTTAAAGTAAGTATTGATTGAAGCTCGCTTCAAGATGTGACCAATCTTGTCAGTGACGCCTTTCATATATGGAAGTACTGCAGGTTGGCGCTCAACTGTGGTTGGTTTTTTGCGTTTTTCGTGACGAAGCCGCGGTACTTGCAGTTTGTTATCCTGTAGTACATGCTTGACATGCTGAAGTTCAGCAGCCAGGTGTTGGGTGTCACAGATGCCGCGTGCTCTCTGAAACAAAGATTTCCCTACAGTAGCCAACTGTCTAGGATGGTGGTGAGAATCACCATTGAGGTACCTATCTGTATGGGTTACTTTACGAAACACAGTGTGGCTCAAACTATGGTCAGGATTCCTGATGATTAAAGTGTCCAAAAAAGCTAACTTGTTGTCTGCCTCTAACTCCATTGTGAACTGTATTTTAGGGTGTATAGGAGTTAAGATGACTTAGAAAAGCAGATACTTTATCAGTTGGTAAGATAGTGAAAGTGTCATCTACGTACCGCTTATAGAACCTTGGGGTTACGGGTGCTGTGCTTAGGGCCCGCTCCTCGAAGTCTTCCATGAAAATATCGGCGACAACGGGTGATACAGGGGACCACATAGCAACACCCTCTATTTGCAAGTAGTAAACTTCATTCCACAAAAGGTAGCCAGATGTTAGACAATGCTCTAATAGTACTGCATATTCGTTGGGCATATTTTGTTCAACTAGTCCTTTCTTGGTAATTTCAATGCAGTCTTGTACTGGTAGAGATGTAAATAGGGACTGGACATCAAAACTAACCATGGTTTCATTGTCAGCAAGATGTAGGTCTTTAATATCACTGACAAACTGGTAAGAATCCTTTACATAAGCTGTTGTATTACCTCTTAGTGGGGAAAGAAATCTCCATGTAGTTCATGTGGAAAGCCCTAACTAAGCAATGGAACGTAAAAATATAGGCTGACGCTGATGAGAGCATTACATAAAAAAGAAGATACAAAATAAGATAGCCAGTTAGTTCCTCAGTTATTTAAGATTCCGGGTAAAGCGCGCTCCACCTTATCGTCCACTTACAATCAGGTAAGATGAAGGCCAGTGCTAATGTTGTGCGTAGTGGATAAAAAAACCGTCTTTAAAACAAACTGTAACCCAAAATCGTATTATGCCAGTCTGTCGAACCGCAATTCATTAATATTTCGATATCGACATCAAGACGTCGTCGGTGCGACGTTGATTCGTTGATTCGACATCATAAAGTGACTTTCGTAATCCAATTGGTGCCCGAGTCTCGGTGTCAAATATTAACTGTCAACAACAGAACAATGTTTTGTTGCGTCCCAATTGAGTTGTAGTATCGATTACTTTTCGACTCGAGTGTAGAGCCGATGTGACGCCTTGAATCGAATGACAGCTGCTTAACGCAAATCGGGTTGTGTTAACCGTAACCGTGTCGCGCAGCGGTGAAAGAATACTACCGCCCCCTCTCTTCCCTTGAGTGTAGTAAAAGGCGACTAACGGACTAAAGACTGCACATACTTCTAACAGCATAGAGCGGCGATGGGTTCACCACATGTGCAGTCGCTATTTGGTGAAAAGTGAACTATGGCAGAGGACTGCTTTTGCTGTCCTCATTGCCCAGTCTCTGACTAACCCTTCGGGGATAATAGTCGTGATTATATATATGTATGTATGTTAGATACCCGATAAATTCGATTGAGAAACCTAGAAGGCTAATCTAAACTAAGCTTTAGGGTTAAAGTCTGTAGCGTCCGTAGGTTTACCCTTGAAATCCTACACGTGACCCCTAGGTGGTGTGAACCCCTCAAGCCCCAAGCGGCCATACTTGGCCGCACCTAAAAAACTCGCTATTCCGTCAGACCCCAAGCGGCCATATATGGCGCTTGCCGCGCTACCCACTTGACTTTGTACCATGTTATGATACACTTAGAGACTACTTTAGTATGAACAAGGTCGATTATTTCGGTTCTGTGGTACATTTTATGCATTGTGAACGCAAAATTTAACATGAACTACGTTCGATTATTTTTTATTTTTTTTTCCATTTACGCAAATTTAAATTCTCGCCAAATCGCACCTGCTGTCAATTTTTTTTTGATATTTCGTTGCCAAGACTGAGAGGTTAAAGGGGTTACAATGTCTGTAGAGCCTCACAAATCCTACTCCATACATACATACATAATATAATCTCGACTATTATCCCCGAAGGGTTAGTCAGAGACTAGGCAATGAGGACCGCAAAAGCAGGCCTCTACCATAGTCCACTTTTTACCAAAAAGCGACTGCACGTGACAGGTGGTGAGCCCTGTTATTTGTATGTGCATTTTTTAGTCCGTAAGTCGCCTTTTACAACACCCAAGGGAAAAGAGGGGGTGGTAGTATTCTTTCACCGTTATGTCAGAGAGCTGCTTTTGCGGTAACTCTTAGGGAATTATAGTTGTGATTGTATTGAATTGAATATGTATGTATGTAATAAAAAATCGGCCAAATGCGAGTCGGACTCGCCCATGAAGGGTTCCGTAGCAGCAAGTAACATCATATAAAAGTTCTTGTAGTTCGTTGTAACTTTGATCGATGTTTTAATAATAGTGTATTTTTTTAATTAAATAATTTATGACGTACTAAAAAAAACTACTTACTATTTCTCGTTCAACCCAATTTTTACAGGGGGGGTGGGACACACATTTTACCACTTTAGAAGTGTCACTCGCGCAAACTATTCAGTGTAGAAAAAAACTATATTAAAAATCTCAATATAATTTTTGAAGACCTATCCATAGATACCCCACACGAATTGGTGTGATAAAAAAAAAACAATTGAGTTTCAGTTCTAAGTATAGGGAACCCCCAAAATTTTTTGTTTTTTTTTATTTTTGTGTGAAAATCTTAATGCGGTTCACAGAATACATCTACTTACCAAGTTTCAACAGTATACAGACAGACAGACATGACGAATCCATAAGGGTTCCGTTTTTTGCCATTTGGCTACGGAACCCTAAAAAGCGTGGAGCACGGAAATGGGAGTATATAACTTTGTAGCAACCCTTCATCGTCGTCCTACAAGGTAATAGATATACATAATTTCGATTATTTGTTTGATTTTTATTATTCTACATTTTATGTATATAATTAGTTTTTAATTGAATGTTAGTTTTAGATTAGATAAACTTTAATATGGACGCTTATTATTAATCGTGCTGTGTACACATGTTTTAGATAGGAATTCAGCTCTTATACAATTTGTGATGCTTTTTTGTTATTTTTTTAATTTCTATCTGTTTTGTGTACCTAATAAATAAATAAATCCTGCAATTGGAACAGCCTGTTAAGTGCAAGCAAAGTCAGTTTCACGCTGATCCTCGATATCGCATATTTACCTCTTCACAAATCCGCGCCAGAGCGTTGCACCGAAATTATGTAATAATAAATGACGAAATTATAATAACCATCATTAACCATACGGATTAGCTTTCGGTGCTTTCATAAAGCATTTTGAATATATAATAGCATAAGCAACTGCCTAGGTAATATGGGTAAATTCAGCTGGCTCCATGTAATACAAAATCAATACGATAAGCCCCAATTAATCGGTGCGCAAAGACGGCCCAGACTTACTGGCTGGATGTGCATACGATTTGCTGGTTTCCTGTTTGGTTTGAAATGCAAATGTATTTTTTTTATTACTCCCACTTCAACACAGTATTTTTTTATAAACAAATGCACTCACTCATTGTTTTATCATAGTTCTTGAACATACTGATTGAAAACTACTGAATTTACCCTGCAGTGGGACAGACTTTACAAATGTAGTCTCGTAGACGTTGAAATAACATTGCGAGATACACCTTCCTTACACAAAATAAACCGCATAAATTAAAATAATGCAAAATAATTGCCAGCATAAAAACGTAGCGCCAACACAGTAACTGGTAACCCTAGCTCACGTCATTCCGTCCGTTGTCTGCGCGGTGAAATATACGAATGGAATAAACAAATCCTCCTTTTGTTTTGTTACAATTGCATTTTCGAACACAATATAATGCTAGCTGCGTTTTGTTACGGGCGAAGCCTATAAAGGCATTATTATGGCGACTGGTAATTGTATTTACAGATCATATTTCGAACTCCGAAGCTTTGTTTTGTTTGGTATTTTTTATTGAGCATGGTGCTTCAGTGCCTTTGTTTTATGCATGATAGAATAGAATATTTGAAATGTAAAATTAATAGTGTGAAAATGATGTTATGTAAACCTTGAACAATACAATCATACCTTATTCAATCATACTATATTCAATAGGTTAAGAATGGTTCACGAATGGTTTCATAAATTATATTATAACTTAATAATTGTCACTATCATTTGTTTTCGATTGACAGTTAGGAGGTAGTTAACCGGCTTGCGTTAAACGAACGTTTTATTATCCAAAAAAAAAGCTAGCTAGGTAGCATTCAAAGAGATGTTTAAAAAAAATCGATATATTAACTATTGCATCACAATTTATTTTTGAAAACATTATGGTATGTCAGAAGTACCAAAACACATTTGTTAATTAACACTCATAGAAAAAATAAGCTGGCCGTCCCTAGTTCTAGGTTTCATATAACAGGTGGCTCTTTCTTGGGTAAATGTGTAACGTTTTCTAACAAGCTTTCACTAAATATATTACTGAAATGCCTTTACATACATTATTTTAAAGCACATCCTAAAAAAAACCCTCATGAGTAAAGGTGGTGGTAAATGACAAATATGTATGGCCGTATTGCAAGTACGACCATAACTTATTAGTAATTGTATTAATATATTTCTTTTTAATGTTTTTTGTATGACTTGGTGACGACATTGTAACTTTTTTTAACTTAGAGTGAGAAAAAAGAAAGGCCTCCTGAGTTTCTTACCAGCTTCTTCTCAGTCGATGGCTCTCCCAAAATCCGAACTGGTGGTAGATTAGTCATGTAGGTAGATTAGGTAGTTAAGTTAACTGATAAGATTTAACTACCGTAAGTTATCTGTTTTTTTATATACTCGTACATATTTTTTTGACGTCAATAAGTACATGTAAAGTCGGGTCTCCTGCGACACTGTTTTGTGTTTTCTAACACCTAACATCAAACATCTAATAAATTTGGGCATGGCCTACGTACATATTTTGACATATTTTGTTGGATATTTGATGTTAGGTGTTAGAAAACACAAAGCAGTGTTGCAGGAGACCCGCCTTAAGGGTTTTTATTAAATAAAACATTTGACTTTGACTTTGACTTGACTTAAATGCGTGTTTCTGCTGGGCTTAATCCAACCCCAAGCTTGGCCAATGTGAGATGGTGGGTTTTAACGACAGCCAAATTACGACAACAACCAGGACTAACGATTTAACGTGCATTCCGAAACACGAATGGTTTCATAAATTATACTAAAACTAAATAATTGTC
The DNA here is from genome assembly GCA_963921215.1 of Scoparia ambigualis. NCBI lineage: Eukaryota > Metazoa > Arthropoda > Insecta > Lepidoptera > Crambidae > Scoparia > Scoparia ambigualis. The sequence goes on from OY992520.1 coordinate 22,580,926, forward strand.
ACTATCATTTGTTTTTGATTGACAGTTAGGAAGTAGTTAACCGGCTTGCATTAAACAAACGTTTTATTATCCAAAAAAAAACTAGCTAGTTAGCATTCAAATTGCAGACGTCCGAATTGCGAAAGGTCACGGATTCTAGAGGCACGATAAACAGTCGCCTTTACAAAAGTAAATTAGAGCTGCTCGAATGCTAAAATAATTTTAAATATCTAAACCAATTCGGAATACTAAAATAAATTCTGGGTTTAACCAATAAAATATCTTCGCCGAGGATGTGTCACTGCCAAACCTAAGCTCACGATTGGGTCCCGCAATAATATGCCGCCATTGAGGTATTATAGACTAGAGGCGACACCGCGTAGCATGTTTTTGCGCACTGTAGGCTTACCCTTGAAACACAATTGCATTAATCAATTTCCAATCACAAATCTAAAAAATGTCAAATGCCACTTTTGTAAGCGACAATAGCGCCACATTGGAATTAAATTGCGTGGAAATTGATTAAACAAATTATTATCGAAATGGCGTTCCAGAATTATCTTTACTTATCCCAATATCGATACATATTAATCGCATTGGAATTGTATTAAGATTGAGTTTGCGTTCAAGAGTAGCCCCCTGAGCTGTACCCATGGGCTACAAACGGCTTAGTGATTCCGCGTGATCCACGGCTGGAAATCAGTGCGCAAAATTGCATCGCAGTCATCGTCTCATTCGTGTCGTCTCTAGTCTAAAGTACCTCAATGTATGCCGCAAAAAATATCCCTCCACAACCCGCCCAGAGGGATACTGACGAATTCATTTCTCACGCCTCGCCTGTCTATCGGTCGGCTCGCGTGCGATTGCTTTGGTGACATCGTTTGAAGTGATTTAACGAAAACTTTGAAGAATTAGAAATGTGAAATCAATTTTATTTCCAGATGTGAACAATCTTTGGCTAAATAAAGAGGCTAGATGTTTATGTACCTATATATATATATAATATATAAGACCTGATATATATGCCAGAGGGTGCTGCCTCAACTCAGACAATGGATTTTTTTTTTCCTGATTGTATACTTGGTCCGCAACACTTTTTGTGTGAAATTTTCATAATATACCTAACATATTTATAACTGTATAGTATTGTAAACAAAACTACAATCCGGAAAATGTGATGAAAGAATTATACAATTACGTTATATACCTACTAAAAAGACCGAATCTGTCTTATCAACATAATTTGAACATAAAACACATTTTCACGATACGCGTTTAATTTGACATATTATTTATCTTGGCATTTATTTATGTAATTCTATAGACTTCTGTGATTCCATTCTACGTTTACAACATAACGAAGCCATAATCATATACCCATTAGCAAAATCGATGCCGTCTACGTAGGCAATTCAAACGTATCCACGGCGTATTTACAAAATACAAAAGACGATCTGAACACTTCAAACATCAAACCCTTGTAATCTACATTCAGCGAAATTGGTCCTAATACGTATGCTTGCGCCATTAATTTCTAGACCAAATTATGCCTCATTACTCTCATTACAGCTCGCTTTGTGATGATTACCGCAATAGAGTGAGCCTAATCTGTACTCTTGTGTGTCTGGGAGATAAATTCGCTGAATTCCTAGGCGGTAATTGTATTACACATAATCGATCTCGAAGCTTGTTCAATTTGACATAATACTGTAGGGCGGGTACTGTATACTACTGATACTGGAGATATTCTGCGAAATCTTCCTGAGTACGGACTATACATAGGAACATAAATCAGATTGTTGGTCAAATTATCTCACACTATAATAATACAGTAGTATTGATTGTAGAGACATGTCGGACATTTACTAAAAAAACTTTTGATGATTTTTAGGGTTCCGCAGCCAAATGGCAAAAAAACGGAACGCTTTTGGATTCGTCATGTCTGTCTGGCCGTCCGTATGTCACAGCCACTTTTTTCCGAAACTATAAGAACTATACTGTTGAAACTTGGTAAGTAGATGTATTCTGTGAACCGCATTAAGAATTTCACACAAAAATAGAAAAAAAACAATACATTTTGGGGGTTCTTCATACTTAAAAATGAAACTCAAATTTTTTTATCAAACTCATACGTCATAGGTCATAGGTCTCAAACTCATAGGTCTTCAAAAATGATATTGAGGTTTCTAATATCATTTTTTTCTAAACTGAATAGTTAGCGCGAGAGACACTTCCGAAGAGGTAAAATATGTGTGTGTCCCCCCTGTAAATAAGAGAATGATAAAAGTAAAAAAAATATATGATGTACATTACCATGCAAACTTCCACCGAAAATTGGTTTGAACGAGATCTAGTATGTAGTTTTTTTAATACGTCATAAATTAATTAATTTTAAAAAATACACTATTATTAAAACATCGATCAAAGTTACAACAAACTACAAGAACTTTTAAATGATGTTACTTGCTGCTACGGAACCCTTCATTTGGCCGCTTTTTTTATAATCGGTTGATTAGAATTAGTAGTACCTTCTTTTATTCCATGCCGTGTGCAATTCAACATAGAGAAAATGGAATTGTAACATGCTCTCATGTATAAATTTAGTTCTTTTACATTCATCATCATCATCATCATCATCATCAGCAGCCTATACTCGTCTACTGCTGGACATAGGCCTCTCCAAGAACACGCCACTGAGCACGATCCGCCGCCACTCTCGTCCAGCTCTAGCCAGCCACCTTGCGAAGATCCTCGCTCCACCTTGTCTGAGGGCGTCCTACGCTACGCTTGCCGATAATGAAATGAAATAAAACTTATTTTGCTTAAAATATGGTAGGTACATAAGGTTGTAAATTAGAAAAGTTTCACATATTTTACCAGAAACTGGCATGCAAAATTTAAACAAACTAAGAGTATAAGTACTAAACATCAAATTATAAGTGACTACGAGACTATATTTATTTGAGTTACAATAATATTATTGAGCCTTAAAATGTTCAAAGTATTCATCGATCGAGTAAAAACAATTTTCAACTAGCCAATTCTTCAGTTTATTTTTGAAAATTCGTAAAGGTAACCATTTTATATCTTTACCTAGTCTATTAAATATCTTAATTGCCATTGTGTGACTATTCCTGCTATATGATGTGGTTGTAATAGCAGGTAATATTAATTTATTAGGGTATCGTCTACTATAGCTGTCGTTTTGGTCTTTGTTCTTTTTAAGTAAGTTCGGATAGGAACGAACAAAAACACATATTTCATAGATATATATGCAAGGGACCGTTAAATTTTAAGTTTCTTAAACAAGGGCCTACATGATGTCATTATGTCTACATTGCAAATTGCTCTTATACATGACTTTTGTGCTATTAATGCCTTATTAATGTGACAAGAGTTTCCCCATAGAACTATTGCATACCTAAGCAATGAGCAGACGTAACCATGATAAGCTTGCAGAGCTATCTTCTCACTGCAAATTTTTGTAAGACGCCATAGTGCATATGCAAAAGATTGTATCCTATTACAGATTCCATTGATGTGATGGATCCATGAACACGTGTCGTCTAATATGATTCCAAGAAACTTTGTGTTGGTTGCTTCTGCGATTTGTTGGTTCTTATATGACAACTCTAGAGGTTGTTTTTTCCCATTTTTATTTAAAAATCGCATGTATGTTGTCTTATTTACATTTATATTTAAATTATTTTCATATAGCCATCCTATAATTTGATTTATTATAGTATCAATGTTACTTTTATAAGATTCTTTATCACTACAGGGTATGACCACGGAAACATCATCAGCAAAAAGTGTACAGTTATAGTGTGTTACATCAAGGGGCCAAGTATGCTCCCTTGTGGCACACCGACATTATTTATTACCGTTGAAGATTTATATAATTTTAGTTCGTTATTGTCATCTATTTTAGCTATTTCCACATACTGTTTACGTTCACCGAGATAACTTTGAAGCCATTTGTTTGAAAGTCCTCTGATACCATACAGATCGCATTTGTCTAAAAGAATTTTATGAGAAACACAATCGAAAGCTCTGCTCATATCAAAAAACACTGCCGTTACTGATTTTCGCTTATCGGTTTCCAATATTTCATTTATTAAGGAGAACGCAGCGAGAGCAGTAGATTTTCCTTGTTGAAAACCGTTCTGTTCAGACTTTATTATTTTAAATCTATCAAGAAACTTAGTGATGCGTGTGAATATGACTTTCTCATACAATTTTAAAATTACTGGTATTAATGATATGGGCCGGAAGTTTTCAACATTATCTTTGCTGCCCTTTTTATGAAGAGGCTTTATAACTGACGTTTTTAAAGCATGAGGAAATATGCCACATGTAAAAGATAAGTCTATTAAGTAACTCAGAATAGGCGCAAGTTCGGTTTTACATTCTTTCACAATGCTAGTTTTGATTTCGTCATATCCAGTTGCATTGGTAGATTTGAGAGAATTAATTAGTTTATTAATTTCATGTTCGTCTGTTGGTGCCAAAAAAAGGCTAGCGTTATTAGGTTTTATAATTTTACTTATAGTTTTATTGTTCGTTGAAGAGGAAGCATTACTATTGACTATTGTTATATTTATGTAGTAATTATTAAACACATTTGCGATATCAACAGGATTTTTTATAGTTTTATTACCGACAGTTAATTTTTCGGTACTTATATAATTTTGTACATTAAAATCTTTATTTTTTATGACATTCCATGTAGCTTTACATATATTTCTCGAAATTTTGATGTATCGTGTATTAGAAATTTTTTGAGCTTGGTTAATGCATTTTTAAGAAGTTTTGAGTACTTATTGTACCTTGATTTAGTTTCATTATTTGAATTTTTATAGTAAGAGAAACGTAAATGCCTTTTTGTGACTGTAGATTTCTTAATACGTTTCGTGAACCATACTTTAGACTTTGATGTACTACTTACTCTAAGTCTTTTAATAGGGAAGCACAAATTATAAAATAGCAAAAATGTATCGTAGAAAATGTTAAAAGAACGATCAGCATTACTCTCTTCATAAACTTCAGACCATGATAAGTTTTGCAAACATTCACGAAACTTAAAATTATTTTCATGGCTATAGTCCCTTTTTTAAATAACAATATTTGATTACTTTTTCTTTATTTATGACCTTAAATTTGAGTGACTGAGCTGTATCGTGATCTGACAGCTCTAAACGAAGAAGTTCACTTTGTGATTCTGGCATATTACTAATAATTTGATCTAAACAAGCAGTTTTTCTAATTGGACCTGTTACATGCAATTCAAAATTATAAATTTTTGCTAATCTATTTAATTCATTACAAGCATTTGTAGATTTTAATGTGTCTATATTCATATCTCCTGTTATAATAATTTTGAATCTAATTTTATGTTTTAATCTATTTAAAAGCAATTCAAATTTATGTAGAAACAATAACAAATTGGAGGTTGGTGTTCTGTAAAGGCAGATCATTATACATTTTATTGAGGGAATATCTATACCACAACACGACGCGGTCTCCACTCCAGAACTCGTCTACCCCAACGGTCATCGGTTCTGCAACTGATATGGCCGGCCCACTGCCACTTTAGCTTGCTAATCCGCTGGGCTATGTCGATTACCTTGGTTCTCTGCCGGATTACTTCGTTTCGAATCCGATCCCTCAGAGAAACTCCGAGGGATATATATCTTCAATAGCCCTTTCCATAGCCCGCTGAGCGACTTTAAACTTGTGAACCAGCCCTACCGTCAGTGTCTACGTTTCGGCTCCGTATGTCATGACGGGTAAGACGCACTGATAAGAAGACTTTCGTCTTTAGACATTGCGGAATTGGCGAAGTAAAGACTCGACGTAATTTTCCATACGCAGCCCAGCCAGCTGTATCCTTCTGTTGGCCTCTTTCTTGAAGTTGTTTCTACATATCTGAAAAATTTGCCCGAGGTAGACATATTCTTTAACAACTTCGAAAGCACTGCCTTGTATTGCAATCGGTTCCGGGATGACATGTTCGTTGAACATAACCTTGGTTTTTTCTAAGTTCATCCGAAGACCGATGCGTGGAGAAGAATCAGCTAGGCCGTTCAGCATATTGTGTTGTAGCTTCTGCAACGTTTTGGCCATGATGACGATGTCGTCTGCAAATCGTAAGTGTGAGATGTATTCACCGTTGATGTTGATGCCACGTCCTTTCCAGTCCAGCATTTTAAACATGTCCTCTAAGGCATTTGTAAATAATTTTGGGGATATCACATTCTCCTGTCTCACACCTCGATGTAAGTGGTATGTTTCGTCTGCTGGTTCTGTACTGAGACGGCCATGTTGACGGCATTGTAGAGAAACCTCAACACTTGGATATATCGCCAATCGACTTGGCATCGTTGCAGGGATTAAAGAACAGCCCAGGTCTCGATAGAGTCAAATGCCTTCTCATAGTCCACAAATGCAAGGCACAGGCGATTAAACTCTTCAGCCTTCTGTATAATCTGCCGCACTGTCAAAACGTGGTTTATAGTGATGTATCCTCCTTGAAACCCGGCCTGCTCCGGGGCTGAAATTCGTCGAGTCTTCAAGCAAGGCTGTTTGTGATGGATGACTCTTGAAAACAGCTTGTAGACGTGGCTCAAGAGCGAAATGGGTCGGTAGGTCTTCGGAAGGGTCTTGTCTCCTTTTTTGAAGAAAATCACGATGACACTCCTACTCCACGCCTCCGGAGTTCTCTCATCAAAGAGAACGGTGTTAAAGATGTATTGAAGCTCCTTTAACACAAGTTTACCGCCCGCTTTCAGGAGCTCAGATGTAACACCGTCTTTACCAGGGGCTTTTCCGTTTTTAAGCTGTCCAAAAGCCATCTCAATTTCGCCTAGGCAGATTTCTGGCAAGTCTTCGGCAAAGTGGCGGGTCAACGTGACTCTGGTAGCCTCATTTTTGGGATAAGGTTGAGATGCATGCGAGGCGTATAGCTGGCTATAGAAGTTTTCTATTTCCGAAAGGACGTCTGACTTCGAAGCAACGACTGCACCGCTGGCCGTAGTCAACTTCGTCAGGTGGCTTCTACCAAGAGACTGGACAAACACTTTGGTCCCCCGATTCTGCTCAATTGCTGGTTAAGCTGCTGCCCGACACCAGTCTGTGCACTTATTAAGCTACGCATGGGTTGTGATGGTTATCCCGCCATCGAACGGTCGCCAGAGCCTCGTTCGTTATTTGGCAGAATACACCACGAGCAGGAGAGGTTGACTTAGGCTCTGATTGGTCTAAGCTAGAAGCCCGTTACAACCCTACTCTTTTACATTAACAACTAATAAAATCTTGTTTAAGAAAAAGTTTATTTATGTTTATTTCATTTCTGTTGAAACCTTATTTGGATTATTGCTAATAAGTACTTTGAACAAAAATTTGATAAAACAATGGTACTGCCATTCCTGTTAATGATGAGGCGCTTACCAAGCAATCAAACGCACAAACAAATAAAAACCGTAGTAGACAACTATTAAAAAGATAACATAGGGTATTTTATCTACAATAGAAATCACTGCCTCGAATCCTTGTAGACTGCGAAATTGTAAGGGCATGACTGGGCTTTGTTACTGAAACAATAGAATGTAATTAACCGAAAACAACGAGTCAATAATAGAGGGAACTTGCCGAAGCGGGTCGGGCGACGAGGAAAAATATGGGGAAAATGCGGCGAAAAATCGAACGCTTCCAGAGCACACACCGCGGGCAATGGAGGCTTCATCATCGACACTATTAGCAAAAATACTTTAAGCTACCGAATAAGACACTGTTGCTCTAAAAACATACAGACAAAAGCGTTGAAAAATTTCGACAGGTCTAACCAATATATCGGTGGCCAACGCCGCCGACCGGATTACGGAGGACGTGGATTCGTTTCCCATCAGAGGTAGTAATTTTTTAACGTTTCGTTTTATTGGTCGTGTCGCAATTCTGAAAAATCTGGCTCTCCCATTCCCTTCTAGCTCTCTTTTTCCCAGTCAGCTTCAATCACTTTCCTTCACCGCACTACACGCAATCGACTGTCATTCCATCCACATCACCTTGATGGATTTTGGTCTACTACTGTGCGTTTTTCAAGAAATTTCTTGCCTCGAACTACAGTGTTGTGGAACCAGCTCTCGGCGGCGGTATTTCCGGACCGTTACGACTTAAGGATCTTCAAGAAACGAGCCTATTCCTTCCTTAAAGGCCGGCAACGCGTCTGCGATTCCTCTGGTTTTGCAGGTGTCCATGGGCGGCGGTGATTACTTTCCAACAGGTGACCCGCTTGCTCTTTTGCCTCCTTCTGCTATAAAAAAAAATCAAAGGCCATCGAAGGCGTCAAAGTCGTCGCGCCACGGCTCCCGAGGACGCCCTCGTCGACGACGTCGATCGTTGGGAGTTCAATACCGAAGAGTATGTCTTTTTTGGCATGTACGCATGCATAAATCCGAGTGAAAAGCTTTGCCCGTCTTGGGAACTGAACCAGAACCCAGAACAACGGATTTAAGACAGCGCTTTCCCATTCCTCCACCGAGGCGTCTTCGTTGTAGTAAAATTTAAATGTTATTTAAATTTGGTTGTCTATACAGAAAAATTCAAGTATGACGATGTAACTTCAAACGAATCAAAGTTCCCTCGATCAACGGCAAAGCTTCTTATGATTCCAAATGATTTGAATGTCATATGAATTTCGCGCCACGGTGGTTTGGGGATCTCATTAGGTCTGCCTGCCATCAAATTAGGGGAAATCAAACTCATTTGTACATGTGTGAAATCAGATCGACAGTAAATGGGACTGAGGCGACGACTTTATTTTTAGAAAAGTATTTTTTTTTTTATATTCTTTATACCAAGATTTTGGCCTATCGTATGTTTAGTAGGTAGTGAAATAACATTTCTATTGGTTGTTTCCAAAAAATCTGCTTTACAATCCTAGTTAACTTTAAATGTAAATGAAAAATTGTGTCTCTATAATTTCATTCCATGACGAAACTTAGCAACGGATCAACGTGACCATTTGCACAGAGCTGACCATAGACTAGGAACTTTTTAACTCAGTAAAAATGCTTTCCGATAATTAAACAATTAGAATACTTTTATAGCAGAACAAATTTCACACGAGAAAAGCCACGTTCGTCATCCAGTCTCCTCATTCACAAAACGGGAGACTCAAAAACCATTGCGAACCGTAATATTTCCCACTCCGGATAACAAAGTCCGTTGTAAAATACGGTTCTAGTGCGCTCATTAATAGGTCAGCAGGGGATAATTGTACGTAATCAGCAGCTTCTGCCCCAGGGAAGGGGTAATAGCCGGCGTGGACGATACTTTAAACATATTTTGTGCCTCATTACCCTTTTGTACCATTTAACATCGCACTTTTTGTGTCCGATTTCTTTTACGTGGCTTAATACAGTGCCGGGCGTAATTGTTGCGATTTAAGAAATCCTAAATTTATTTAGGTAATCCATATTGGTTAAGGACTCAATGTTTGTAACACACTGTCATTGTGCTCCGTGTTACTAAGACAATATGGGTTCGTGATAATATTTGATGTGTTTTGCATATAAATACTTATTTAAAGATACCTCAGGTGAGTTGTATTGTAACCAGCCATATTCTTAGCAATCTATTCCTTTCTATCTTTTATTGACTTAAGACTCCTAGAACTCGATAACAAAAGAAATTCTATTGTGTCTGGTATTTCAACAGGTGTACAGCGGTATTATATTCTATTCCTTTAAGATAATTAATAATAAGTAGTGAGGTAGTGAGGTAGTTATATTTTTCAACGTTTCAGTCTTAAGAGACAAAAGCGCCTTTCTTCAATGTCAACAAGCACGCTATTAACATAAGCAGAAAGGTCTAGTTCGAATCCTGCTCTTGGTAATTTTTCAACTTTTTCTCGATTAAGAGACTTAATACATAATAAATATTTGCTGTTTTTAGCTGCTTCGATTACAATATTATTAGTAGTTATTAACGTTTTATTAATACGTTCATTAGAGTTCAATTAATTAGATTAGATCTCTGATTAACGAAGGAGACTCGATATTCATTCATTATCTTTTGTTCAATAATTATTATTATTGTGCCGTCTATTTCAAAAGGAATTGAATGTTTTATGAGCCATTAGTTTCAGTATCATATTGTACAGATGAAACATCCGATTAGGTCAGTCACAGATCTCTCAGTACAAGGCTCCCGCCCCATAGTTAGGACTTACGAACTGATGGCATAGCGACATTCATAAGCGCTCAATTATTGTAGCCTAAATTGAACAAATGAATTTGACTTTGACTTTGACAGGAAGCCCGAAAATAAGGGATAGGGTTGTTGTAAGAAATCATGTTGTCTATTTTGAAAGTATGTAAAAATGCATTGCACTCAAGAGCTGGAGATATTCTTATTTCGGTAACTCATCTCGTAATCCGGCAAAATGAAAATCACAACTCGCTCATAAAACCAGTTCCTCCATATTTTATTCATTAATTTGTTGCTTGCTAATAAATCTAGTCCACTATTAGCCGTGCCATCATTATCTGAAAACGTTACACTAAATCTGTTTTCCATTCAGCAACGGATAATCAAGGTGTAATCAAGCCAGCGTTACCTCGTTACCCCGGAGCTGACGTAATTATCGGCGGCGTGGCAACGTGCATTACCGGTTATTGTCGTACATTACGCACTTTCCAAATCAGTGAACATACATCTGACTGCCGGAGCGATAAATAGTAATGCGGAAACAAAGGAACGCCAGCGATGCGAGTGTATTGTCTCGTCTCTTGGTGAAAGTTTAGAACAGTAAGCATATTGACTTATTAGTAATTAGGCTCAGACCGTTAACCGGAGGTCTTGTGTTCAATTCCCAGGTCAAGCATATTTCGGATTATTAGATGCGAATTTCGCGATCGATTACACAAAACGCGATTCTTCCTATTCGTGATTCCCATACATATTGTATAAACTCCCATACATAATTATAAACCACCTCTGTGGTCTAGTGGCTAAGACTGGTATCTTAAACCAAGAGTTCCCGGGTTCCATTCAGAGCTTGTGGTATATCTTTGTGTACTTGGTTTAGTTAGTGGTAGGGCTGTTAAGTCCGCCTGGCTAGCTACCACCATCTTATCTAAGTCTGTCACCATAACAACAATGTTAATAGCATGGACATGCATCTAAGAATTATGCGATATTACACAAACGCGATTGTTCCTATTCGTGATTCCCATACAATATGGATTCCACACAACTGCAGTTTACTACATTCATGATTCTACACAGCCGTTATTTTAAGCAATCGGGATTCTTCCTATTCGTGATACTACACAATATGGGTTCATCGCAACTACAGTTTACTACATTCGTAATTCCAATCAGTTGTTATTTTAACGCAATTATAGAATTTTACTTCAATAATCGGGTATATTAATCGGTAAATTGCCATTATGAGTATCTAGATATGCACACTCCTTGGTTGAAATACTTGATAAGATTAATATATTTCCTTTCTAATGAAAGATATGATGTAAAAAAAAAATTGATTTGAAATGAAACACTTTTGACCACATTACATATTTTTTTAGTTTCCTGACGTTTCGGACAGTCTCCCTGTGACCACGGACCCTGTAAAGGTTCCGAAACGTCAGGAAAAACTATGTAATGTAGTCAAATTAAACGTGAGTTAATCCGAAAAAAGTGTTTCATTTCAATGTGTAGTGCTCGCTAAACCTTAGAAAAAAATTGTTTTATTTTTTTTCTTACGAATTATAGACTTGTATACAGAGATACTCTAAATTTATTGATTACAATGAAAAAATAACAACTGATTGGAATTACGAATGTATAGTCAACTTCAATTGCGATGAACCCATATTGTGTAGAATCACAAATAGGACGATTCCCGATTGCGTTAATAACGGCTGTGTAGCATTACGAATGTAGTAAACTGCAGTGGTGTGGTTTCCATATTGTATGGGAATCACGAATAGGAAGATTCGCGTTTGTGTAATATCGCATAATTCTTAGATGCATGTCCATGCTATTAACATTGTTGTTATAGTGACAGACTTAGATAAGATGGTGGTAGCTAGCCAGGCGGACTAAACAAGCCCATCCACCAACCAAACCAAGTACACAAAGATATACCCCAAGCTCTGAATGGAACCTGGAAACTCTTGGTTTAAGATACCGGTCTTAGCCACTAGACCACAGAGGCGGTTTTTAATTAAATAAATAAGATACAGACGAGTTACGCTGGGAGTCAAGCTATCAGACTGGATCAGAAATAGCACACTGCGCTCCAAAACCCAAATCGCCAACGTTGGTCATAAAGCTGCCAGCTTGAAGTGGAACTGGGCTGGACACGTCTACCGCATGTCGAACGAGCTGTGGACTAAACTCATCACTGAGTGGAGTCCACGCAACGATAGACGACGTTACGGCAGGCCCAGAAGGAGATGGCGGGAATAGCTGGACTACAATCGGAAGGACTGGCAAGTTACAGCCCTAAACCGTGAAGAGTGGGGGGAGGGTAGGCAGGCCTTTGCCCAGCAGTGGGACAAGCCAAACTTAATAAAAAAAGATACAGAGATCCAGTTCTTTAGGTTTAATAATAATTAATGTTAACTAGTTAATAGGTAGAAATTATACCGTTCAGAATTTCCAGTTCTTTAGGTTTAATAATAATTAAAGTCAACTAATTAAGAAACTTGACATTTTGCGAATGATCCGTAAATGACGCCGTTGACTTAAACGTCAAAGTAAGTCATATTTCTCAACATCTAATACGCCCAATCTCGCTTATTATAGACGCAATCAGTCAGAGTCGAATATTCCAATATTCAAAGTAGCTTTCCACACGAACTTCGTACTGTTGTATTTTCCTGTAATTGGATTTTTTTACTCAAGCAACGCAACTGTCAAGTGATCAATAATAAGATCATAGGGCCGAATATAAAAGTGCACTTCAGTCTAATTCCACTCTAATCCAATGAGGAATTAATTGACTTTCTTATTTACATACATGCTGCAAACATATAAGGTCTTGCTATCTTTTATTTATCTGTACTTAGCTATACTATTAATATTAATGTGTTTCATTTAACGGCTCGTTCATTCTAGATGAATATAAGTTATTAAATAATAAATTAAGTTGTGCTTATTTTTTCTGCCATTACTGCATTTTATGTACGACAGTTAATGCCCTTAATTTTTTTTATGTAAATACACTATATCGTGGACTAAGATCCGATGGCAGTAGCTACATAGTCGCATTCCATACAATAAAACCAAAACGATCACAATATGTTTCACAACCCCTGTCGGGCATCAAACCCGGGACCACGAGCTCTTAAACCGAAAGTCCTACAACTAAACCTAAGAGGCGAAATTCAATTAATGAAAGTTGTTCAACTTATCATCTAAGTATGAATGGCGATACTCAAATTCGGAGAGTCAGTTGCAATGAAACTTCGTCAAAGGACTATCCAAGCCGGGCCCAAAAGCGATGCCTTTAACTTACTAACTTAGATGGAAAGAGTTAGCTATGTAAATAAAGTGTGAAATTATAAAACAATTCGAGTAATGGTATGCCTGAGGCGTTCCTTCCATGGGTAAAATACACAAAAATATGTACCTTCCGCTGAGAATCGAACCAGAGTCAGTCTGAGACCGGTGGTCTAACCAATAGTAAACCCTTTGATTATATAATGTCAGTAAACCACTGATAAATTCTTTTTATTTCTATTTTGTATTATTGTATTAATCTGTTTATAATTGTTATTATTATTCTAACTGTATTGAATATCTACTGACTTCAAGTATCCTACATCCTTACCGGTTGACTGGTAGAGAATGCCTTGTGGCGTTAAGTCCGCTATTTGCAGTTTATATACTAAAGAAGTTTAAATAAATAAATAAACAAAACAAAACATAATTTCAAAACGAACTGTTTCTAAAAAGAACCTTTGAATCATTGAAACAAACGCGTACACCTATTTTAATAAGATCGCGCTGACGTACAAAACAGAGTAGGCCTCAACAGCTTTGTTGTGGGCCGGGGCCTCGTGTGGGATATTCCATTAGGCCCACGAGGCCAGGCCTTAATCGCGTTATAATCTACGTCCTCGTTACACGAACAATGCCCGCCGATAATTACTCACGAACAACTATTTATTCAACATCTCGTGTGATGTGCCGCCGGGGGAGTGCTATACTTGTACACACTACAGCGTGTTTTGATGCGTTGTTAGACAGTAACAATTAGTTGTAGCACCTATAGATAAATGATTATGTGTACACGTTTAGAGTTGGGATGTATCGTGCGATGTGTTGTCGATTTGAATGTACAGGTTTAGGTAAATTTAAAGATTCAAGTTTTCAAATCGACTTGTTTTATTCAATCCTAATCACTCTAATATTATAAAGGCGAAAGTTTGTGAGTGTGTATGTTTGTTACTCTTTCACGTAAAAACTACTGAATGGATTTAGATAAAATTCGGCATATAGATAGTTTATAGCCTGGATTAACACATATAATACTTTTTATTGCGATATTCCCACGGGAACGGGAACCACACGGGTGAAACCGCGAGTGGCCGCTAGTACAATAATAAAGAACTTACTAACACAGACAGCCTATAATAGTCAGGTTTCCTATAGGCCAATCCGTAGGTCACTCTATTACCTCTTAGAGCAGTATTACTTTAATCTTACTATGTAAAATTCGTATGGTTGGTTTGTATGGTAAGATTAAAGTATTACTGCTCTAAGGGTTGATGGTAACGCCCCAGGAGACTCATTCTTTCCCTGGCATGAGAGTCACAGTCACACAATATCACATGGTCTCCGTTCAAACTCGCCACTAACAGTTAATTATTGTCTCCAGGTGCATTCGACGCGGCTGCCGCTGCCGACGTTCTCGCCTCGCGCGGTGCTCATGTACAGCGCAGCCGTCGGCGGCGAGGGCGCAGTAGCGCTGCAACTGCGAGAGGCGGCGCCCGGCGAGCTTGACGCGGCCCGCATGCACAACGAGCGGCTAGCCATCGCCTACCACGAGCCCGAGCTACTCGCCGACCTGCTGCATGCAGCCGCTGACATCGGTGAGTGCTAAATGCTAATTGGCCCATATGGGCGCAGTAGCGCTGAAACTGCGGAAGGCCGCGTCCGGCGAGCTAGACGCGGCACGCCTGCATGCAAAGTTCATCAAGTAAACGTATATGCCACATGTCTAAGCTCTCAGTACGGCGCATTTACCAGTGGCGCAGTTTAGCTACACATGCCAGAGGACGCGCTTAACTAGCCTCTCATTGGCTAACCATTAAAACGAATGAAAACTAACAACTGTCTCCTGTTGCCTGTGCGATCACCGCAACCTATCGACTCTTGCGATACCAAGGATATGAGGTGCACCTGATGAGAACTACTAAAGCTCTATTTTGACAACTACTATAGGTCTATGCATTATAGACCTGTAATTTTACTGTTAAATACTGCTTGGCGACAGAATTTAGTATAAGTATTATATAGAAAGGTCGTCTCACAATCGGATTCTCACCAGAATCCTGCGACCAGCAAACCCTACCACCATCTGTCCCATGTAGCAACAAAACAGCGCAGTTGTCAGGCATTGATGGCGCAGGAACGCTACAGCTGCCAGAGAACGCGCCTGACTAGGTCATATTAGTAGCTAACCCGTGATAACGAATAATAACTAGTCGTATTTCAAAAACAAAACAACCCTAAAATGTTCTTGTAGCTTAAAAGAATATGTTAATGTTAAGCTAATTCAATCTCTTCACTCACGAAATCAGAACTAGCATAAGTTAACTTGCAGAATATCTTAGTAAAAGTCAACTGAATTGATATTCAGATGTCACAAGCGGCGTTCAACTTATTTTATTCGAGTACCAGGAAGAATCATGAAGAGCGGTATTCCACGACTTGCTTCCGCTGGGAGCTATGGCTGGTATTTTGAAATTCAAATACAGAGTTTTGCATTCGAAACTGGCATCGAGCATCGCTCCACGCTGGACATAGCGCGTCGCCATTTGCAATGAGAGCCATTTAGATCTGGCGATTGTCGGTTGTCTCCGAAAAAGGTAAATAAATCAGCGGAACGAGTCTATGGAAAAGAGGAAATTGGGAGCGTTGGCCTGAACATGTGATCATACGTTTTGCGAAGTAGCTGTGCCTATGAATTCGGCACCGCAAACTTTGATTAAATCTGTGCGGGAAGTATGATGTTTGTATAACGTATGGAATTTGTAATGTTCTTCATTAGGTATTTAAACAAATACTAGTGTGTTGATGATATCAGTTTATATGTTTAGCTTGATGAGAAACAGGCTCACATGCACTTTTATATGTTAAGAGAAAATATTTTTCTTAAGATAACGAAGGAGTAAATAAGGAGTAATTAAATAAAACGCGTAATTACACAAAATTACGGTTCCATAAAATCTCTTTTGTACACAATTTCAATGAACTTCAAGTGGTTATGAATACTAAAAATAAATTCACAAAGGCGTCACTCTAAAAAATCATTCTACACAATACTTTAATCCGCTTTATGAACAATGGCATCAGCTTCCGTTTTTGTTCACATTACTTTTGTTTTCGGAATTTAACGTTAACTTTGAATAATTATGTATTTTCAATGGATTGGAAATATTACGAGGAAACGATCCTCATTAATTTTGTATAGGAAGTAACAAGAACAGCTTATGGACAAAGGGTTACAACATTTTCAATCATTATAATTAAAGATCTAACTACCGGAATAGTTCTACTGTTTATAAAAAGTCAATTGTGTAAGTCTAGGTTGAAAAAGAGATAAAAAGTGGCTGTTGAATGACTCTAAACGACTAACGTTTTATGGAGAAGGTCAGGCAGCGCTATAGAAACGCACTTTACCAACTCCTCAACCTCAACTACCCAGACTCTGCCTATCTAGTAGGTAGTTACAGTAATTTTTGTTAGTATTTTTCACAAAATTCCTAATAGATATTCATACGAAAAGTGTTGTAAAAATTAACATAAACTCCCTCGGGTAAACACATGCCAATGTTCACACTGTTTAAAATTTACTCAACTCCCCAAGTTTATGAGTGTTCGGGCCATTCAACCCAGCAGCGGTATTCATTAAATGTCAGAACATCAACTTGTCAGAATTCAGTCAGTCTAGTAGCCCCTCAATGATTATGCTCAAAAATGCAAAGTCATGCAAACGAGCTCTCCAAATCCCTAATTGAATTACAGCTCCTTAAATGAACAATGAAAATTCTTGGTCTATTCCTCCTCTACTATTGGGCGCGTAATTGAACAGATCCAACTGTTGTGCATTTCAATTATGAAGTTTTCATTCGATTTGGAGGCGGGTAGGTAATATCGGCGCGACCTCCTTTGACAGTGCCTTTGCTAAGCTTCACACAATATTGTCGTACAGAATAGATTGCTTTTCTCGAATTCGGATTATCAAAAGTTATCACTTTGTTGTTGTACAATTTGAAGACGGAATTTCGTAAAATGGATGCTTAGATCATTTCGACTAGATCTGTATTGTGATATTGATGAGGTGTAAGTCGCCTTTAAAAATTAATTAGAAGGTGACGTCAAAATGTCTCATCCCTAGTTTTTTCGCTTGTAATATAACATTATTATTATTATTATTATTTTAGAATTTATTATCTCAATGGTGGCCAAAGGCCTTCCTCCCTTCTTTCCAATGTTTGCGGTTTGTTGCTTGTATTGACCAACCCTTATCATAAACATCATGCTTGTTGTTGAAGTGGAGACTTCCGACTAGTCTAGCCACGCTGCCGTGTAACCCCACGTGGGAGCAAGACCACATAAGTAAAGAAACGGAACAGAGGCAAAGCTTCATACTCATAGTACGGTTGGCAAAAGAGAATAAAATAAAATAAACTAACTTTTATGAGCTTTTATTAGGTATGTAGACGAGTTATGGTATTATGTATATTTACAAATTGCTTACTCTAAATATTTTTTTATTACTTTTGTTTTCATATATACCTACATAACAGAGAGGTTTGTGCGACCTACTTAAACATATCGCTTTTAAATACTTAGTGTTCGCGCCACAGCGCGACGGATAACCGTCTCTGCGCCGGTCAATTAAGGTGCATATTGGTGCAACGACTGGGCAACGAATGATCGGCCAATCACAGCGAGTTGACAATTATACTCGACGAAGTGTTCGCCGGCGCCGCGCAACGGGAGTGTGCTCCGACCTTTCAAAGAGAATCCACGCGCGCGCGCGCCCTAGAACTCAGCCCGTGATCATCGTCATACGTGTGCAGTGACCTAGAGCTAGGACCACCAGCTCACCTCTCCCTAAAACGCCTACGACCAGTGCCCCTGAGTGAACTGTGTTGTGTGTTGCTGCCTTCAAGCCCGCGCCCCCGCGCCTGCCTTCAGCTCCAACCAGCTCCAGCCCGAACCAGGTAAGCCCCAGAAATTCCCTTATCTCCTGCCTAACCCATATTCCGTCGCTGTTACGGCGAACGCCTTTCGCCGTAACATTTTGATCCTACGAGCCGGATACATACAGTCCACTAGTTTTTAAACCCTACCGTACACATTTCACTTTTTGCCTCGACTCGTGGCGCCACCCATACACGTCTACACAACTGCACACAACACCCACACAATGCACGCCAGCCCAAACACCCCTTACTGCCCGTGCTACTGCGTAGCGACAGAACGCTGCATGTGTCCTCGCATGCACAGCGGTCGCATGAGGGGTCGCAGGAGTAGGTACATGTTACCGTAGACATTCAGCCCCACATTATTAATACAGTCCACTATTATATATATATAGGATAACTATTTCAGCCCATTAACTATTTCATTACATGTTGGTCATTCGACCCGTTAAAATAATATTTACTCATATTTCGTAGTTATCACGTAACTTAATTTTAATTTCTGATTTTTAAATCTTATCGCGTAACATTCCTAATTTCATTACCTTACATGACCCTTTCTGCACGATAGACGTTGCAAAGTGCATTGCGAAATATTATTAACCTACCTACAAAAATAAATTAAGAACGTGTTCAAAGAACAGTGTTCGATTCGTGTTATATTTTTTCTTACTAATTAGATTGCACATATAACTTTAGTTATGTATAACACACCCGCGTCTAGACGACGATATTGTTGTTTTTCCAGTTTTATTTTGTAATGAAATTTTTATGGTCTTGCCTTGGCAATCGACTCAATCTCGTGCGTGCTCACCACAAGAGCATAGTACTTCTACACACGTGCACCCACACATCAGCCTGCAGCACACAAACACATGTAGTCAGCCCGCACCTATACGGTGCATGACATCAGCACGCGCCCTCTGCGCCCCCGCGCCCCCACGCCTTTGCGTTGACGCGGCCCTTTGCGCTTACGCGCCCCCGGCGCCCTCTGCGCCCCCGCGCCCCCACGCCTTTGCGTTGACGCGGCCCTTTGCGCTTACGCGCCCCCGGCGCCCTCTGCGCCCCCGCGCCCCCACGCCTTTGCGTTGACGCGGCCCTTTGCGCTTACGCGCCCCCGGCGCCCTCTGCGCCCCCGCGCCCCCACGCCTTTGCGTTGACGCGGCCCTTTGCGCTTACGCGCCCCCGGCGCCCTCTGCGCCCCCGCGTCCCCACGCCTTTGCGTTGACGCGGCCCTTGCGCTTACGCGCCCCCGGCGCCCTCTGCGCCCCCGCGCCCCCACGCCTTTGCGTTGACGCGGCCCTTTGCGCTTACGCGCCCCCGGCGCCCTCTGCGCCACCGCGCCCCCACGCCTTTGCGTTGACGCGGCCCTTTGCGCTTACGCGCCCCCGGCGCCCTCTGCGCCCCCGCGCCCCCACGCCTCGTGACACAGGCTTTCAGCCCTCATACAATTGTACTCATACAGTCACACACGTGCATTCCTCCCAGCTCATCATATACACACCCACTCGACATTAACTCAACACAGCACGAATCGGGGCTGTAGTTCCCCTTTAACTTCCATTCCTTCCCCCCCCCTCCTACCCTCTGGGGCCCGGGAAGATGTTCGCGCCACAGCGCGACGGATAACCGTCTCTGCGCCGGTCAATTAAGGTGCATATTGGTGCAACGACTGGGCAACGAATGATCGGCCAATCACAGCGAGTTGACAATTATACTCGACGAAGTGTTCGCCGGCGCCGCGCAACGGGAGTGTGCTCCGACCTTTCAAAGAGAATCCACGCGCGCGCGCGCCCTAGAACTCAGCCCGTGATCATCGTCATACGTGTGCAGTGACCTAGAGCTAGGACCACCAGCTCACCTCTCCCTAAAACGCCTACGACCAGTGCCCCTGAGTGAACTGTGTTGTGTGTTGCTGCCTTCAAGCCCGCGCCCCCGCGCCTGCCTTCAGCTCCAACCAGCTCCAGCCCGAACCAGGTAAGCCCCAGAAATTCCCTTATCTCCTGCCTAACCCATATTCCGTCGCTGTTACGGCGAACGCCTTTCGCCGTAACACTTAGGTATAATCTGGTTTACATTTTCATTTACTTACCTAGTAGACTCCTTGGGATAATTTAAATATGAAATATCTTTTTATTTAGTATTATTCATACAAATTACATTACTTATACATTACATTCGGTATAGTTAACAACCATTTTACAAGTCCAGAACTAATTATTTACACTTTTATAACTAATTGCAGTTTTTCACTTAAAACAATTTCGTAAGAAATATACAGGAGCACAAAACAAATGACTTGCTTTGTGCAGGTCCTCCGTTTGTCCACTGGCCGAGCGAGCGTAAGCCGGTTTTATCCAGTGGCGGCGCGTACGCGACGCAGCGGCTAGTTGACACGCACACATGCGCCGTATGCTTGTAAAAGTTTACTCGCGACGGCGGCGCGGTTGTATGAAGATTTGTCTCTGTTCCGTTTTTTTACTCATGTGCCAAGACGGCGGTGATGGTCTAAGGTCACAATATTTTCTTAGTCTTTAATGACCACACGCAGAATATTTACCGCCAGAGATTCCGTTTCCAGACCCAGAGATCGTGGGAATTTGATTAGCGGTAGTTTATTATTTGCAAATGGTTTGATAGGAGGCAGTTCACTTTTACTTGAACTTTAACAAAAATATGCCTCAGTAGTTGAGAATAAATTTTGAAGTAAGCTTCATTCAGTCATGCTTGTCATTACTTACTATTGAGTATAAAATATGGTTTAGTGGCCCACTAATAGTTATTTTTTGATTAATAAATATTTTTTCAAATAATCGGTAACCTACTTGTTGAAATTATCATACAATTGATCGTACAATACCTGTTAAAAAACAAATTCTAAAACTGTTCCTAGTACCATCAGAGGTTGTCACAAAATCTCAGCTAAAACTGCTGTCAAAGAATACCTAAACGAAACTGCCTGAAATAACTCAGAGCTCCTGTTATTTCCCGCGTCCTATACAAACAAATATGTCACCGTCTTGTTTTCCTCAGCCACGACTCCTGTCGGCAAACATTACGGAATCCCATTAGCCAAACCCGGAGGATGTATTCAATTAACATAATAATCAACGACTTCCTAATTTGTTGGGAATGAATAAAACTGGTTTCTTTTTTATTTGTCTGCATTGCAGGAGAAGTTGGGCGACTTCAATTTATTTTTTATTACTTACAAAATTGTTTTTATCACAAAAATAAATATCATAAATTACTATTTACTTACTTATTACACCTCGATAGAAAACTACCAAAGATTAACGTTCTTCTTCTTAGTCGCTTAAGTCTTGCCAGAGTGGTCGTGGTTATGACGTTCCGGTAGGTTTGGCAGCAGACAGTACCCGCCGCACGACATCCCGCCACCTCAGCCTGCTGGTCGTTAATCGGGCACATTCGTGCACGGGAGCGCCCATCGCAGCCTTCACTTGGTCCGTCCATCTCATTGGGGATCTCCCTCGTGGTCTTGTGCCCTCAACTTTAACTTGCAAGACAATACGTTCTATGGAGTCGTTTCCACGCCGAATAACATGCCCAAAGAATTTCAGAATCCGCCTGCGCACTTGGGTGGATAGGCGCTCTTTTATCAGTGCCTCAAGGAGGCATTTGTTCGGAACTGGGTCCAAGAGACCCCGAGCATCCTCCTCCAACACCAAATCTCCAGAGCGTCTATCTTGTGAGTTTTGGTTTGCCGTTTTGAACTTAGATTATCGTAATCTTACCTAAATTTTACCACATGCGTCATTCTTATAACTTATAGACGTCCCACTCACTACACTGAGCTCTGACCTTGGCATATCCTTAAGATAATAAGTTATCTTTTTTTCAGTCAGTATTAGGAAAACCAGTTACCCATGATGGTGTCACAGGAACATGCTCCGAAAAAGGTTTGAAACGTCACTAACGTTAATTTTATAACAATAATATAATAGGGTAAAATGTTTACTAGAAAAAAATCAACCAGTCTCTGGAAAGCTCGAATGGGATTCGAACCCATGTCCTTTGGATTTTTTTCTAGTAAACATTTTATCCTATATCTATATAGCATTGTGAATTCAAAATTTCTTTAATAAAGATAATAATATAATATTTTTCTACTTTTTCCAAATTATAATGATATGTGAAATAAACGCGAATAGTTCGGTATAAATTGTTTTAATTTCAACATGTCATTGTCCAACACCTTAATTATCAACAATTATCTGCGCCAGTGCGGGTTGGTGATAATTAACGGCAGCCACCGAGTCCAGGGTTAAGTTGTTAGTGCGTTCGTAAGCACAGAGGAGGTCGGGCTAATTAAATATTGTCACTCATTCGGGTGGAATGGCCTAAGTAAACTCATCTTTTATGAAATGAACTCGGAACTCTCAAGTTAGTTATATGAGAACTAATAATTATGTTTTTATCCAACACTAGAAATTTTAAAGCCGTGGAACTAATGCCAATATCTTTTTTGTCCATAAAGGTCAATAAGGATCAATTTGTAGACTAATTGATTTCAATAATTACATAAACATATAATCTCGACTGTTAACCCCAAAGGGTTAGTCACAGACTAGGCACTGAGGACAGCAACAGTAGTCCTCTGCCATAGTCCACTTTTCATCAAATAG
This sequence comes from Scoparia ambigualis, assembly GCA_963921215.1. Taxonomy (NCBI): domain Eukaryota; kingdom Metazoa; phylum Arthropoda; class Insecta; order Lepidoptera; family Crambidae; genus Scoparia; species Scoparia ambigualis. Next base: position 22,604,003 of record OY992520.1, read on the forward strand.
CGACTGCACATGTGCTCAGCGTGATAGGTCGTGAGCCCATCGCCGCTCTATGGTAATGGATATAAGTGCAGTTTTTAGCCCGTTAGTCGCCTTTTACGACACCCAAGATAAGACCGAGGGTGGTAGTATTTTTTCACCGCTACCCGACACGGTCAATAATTACATTTTTTTTAACTTTGTTGACTTTCCTACGAGTACAGTTCCTGCACTGCAATGGTTAAGGCCAGTCGATTAATTCCTCTACGCTCAGTAATACTGAATCGGATGGATTTTACCACACTTTAAACAGGCAAACAGCAGATCGGAACACACCCTGCTTGGCGGCAAAAATAGATGTGAGTCATATACACAGACCTGACTGTGGTCTTTGATCATATATTAGTGTAGAGTTTATCATTTTCCTTTAGGATCTTTTTTAATAAGTACGCGATATGGTATGCTCTGGTGAATGACAAACAATTCGATGTGTTACATGTGTCTGGTTTTCTAATTTCAGTCTCTCTTCTCTCTTATTCAGCCCATTTTCTACCCAATGCTGAGTAAAAGCCTCTTCCATGCTTTTCCAAACGGTGCGATCCTAGGCTTTTTGCATCCAGTCCTTCTCCGCTATTTGGGTTAGGTCATCGGTCCATCTCCTGGGCTGTCTTCCTACGTTTCTGCGCCCGTTCCGTGGCCTCCATTCCAGCACCTTCAACCCCCATCGTCCGTCAGACCTGCGGCATATGTGGCCAGCCCATTTCCGCTTCCTTTGGGCTATAATCTTAGCTATGTCGGTGAGTTGTGTTCTACTGCGGATTTCTGTATTGCGAATTTGATCGCGGAGGGAAATACCCAACATAGCTCTCTCCATAGCCCTCTGGGTGACTTGTAATCGGTGGATAAGCTGTCTAGTGAGTGACCAAGTTTCTGACCCATAGACCATCACAGGGAGGACGCACTGCCCGAAAGTTCGACGTTTGAGGTTAAGGGGCACTCGTTTGTCTTTAAAGACCCCCTTCAGTTTGCCATAGGCTCCCCACCCAAGTTGAACGCGACGGCTTATTTCGCGATTTTGTCCATTCCTTCCTAGACTCAAAGCCTGACCCAGGTAGGATTTCAGTGAACGTGTTAAAAATACAGAAAGCACAAATCTGTACGCTCTTGTACTGCAAGGTAATTTCTTTTAACCACATAAATCCTTATTCGTGTTTATTCCTATTTCCCCGCGGTGTTAATCTTAAAACTACGTAAACACGCCTCCGAAAGCCCCACTTTCGTAGAATATACGAGAAACGGATATCCTACTTTCGTGCGCTCTTCCTCAAACAGTAAATCTGCATCTTTCCCCGCTCTGCTCTCCTGGTGGCACTAAAACACTCTGGGAGCGTATCGCACTCTCGCAATCAATCAAACATGCATTTGAGTTGAATAAAAGACATTCGGCAACAACGATTTTTTCATCTTCTGCGTAACGTATAATGAAAATGCCGACGACGCTATGAAGAATGTGTAATGTAAACACGCTGGTAGTTTTGTATATTTTATGCGATTCGCATTTCATGGGATAAGCACTTACAAAGATGAATTGTCACTCCTGGAATTGTTTCAAGAACCGAGGGAGAACGTGCAATGTCACAAAGGACGTTACGCAAGAATTCCACCTTGGTTTCGTGTTTTGAATGAATTTTAGGCGGCCTGTCCGACTGACTGACTCGTGAGATTTGCTACGTTTTTTATGTAACAGAATATGATTAACTTTTCTTCGTAAAATCAGCTTAAATCACATAAATAATTATGTGGAACACAGAATGAGAACTAAACTGTTAAATACCGTATGTAAGTGGTACGAAATTTTCTCACAAACTTTCCGTCCACTTCATGTTGCTATCACCGGAGACTGAAAAGTATTAATTAGTGAAGATCAGAGAGGAACACCTATCATCCATTACTTTTGAATCATAAATATAAATGACTAGCGGCCGCTCGCGGTTTCACCCGCGTGGTTCCCGTTCCCGTGGGAATATTAGGATGAAAAGTATCCTATGTGATATGCTATCTGTATGCCAAATTTCATCCAAATCCATTTAGTAGTATTTACGTGAAAAAGTAACAAACATACTCACAAGCTTTCGCCTTTATAATATTAGTAGGATTTATAGTCATTTTTTACTAACAAGAAACCAATTTTACTAAAGACTTGGCTGATGAAGCTAGATCCCTTTGAATTCATTGAATGGGAGAAGAACCAGAAATAATAATCTAGGAATCAGAAAAGTTTCCTTTGTATTGTCTACACGTGACAACATAATCTAACAACGTTTTAATTTCGAAAGCAAGTTAATTCACAAGGTTATTACTTCCAGAACCCTCAGTACACTTGGCGTGAGTTTGAGCCCAGTTATTTACGAAATTCATAACTAACTTAAAATAGTTGGGCAAGTGTACAATTTCATTGTCAAGCTAGTAGGCTGGCTTCGATATATTCAAACCTTTATTAACAAAGTTACGCGAGGGTTCATGTTTGTCGTACAATTTAATAGAAACGATCCCCGCCGGATCGCCGTGCCCCAATTGAGGGTATTTGCAAATCATTACGCACTCATTTTGGACGCGGAAAAATATAAGACGCCACGTGCCTCATTTAGGTAGGTATGTGGTTTACATATGTACGTACACACATGGCTTCTTGGGGCAAAAGATTTAATGATATCCCAGTTGTTTTTTTTTTACTGATACACTAAAAAACTTTTATTGCCGCATTCAAAGACATCATTTAACATTAACGACGACTTATAATCGATTATTTTTAATTCCAAATCAGTGCTTAGGGCGTTTAGAGACTATCTTACAAAAAAAAATCATGTAAGTAAATTGATCATGACGTCTCTGAGTGTGGCAGTTAGTTTCTTACTTCCTCACACAGATAATATGTCAATCATTGTTAATTTTTTATTTAGCCCATTAATTACAAGTTCGTCCGCGACTTTTACGCGGATCAATTTTTTCCGTGGTAGCGTCTGGCACTGATTTGTCTGACTACAAAGGCTAATATAATATTAACTAAATTTTGTAAAGGCAAATCAGTGCCAGACGCTACCACGGAAGAAACTGGCGTAAAGGTCGCGCACGAACTTGTCGGGCTGTAGCGGCCCGCCCGCGACTACATCCGCGTGAACACTACTATCTCGTGACCACTGCTGGGCAAAGACTTTCCCCAAGTAGTTCCATCCATCTTTATCCTGAGCTACCGACTAATTTACAAAAAAAAATATTAAAAAACTTTTCTTTTTTTTTAACTTTTCTACAATCACACCAATTATCTAGCCCAAGAGAAGTTTCGAAGAAACTCGTTAAATGGTTACTGGACAACGGATAAACATACTTAAAATACTTAAATACATACTTAAAAATACATAGAAAACACCCAGACCCGAGACAATTTAGAAATACAATAGTTTCTAAATTGACCAGACCGGGGATCGAAACCGGGACCTCAGAGATGGCGACACCATGAAAACCGGTGTACAAACCACTCGACCAAGGAGGTCGTAAAAGATACTAAGTTATCATTACTGATTATAGACGGCTCTTAGTGCAACAGTTGAGCAGTTCATTAAGGCTTACACAATTCTATGACCACGGCTTAAATTTCGGTTCGACGCGATTCTGTTTCGGCGTGCAGTGGTACTGGGGGTAGCGATGCGCATTTTGTCTGGCACAGACTCGTTATATTAGTTGTTAAGTCTTAACTATAAGTTAGTTAACTGTTTTTTTTATTATTATTATTATTGACGCCAATAAGTGCCTGTAAAGGTTTACATTGAATAAATAATTTGACTTGATTTTGACTTTGACTGCTTGTGTCCACTAAGAATAAATCAGGTGGACTGGCGTTTCTAATGATCAATTATGATTGATAGAAACAAAATATCTAAAATATTCATTATAAAAAATTGGGATTATTATTATTTTTAAAGAAAAAAATCGACAATAATACGCATTCAGTCATATGACATTAAACGGAAATCAGACGCCGTGACGTCACGCCGTGCCAAATGTCATTTTATTGTTGTGACATTTCTATATAACAAGCCTCAAACGAAACGGAGGTTTGGCACGGCGTGACGTCATTTATCAACATGGCGGTCTAAAGCGTTTTTGCGGTAAATTTAAATCGGAATATAAAAACGCAAAATAAATATTGTAAATGATCGATTTTTTGAAAAATAATGTTTTTTTAGGATAAAATAGGTAAACAGGTAACGCTTTAATATGATTTTGAAAGTGGCCGTCCGTGTGACGCATTGCTTTTGCATGAAGTATTGCTTACGTCCGCCGCCGTCCGCCGATACCATGTCGATACCATTTTGAACGCAATTACCAATGCGTAGTCATAACTACAACGGCTGCACTAATTTGGCTAAATCATTTTTCGTTGTGATTGTAATTATCAAGACTCCTCAAGACTACTTTTGGAAATTCGTTACTACGGGCGCTAGTCCTTACCTAATAGTTTTTCTTAAGTGCAAATAACAACTATTTGAATAAGAGCAATTCTACAATTGCGAAAAGTCTACCGTTGAATAAATAAATAAATAAACTTTCCTACATTAACACCAATTACCTAGCCCATGAGAAGCTTCCTTAGGAAACTCGTTAAATGGTTACTGGACAACGATAAACATACTTAAAATACTTAAATACATACTTATTATACATAGAAATACAAATACAATACTGAAAATACTGTTCGACCTAAAAGTATGGAACAGCAGATTTTTTGCAATTTCAGAGTTCCTGCTCTTATTACAAAACGCAGTTCCTAACAATAATTCTTTGCTAGTTGGTTCTTTGCCTAGTTGTGGGAATTTATGCCTATTAGCAAACATCCTGTATGTAATGTTTGTATTTTGTGTTAAATCTTTGTTTAAAATTGTTTTTTGGGTGACCGAACTGGACTCTGACGCCTCTACTACTCTACTGGCATCTCCTAATATTACTTTAATCTTACCATAGGAACTATTTTTTTTAATCTATTAACATGGACCACAAACAGGTTTACAATATAAAATGTATTAATATTAAGTGCTCTAATGAGTACATTAGTTTTTGTGGAGCTAAACACGAACATACAGTATAAGTAAGTTACTTTAAGTAGATGTATAACGTTGTAAGTAGACTTAATTCACCTGGTTGATAATACAGCCAGACCCGAAATAAATTTAGAAAAACAGTTTTTCTCTAAGTTGACCCGACCGGGAATTGAACCCGGGACCTCAGAGATTGCGCGACGCCAGACCCGGCGTGCTAACCACTCGACCACGGAGGTCGTCAAATAATATTAGGACTGTCACAAAACGTTTGCGCTAGTGACTAATGACGGAACGAGAAGCGTCTGCGTCCGTCCGGTCGTAAGCATCACAATTGATTTCATTATCCACCGTTAACTTTAAAATTAATCGAAAAGTAGTAGGTACAACGCTCTTAATCTCGAAAATGGATTTAAGACACTTAAGTTAGAACGGTCATAAAGTTTCATTATCCAATTGACCTTCGACACTAAATAATAGCTCGACTTCGCCGTCTGCTACAATAGAAAATAGAAACGAAATTCAATTTCAATTTATAAAGAGCGTTGGAAAGTTTTGTAACATCGTCTGATAAAGTGCCGTGAACAAAACGTAGGAGAAATAATGTATGTTAGTTTTACTTTGCGTCTTTAGAAGGCGTTGTCATCTTTTGTGCCTTATCTTTAACTTTGTTAGTGACAATGTGCCATATTTATTTTCAAACAAACTATTTACGTTGCCTACCTTTTACTATCTTCCATCAAAACCATCAGCAAAAAAACTAAAGACAAAGTATTTACTCTTAAATAAAAAAACGAGATCAGGATTATGTTATGAATCTTCCAGTTAGTCAGTCTAGCAATTAAAGATTTCAAGTTAGTTACAGAAATACTAACAGCACCGTTCAGCAGTGTAGTGTACTAGTACGCTACACTGCTTCGCTGATTTTTGAGAAGCCCGTGATGTGTTTACCTATTTATTTTTTCATTAATTTTATTATTAAAGTACGGATCAAGTTTTTAGATGACTGTCTAAACGTCATAGCTGCTTAGTTCATTAGGCGTATTCAGAAATGGAGGGTTCCGTTTCAGAATTTATTTATGCGACACTAATTTGTGCGCCACTGCCCTGAGCGTGAGGGGCTCGCGATTAGGGGCCTCCTAATAGCTTAAGATGGGCTTGTAAATTTTAATTCAATCGTTAACGGATGATTTAACCTTACGACCTACGGAACTCATCTTTCGTTGTATCTAAGGATCTGATAATAACAATAATGCTTCTAATATTACAATGTCTGAAAGCCCGTCTCTATAATCCATGAATGTCAAAGTAGTAGATCACTACGCTTTGGAAACGCATTTTAATTTTTAAAAATAACCCATAATTGCTGTTTTGAATTTCGTTGATTACCAAATAAAAAATTAAGATTGGGTTATCTGAGAAGAAAACTTTGTAAATGCGTTGCACAACAGGCTATTGAGCGAACCATGTTCGGCGTTAAACTAGCGAGTAGAGAGTGAAATACTAAGATCACACACACGACAAAAGTCCCATCAATTTGCGCTGTCGTTACATTACCATCAAATGTGAAGAGCTTCGCCAATTTACCTTAAGTCATTATTTTTCCTTATCAACAAAAAAAAAGAAACTTGAAGACATATTTTCTATTCACGACTTATGTCATCTTTGCTTTGTATCTTAAAAAAATACTTAAAAGAAATAGGATTTAATATCTGCATGTTTTACGGGTAACATACTTTAAAAGCAATTAAAGTCTGCGAAGAGAGCAGTCACAGCGACTACGCAACACTACTCACCTACGCTACGGGCGCGGCGGCATACCAAAGCGACTACGTCGTAGCAGCTACATTGTCGCCCGGCGGCGGCAAGAGACGGACGTAACGTTTATGCAAAATTATTCTGCCTTTAGTAAAATATTAATTTGTGCTATTGTTGTATATAAAAAGAAGATTAAAAATATCAAAAACAAAATTTTCACAGGCTAATTTATTTTCTTCCTATTACTAAAATCTCAAAAATTTAAAATTCAGTGTTAATTTACTTGTGTAAGTTTTAGCTTCTATAAACAATAAATATGCAATTATTTTTCGTAGTAAAATGTGCTAAATTTACTACGAGCATTATTGTGATCCTTGTTAATCTAATTTTAGTTCTAAAACGTGGTCGTTTGAATGAAATTCATAATATTACTACATTCTGCATTTCCTCAAATCAAAAGTAGCTAATTCTTCCTTTGCGCGGTCTTTCATAAAGTTTCTTTATCCTTACAGAAAAACAGGTTTGAGCTCGTTTAATTAAAACTAACCAGTCAATTACTTTCAATGAGTCATTTTTCAAAAAGTCCATTCCTTCAAGTGGATTTAATACGATTCAAATTCAATCTCGCCTTTCTGCCTGGTCTGTTAACAAGTTGCGGAGACTTCTTTTATTACTTTTTTTAATTGCGTACAGTAAAATTCACTCATGCGTATAACTCTATTGTACTCTTGCGTCTTTGATTCTACCAACGGTGCTCAAGTAACATCATTTTGCTTTGCTCTCAGCTATTCTTCCCATATTTCTCAAAATAAAAATGGTGTCAATTGTTTTGGTTTTTTTTTTAAATAATGACACACTTTCAACGTTGCTGGCAATTATGAATCTATTCTTATTAATATTAATGAAAGAAAGATAAATAAAAGCATTATTACATACCTAGTTAGTTAAAATGATAAACTCTTAACATAATCGTTAATAAAGAGTATTAACGGTGCTTCCAAACTATTATACCCACGTAGAGTAAAAAAATTGTAGCTAACCAAAGCGGTTAAAGATTCTTTATATAACTATGCCTTTTAGAAAAATCGGTAAAAATTTCAAATATTTTTTAGCTACAATTTTTTACTCTACGTAGGCATAATAGTTTGGAAGCACCGTTAATACTCTTTATTAACGAGTATGTTAAGAGTTTCTCAGTTTGTAGGCTAACATAATGACGATGCGGTAGGAAACTACATTGTTGTGTTAAGTTAAGTTATAATAAAGAAAGGAACACACTGAAACATTAAGTCTGTTATTAAAGAAGGAAAATTGCTGTACAAAGAATGGAAGCGATCAACAACATCGTCGCAGGAAAACATTTGCATATTGCCCGCGACCCCGACTATGTTTACTTCCGATGGCTACTTTGTACTGTGTGATTTTCAAAATTAAATTAACCTTTCGTTACAGTCTGTACGTTTTTGCACAATAGCAATTTTTACGTGTTTTACCTACAATTGATTGGTGCTTTATGCTGAATTCTTGTGGTAAATGTTAATTGGATAAAACTGAATGAGTCAGGTGGGACTAGGCTAACAATCATCACTATTTGTAATTAGCATAAGTTAACTTAAAGATGTTTTTTTTAAGTACTAAGTATATTACGTTTTTATTAATTAACTAAATAGTTTTATACACTCACGCCAATTATCTAGCCTAAATTAAGCTTCTTTTGAAACTTGTTTAAATGGTTAATTAGATAACGGATAAACATACATAAACATATAAATCGTCCATACCGAAAATCAATTAAAAACAGATTTTCCTAAATTGACCCCACCGGGAATTGAACCCGGGACCTTAGACTGTATCTTTAATTCCTAAACACATCAATGTAGATCACTGTTGCTTGGCAGCAAAATCAAAAATGAGGCTCCAGACTCCAGCTAAATAAACTACTTTCATTTTATTTCATACCATTCCGTGCAGGAACCTCATCATCCACTTACCTCCGAAGCGTCGCGTGGCGATAGTCGGCATGAAAATTAATTTTCCCAGTGCGTCACGTGCCGATAGTCGGCACTCGACGCTCGATATTTTTGAGGTTTATATTTTAAAAACGAATTAAAAACGCATAGGTCTTCCTATTCTAATGAACTGGATTTTGTTTATGAAGAAACCTGCTAGCTATACCATACCATAATAAAAACCATTGTCCCGTAAAAAACCTACAAAATGTAAAATAGAAGCGTCAATCCTTGGTACGTAATAAAACAATTGACTCCGCGCGACGAAGACAGTGGTTCCCAACCGGTGCGGTGTTCAGTAAGAGCCGCAGACTTGAACAGCTACTTATCTATATCTAACTATCATCACAATCTATATAAATAAAAATCCACTTTTATATTTAAAAAACAGAAGTGCTAGGTTATTTGTTTAATTTCTCCATCTCTATACAGCCTAATTTTTTTGTCGTTTTAATGAAATGAAAGGTGATTTCCACCCTTGAAACTGAAAAACTTTCCCCAAGAAACCTTTGTGCAAAACTGACAAAAAAATTTCGACTTCCCATACTATTGTCGTCAACTGATCGGACAGTTTTGTACGAGAGGTCGAATTTTTTTGTCATTTTTGCACATACGTTTCTTGGGAAAAGTTGTTCAGTTTCATGGGTCACTTAATTTCATCAAAACGAATAAAAAATGAGGATGTATATTGTTAATTCCTAGGGCCTAAGCTCTAATACAATAAAATAATTATAATGGTATTCCTATAGAAGTACCGCCAAGCGCACAAAACGTCATAGTAGTGTTTTTTGAACCATAATGAAATATGTTAAGATAAACTGTCGCTACTGTAATTACGCTAAAACGTTGTTAGCACAGTTTATTATTATTTTAAACTGTGGCCCCTTAGTCAGCGTATCATCGTCTACTGCTGGACGAATGCCTCACCAGGCCAGTGGCCCCTGCTAACAACAAAATAATCAAAGTGGTCAATCGTGGTAAAAAGGTTGGGAGCCACTAATCTTTATAGACTCTAATAAAATATATGAAATAAACTGGAGTATTACATCGACGGCATAAGTAAAGTGGCACTTAAACTATTCCTATCGAAGTTCGGTTATAGTTAAGAATTCATGTTTTCCTCGGGAATATGGAATCTGCATTAAATTTTGAACTTTGTATTCAGAGCATTACGGACGAATATTTTATGTTAACTTCTTTATTTGTGCATGCATTAAATAAGCTTATAAAGAAAGTGTGAAGTATGAGAATAAATGTGAAATTATTAATTAAATGTAATAGATAACCGTGTGGCGTGGCGGAGAAAGAATACTACCACCCTCTCTTCCCTCGGGTGTAGTAAAAGGCGACTAACTGACTAAAGACTGAATATACATCCAACAGCTTAGAGCGGCGATGGGCTTACCACCTGTCACGCTGAGCATATGTGTAGTCGCTATTTGGTGTAAAGTGGACTACGGGAGAGGACTGCTTTTGCAGTCCTCATTGCCTTGTCTAATCCTTCGGGGATAATAGTCGTGATTATATGTATTTATGTATGTAATAATGTTATATTTTTCTGCTAATTTTTCTTATAAAAAAAGACAGAAATTAAAAAATCCCAAATGTGGGCGCCACGACGCTGGTATTCTTTTATTTTTTTTTATTTTTTTATACTAAGCTCGGCAAATGACCCCACTCCACCTGATGTTAAGTGGAAATGAGGTTCAGGCGCGAGGACAACTGGTGCAGCGTAAGAGACGTAGCATCAGTCATCCTCACTCTGCCGGCCCACAAAGTGCTTCTTCACGCCTCGTTTGAAGGACCCTATGTCATAGGTAGGAGGGATTCCCTCCTACCTATGACATAGGGTATACGTGTGCTGATAGACTATTCCATCTTTTGGAAGTGCGGCAAAGAAACGAGTCACCAAATTTCTTTGTGCGAGATGGAATGTTAGAGACTGTAAATTGGTGACTCCGCAGAGCAGCACGCGTACTCCTATGGAGGAAGGGAGAAGGAGGGATGAGGTCAAAGAGTTCTTCAGAGCTCTCGCCATGGTATAAACGGTAAAAGACGCTGAGTGACGCAATATCTCTACGCAATTGCAAAGGCTCGAGAGTTTTAGTGACCTCTGCATTGCCGATAATGCGCACAGCGCGGCGCTGCAATCTGTCCAAGGCATCGAGAAGGTACTTTGCGGAGCCGTCCCAAAGGTGAGAGCAATACTCCACGCAAGACCGCACCTGTGTCTTGTATAATAGACACAACTGATCAGGCGTGAAGAATCGCCGCACCTTGTTCAGGACACCGAGTTTACGTGAGGCATTTTTAATCACGGTTTCGATGTAGTCCTTTTGGTTCAGATCGCAGCGGATTCTGAGGATACTATTTATAAAAATAAAAAACAGATGGTGTCCGACCATGCACCCAACAACAAATCGATATCTTTTGCGCACAACAACTACAATAACACCTAATCTTAATGAATCTTAACAAAATATTTTACATCAAAACCTTGATATAGATCCAGTACTTAGCTTTCGTTAGCTACAGAGTAATAGAAAGTAACAATAATTACCACCTAAAATGTCAATAACAATTTACCAATCTAAACATCCACAAATTCACAACAACCGATACAACACAATTATACCTACATACAAATCCAATTATCCTACTTCCTACTATATAATATAATATAATATTAATATTATAAATTCGAAAGTGTAAGTATGGATGGATGTTTGTTACTCTTTCACGTAAAAGCTACTGAATGGATTTGGATGAAAGTTGGCATACAGATAGTTTATAACCTGGATTAACACATAGGATACTTTCCCGATATTCTGGCTGGCTTTCTGCTTGTTTAGCAAATAAATGCCTGTATTTACTTTTAAAGGAGCCTATACTCGAATTATATCTTATTGGTGGATGGATGTTGTTCCATCACTTAAAAGCCGAATATCGAAAACTACCATGAAACGCAGTAGTCTTATAAGTTGGTCATTTTAATCTGTCATTTATTCGTTGGCGTTGAGTAAGTTGTAATTTTCCATATAAATATGGTGGATTTTTATCTTTTATAACACCAAAGAGCATTGCAAAATGCAATGTACGTCGAGCTTCCATATTCATGAGGTTATTGTTGTTTAAATATGGAGTTATATGAGCTCTTGGGAAACAGAATCTGACACAGGAGTATTAAAGGCGTTGTATCACTCTTTTAGTGCGAGCTCTTAAACACGTAATTAGCATAGTTTATCTTGGATAGGATAAGTAACTATATTTATAACACATTTGCCCGTAAAGTAGCTCTTATTACACCGATTTCAGCATCGTAATGTAATAAGCTTCACACTAGTGCGGTAATGTAATTTGAAAATTAGTTATCATTTGAATCTATGGACAACATAGGCCTTTAGCCCGTTAGTACCTTTTACGACACCCAAGGGAAGAGAGGGGTTGGTAGTATTATTTTGATGAGCCCATCGCCGCTCTATGCTGTTGGATGTATATGCAGTCTTTAGTCCGTTAGTCGCCTTTTACGACAACCAAGGGAAGAAAGGGGTTGGTAGTATTTATTTTCTGAGCCCATCGCCGCTCTATGCTGTTGGATGTATGTGCAATCTTTAGTCCGTTAGTCGCCTTTTACGACACCCAAGGGAAGAGAGGGCTTGGTGGTATTATTTTGATGAGCCCATCTACGCTCTATGCTGTTGGACAAAGTAAAATATATGTTGGCTTACCAAAGATTCATGCACTAGAAAAACAACAAAAAAACGCAGTCATTTTCGGAATTTTTTTTTCCTCACAAATATGTTATAAAACGTCGTATGGCATACGTGCGCTTTGATAATTACAGCCTCTGCTTTCTTGTAGCCCTGGCCTACGGCTCGGGCTAGCAATATCTCCTCGGCTGTAATTTTCATCTTACCGCACTTATATCATAATGTACTATTCTGTATATTTTTAACACTAGCATATAAGCAATTATTGTTACTTACACAATATGGACCACGGTCAGAAATAAATTATTTGAATTGAATTGAATAACTGACTCGCAAAGGTAAATTCTTGTCTCTACACTCAAGTAGGTACTGCCGTACCTGATACAACACTCTTAGTCTGTAATAGCACTGCTGTATAACAACGCTTACAAGCTTTTCAAATCTTAAACTACCATCCATACAGACCCCAAGATTTCTAGCTTTCTCCACCTGCTCAATAATAACATTATTAATATTTATTTCAGGCGCGCAACTAATAATCCGACTGACTTGAATCTTAGAGCCCAGGATCAAATCTTGGTTTTGACTGGGTTCAACACCAAACCATTTGCTTCCGACCAGTCAACTATATGTTTAAGGTACCGATTTATATTATGCGTAGCTGCTTCAGTTTCAGATGGCATAAAAGATATGTGTAACTAGAGGTCGTCTGCATAAAGATGAGGATCGGTGTGCATAATGATGATACTCCATGAGGAGCTCGATGGCGCAGCGTCTAGCGCGTTCGGCTTGCGATCTTGCCCGCTAAGCAACTTTCGCAATGCCGGGTCGCCTGATGGGTGACCAATTAAAAACATCTTGAGCTCCTCCGTGCTTCGGAAGGCACGTTAAGCCGTTGGTCCCGGTTGTTGTCGTAAGATGGCAGTCGTTAAAATCCACCAACCCGCATTGGGCCAGCGTGGTGGGTTATGGCCAAATATCCCCACGTGTTATTGTCCACGTGGGAGGCCTGTGCCCAGCAGTGGGACGTTTATAGGCTGATCATCATCATCAGATAATGATGATGATGATGTGCACAACATCAAGTAATGCAGTTGTTGTACTCCTTCCCCGTGTAAATCCTGATTGCTTATCAGGTAAAATGTTATTTACGTGTAGGTATTATTCATTGATTTGTTTAATTTATTTAATGACTTATGTTCTCAATATATATTATTTTTGTTCTTTATTGTTTACCAAAAAAATATTTTTCGCGTCCGCACACACCAAAAAATGTATAACTCCGTAATCAGACGGTTCCCAGCACAAAACAGAAGACATCATTCTTCTGCTCTGTGGTTCCTTGGTATGGCCCAATAAAGAAAATATTCGTAATTATAGAATGAATCCGGGGGTCTCTGCTTCATTAAGCATCTTTAAACATCCTGTTTAAAGCTTTTGTCGACTTGTATGTATCAACAACATACAACTTATAAAGTCACTACTTTACTATGCATTCTCCTTCTGCAGTGTACAACAAAAACGGCCGTTGAAGGTCGAATGTTCGATTTATGTAGTAGGCATCCAGGCTCCTGAACGACCCATTCTTTTCTTATATCTGGCGTGAAGGACCGAGCCGTCTTCCCAGAATAATAATTTAAAAACACTTTTAGGCCATTTCAGGGTTCCGTGTTAGTTATATAAGCCCAGTGCACATAAAATAAATAAATATTATATTTTTTAATCTCACCGTGCACATGTATGCCTGATATCTGTGTGTATGACTTTGGTACATCTCTTATACCTAAGTACATCTTAACTTATCTTGACGACCTCCTTGGTCGAGTGGTTTGTACACCGGTTTTCATGGTGTCGCCATCTCTGAGGTCCCGGGTTCGATCCCCGGTCGGGTCAATTTAGAAATTATTGTTTTTCTAAATTGTCTCGGGTCTGGGTGTTTTCTATGTATAATAAGTATGTATTTAAGTATTTTAAGTATGTTTATTCGTTGTCCAGTAACATTTAACTAGTTTCATAACGAAGCTTCTCTTGGGCTAGATAATTGGTGTGAATGTAGGAAAGTTTATTTATTTATTTATTTATCTTATCAATAGTGGGGCCTGCAAAGGTCTCTCTTGTGGAGGCACGGCGACCCATTGGGCTGTTTTGTGCAAATCTCTCATACATGCGTCTGTAGGAGAGTCAGGCAGAAGCCAAAGCTCTACATTTGCTACAATCATGACACACTTCTTCACCATCGATGTTGAGATAAACATACCTAAGTAAAATTTTAAACACTGAAAAAAGACGACAACCTAAGGCGGGAATCGAACCACGCACCTTCCGCATTCCGGGCGGCTCCCTTAACCAATTGCCTACCGAGGTCGGGTTTTCACCCGAATCTATAACGCAGCTTCATCTTAACCGAATGTTCAAATATTTGTAAAAATATTTTTTTCGGAGCTCAGGGGTGAAAACTTCTAAGATTTGATGAAGCAATGTTGACTAAAAAACATAAGCATCAAGCACTGACAAACTTCGACGGGTGAAAAGCAGACCTCGGTAGCCAAGTGGTTAAGGCAGCTGCCCGGAATGCGGAAGGTGCGTGGTTCGATTACCGCCTGAGGTTGTCGTCTTTTTTCTGTGTTAAAAATTTTACTTAAATATATTTAAGCGTTAATAAAACGCTATAATATATAAAAAACATTAATAAACATACCTATTATTTATAGTGCTTTAATTATTATGCTACCTGTGTAACAGCGTAGTCTCACTATAGATTAATAAACACACGTATGATCCATGCAGCTACGAAAATTGCTGCGAACATAACACACTAATTTCCTGTCGTTTATCAATACTTTGATAACTATCAGCAAATTGATAATCCAGCAATGCGATAAAAAACATATAATAATATTTATGAATTCCCGCCAAATAACAACACGAATAAATTGATAGTTAGTGTCGCATAATTTATGCAAAAAATTGCCTAATTTTATGCGGAGCCCGGGGCGCTAACACAGCGTCTCACTTGTTTCCTTTTTTAATGAAATAGGCGAGCACAGAGCCGGCGTTTCGGCGGCAAGGGGCGGCTCGTAAAGTTGCAAATGAAGTAATATTATATAGAGCTGATATCCGTGGCCCGGTGAAATTTCGTGATCGCAATTTTTCACATTTCTGAGAGTAACTCTGTCGTTTAGTAAAAAAACCTATATAGATCTATCTATAGTTTTTTATTTATTGCTATTACAAAGCACGAAAAAGCTCGAGATGCTTTAAGGTTTGATCTCCCACCCGGTGATCATGCATTGCAAACGTTGCTTTACATGCAAGATCGCAACCCGAACGCGTTAATAGCTGTTTCAATCAAGTAGCACTTACTCTTTTAAAAAAAAATCCACTCTCTTTTAAGCTTGGTAAAATGGCGTTTAAGCAACGTTCCCTTTCCACTGTCTATCTAATTATCTACTACAAAAGCGAGCAAGCACACATAAACAGTACATAACCATTCAAAAGGAATATCGTCCACGTAGTCAGAGGCACGGATTCCAAAAACCGAGACCACAATTAATTGTCCCTTAATTCGCAATCACTATTTGCTCAACGTCATTTAATTAAGCTGTATAAATTAGTCGAGAGCCGAGCTACATTGCATCATAATTAATATTGACCATTCCTTCCAAAACCGAGCCTTGAGAGTTGTACCGTTGAAATCTATTCCACAGTTGAATGCAACAGTGTTTCTGTTTGTCCTTTTGTAAGCTCACAATAGATATTTCGAATGATCCTCGATCCGAGAATGTCGGAGCATTAAATGTAAGCCGTAGCATTCAAGTGAATGTTACATGGGAGTCATAGCATTGGCTTACAATATACGGTATTGTATTACATTTTCAATTCAATTCAATTCATAAAGTTTATTTCAGACTAATTCCATGGAAGGTTTGTTACTAAAGGTACTTAATTCTATAGTTAGTAAACAATAATAACAATAATTGTACACTCTTAATTTTTATTCGTCTAAAAAAAATTAACGTGAGTTAATGAAATTTTGCAAATTATTGTTATGATAAATTCTTCTTTTTGAAAACTCTTACAGTTTTGTATGGGAGGTCGAAATTTTTTTGTCATTTTTGCACATAGGTTTCTTGGGGAAAGTTGTTCAGTTTCACGGGTGGAACTCACCTTTAATTTTTTTAGACGAATAAAAATTAAGGGTGTATAATTAAAATTTTCGTTTACAAATATAATTAATGTGAAATATTGGTGTTCACTCGGAGGAAGTCGCGGGCGGGTCGCTACTAAGTAAATATTACATACATTTATATAATCACGAATATTATCTCCGAAGGGTTAGTCAGGAGACTAGGCAATGAGGACAGCAAAAACAGTCCTCTACCATAGTCCACTTTTCACCAAATAGCGACTGCACGCGTGACAGGTGTGTGCCCATCGTAAAAATAATTCTAAAAAAACTCACTGCTTTATATAAAGCATTTTATTAGTGACTAGCGGATCGCTCGCGACTTTGTCCGCGTCCGCGTACCCCGTTACGAATTTTTGAAAATATTATATAGCCTATGTCACCCGGAGAAAGTGTAGCTTCACAACTTTGGTGATAGAACCTTAAAGAAACGTTTACCGTACCTGCTAATAGTTTGCCTGAGAACATCCGTCGGGAGTGTAACAAAAATAAATTTATGATTTTGTTAAAAAAGTATTTATTGAATACATTAATTTATAAATTAGGTACCTAAGCAATTTGTAAGTATATATTGTGATATATAGATTCGAGACTCAAACCAGACAAGCTGTGTAAACAGTTTTGCGGGACTATGTATAGCAGTAAGGCATTTTTGTATTTTTAATAAATACAAAATAAAAACGGTGAAATAATTTTTCAAAGCAGTCTAGTGTTTCGAAACAGATTCAATGCAAACAAACAAACAATCAAATCATTCCTCTTTATAATATTAGTACTTATAGATCTCTCTCATTTTATTAGTTTATACAATTGAAGAGATCATAGTGAGTATAAATTACTTGAAGTAGATAGATACGTGAGACAAATCCTCTACACAAAGATGATTTTTCTTTGATACGTAACGAAAACTGTGTTTAAAGCAAGAGCAAGTTCTTACCAAAAATAATATGACTTAACAATATTCTTTGCTCAATCAATTCTAAGCATCAATGTTCAGTCAAATGAGCTTTGTGATCTAATAAGATTTATTGTCATCGAAGTTGGCCTGAATACACAGTAGGCTTTTTAATTAAGTCAGAAATGCCCTTCGGTCTTAAGTCAAGCTTACAACTTGCCTATTCATTGTCGCTGGATTGAATATTTATAATATTTTTAGAACTTAGTGCTGATGTGAACTGTATATTATTATTCAGGCCGTAAGTGCTATATATCATTGAAATTAAATCATTGCAACAAATACATAATTATCAATTAAATAAAACCGCCATTTAAATAGAGAATCAGTGATCATTGGTTGGAATACTCACTTTGCCCTACCTACGATTTGAATCCCGAACCTCCATAGAGGCTCTGCCACTCGATCACTATACTTTAAGAATTAAATAGTTGATCAAAAAGAAAAATTAAGTTTGTTAAGAGGCCTATTACATCTCGACTGTGATTTTTGCATAATAATATAATGGCCAATTTTGGCGTTATGGATCTCAGAAACAAAAATACATTAACAATTATGACTTATTGAATAGTGTAGACTAGCTATTAGAATAGTGCGTAGAGGCTTTTTGTAAATTTTGCTTAACTTTTTAATTAAACCCAAAATTGCAGAGAAAGATTTTCATAAAGTGCGCGATTTTATAATGAATTTATTATCCTATTTCGATAAAAACGATAAATACAACTGCAAAATTACTACAAAATGCGACGCGCCGGCCGTCCGAATTCAACTTATGCTCACAGAATGGAGATTTGTAATATAATGCTTAAATTTATTATCCTATTTCGATAAAAACGATAAATACAACTGCAAAATTACTACAAAATGCGAAAATGAGCATTTTACGCAAAAATCACATTCGAGATTTAATAGGCCTCATAAGTGTAGATCACGTAATCACAAATTAAAAATAAAAGCCAGTAGCTTTATGAATAGAATAGAATAGAAAAAGTATATTTATACAATTAGGTAAAAATAAAAACATAACAGTATGACACAGAGTAAACATAAACACACAATAATAATTAACACTCGTTTCAGCTCTCACATACGAACGCACGCAAGCACGCAATACCTTACCTACACACACACAGACACACTCAAACACAGAGACACACGCTGTATGGCCTAGGAAGCCCACAATTCAGGATTTCCTAGTGTGGGATTCACTTTCTTAGCTTTACTTTTGCATAGCGAAGGTACAAGTTTATCTGATTTTGTTAATTATAGTTTTACATTATGCGGTTGTAATGTTACTTGTTTAAATAAATTTTATTATTCTTCTTCTTAACAAAATTCAAAGTTTTTTTTAATAATAGGTATCAAAGGGATAGGACCTATATGATGGATACAATGTTACCATCACAAAATGTTACCGGACTCCTTGGATTTAGAAATAGAAAGGGCTTCCTACACATTCGCGCAAAAGTGTCTCGCCGAATTTTCGTGAAATGGAGACCATTTTTGCTGGTGGACAATTTCAAAAAATATCATGTTACCGTGTAATAGTTGACAACTTCACTGCCAATTCTCGTAACCCTTGTCAGGCATACACGTTTGGCGCAATGCCATCCAACAAAACAAAGCAGGCTCCTATCGGTCTGACGTTCTGAATATTGTTTTTACTACTTCGCAAACAAGTTGTGTTGTTCCACATTATATAATTGAGAAGGTTCTTACTACAAAAGTTCTACTTTTAGCGGTTGAAAAGTTAAACGCGATGTTTGTCGTCCATGGTCTCGAGTCTGCTCCGTGGCAGAGAGAGGATGATACTAGGGTTTTAAATGAATGTGCCGCCTCTCTTACTGTCAAGTTTTTGAGCCAGCAAATGAGCATACAACGCGTCTGGTGGTGCATGGCCACCGCAGGTGGATGGACGGGGCATCACCCACGCACTGCTGACACTGAAGCTTCAATTCTCATGCCCTGCAACTTCACTGTATCTTAAAAACGGAACCCTGCAATTAGGTATTAGGGTGATAGCCATTCAGTCGTATTCTGGGCAGAATCCTTTCAGCTATAAAACAATAATCAGATTAAGTAGGTAAGTACGGTTTTAAAATCGCGAAAATAAGCCTCGTTCCGATAACATTTTAAATCATAACTTAAATAGTTAACTAATTACCAAGCAGCATCATCCCAAAGAGACTGATCCACGTTCACTAACTGAAAGTTAATGGATCCAAATCAGGCGCTTAATTAAACGAGTCTACTTTAATAGGCAGTCAAGGATCAGCGGAGTAGCTACTCAAATCTTACATAATTAGGGGCTGCGGCGAATAAGGGAATTGCTCAAATGCCATAAATAATTTATAGGGATTCGAAGCTGTACAAGTTTTGAGAGCTCTTTGGTATTTCCCTGAGCCCTCTCCGGGCAGTCTCAGCGAAAGCAATTATGTTGTCAGACACTTTATTTAAGATTATTTTGTGCCGCGAAATTTATGGCCGATATATTAAATATGGGGCGCGCCGCTGCGTTTTTGTTTACTCTCAATACGGGTTTGCGTAACCCGTTTAAAATAATGTTTTACTTTACCTGTTTTACACTCAACAATGCGTAAAACATTATAACCGCGTAAAGCTACAGGGGCACTTGATCATATCTTTAGGTAGGTAGATACCGCGATTGTTTAAAGTGAACTTATTATTATTTGATACCATTCCGTTAACTTCAATATCATACCGTTTTTAATCGCCTCTGTGGTATACTATCGCCACCGGTTTCAGACCCAGAGGTCCCGGGTTCGATTCCCAGCGGAGGGCACATCTTCGTGTGCTCGGTTTGGTTGGTGGTAAGGCTGTTAAGTCCGCCTGGCTAGCTACCACCATCTTATCTAAGTCTGTCGTCATAACAACGATGTTTATAGCATTGTTGTGTTCCGTACAGTTTGAGATAAGATAGCCAGTTCCTCAGTGGTTGAGGATTCCGGGTGAAGCGCGCTTCCACCTTCGGCCTTATCGTCACTTACCATCAGGTGAGATAAAGGCCAAGCGCTTACCCGTTGTAGAAAAAAAAATGTGGATTTCTACTACAATCTATTTAAACATTTTAAATTAAAACCGGATAGCATTTGTGAATTGAGTGAATCGCCCCATTCAAAACGTTTCGTAAATACTTATATCTCGTACGAATATGTTTGCTCCGTTGCTGTTACCATTCGTGAAGCGATTTCCACGCAATTCCTTATACGAAATTCTCTCTACGAGTACGATAAAAGTGTCATACGCTTAACATCGAATGGGAAACGAGACTCAAAACAATATTATGAATTCAAATATATACATATATATATGAATTCTATAACTGTGTCGCGTAGCGGTAAAAGAATACTACCACCTAACCTCCTTTAAAAGGCGACTAACGGACTCAAGACTGCACATACTTCTAACAGCATAGAGCGGCGATGGGCTCACCACCTGTCACGCTGAGCACATTGCAGTCCCTATTTGGTGAAAAGTGGACTATGTTTATGACTGCTTTTGCTATCCTCATTGCCTGGCCTCTGACTAACCCTTCGGGGATAAATAGTCGTGATTATATATATGTAGTAAGTTCTCTATCACACTAACGTCTGCAGATCAACCTATGCAAAACTGTCTAATTTCTCAAACCGATATTGATCCCTATATCCAAAATAGAGAGTTTAAAATTTATTGTAGAAATTTGAATTTAGTGTAGGTTGATCTACTGGCGTGAGGGACACACGTACTCACACTGCGCGAAAAATTATATTACCGGTCCATTTGGTCGTCGCCCACCAATTACAATACACTACTGTGACTAAACTTTCCAGAGACACTAGTAATATTAGTACCGAATGAAGAGCGCGCTTTGGCGGGCCCCGATTTGGCGTCAAGACCTAACGCAGATGGTCTCCTGCGCGAGTTGGTTTACTGGCGCAGGGACGTCTGGCACTTCTTGCATAACCTAACGGTTGGTTTCGAGGTGCCAGTACAAGTAAAATTAGTGATGTACGGAGAGGGGATGTTCTGTATGCAGAAATCCCGGAGGATTCAATTCTCATGTCGGCCAAATATATTTCATACTAGCAGCCGCTCGCGGTTTCACCCACGTGGTTCCCGTTTCCGTAGAAATATCGGGTTAAAAAGTAGCTTATGTTTTAATCCAGGTTATAAACTATCTGTGTGCCAAATTTCATCCAAATCCATTTAGTAGTTTTTACGTGAAAGAGTAACAAACATCCATCCATACTTACAAACTTTCGCGTTTATAATATTAGTAGGATTTTTCGACGCATAGCCCGGGTTCGTGATCCGCCAACCCGCATTTAACAAGCGTGCTGAATTAGCCAATAAGCCCCTTCAACTGTAGCGATGATTTGATTACACACCCACCAGTGACAATATTATATAGTTTGTACTTTACTTCCAATTCAACGCTAAAAGCTCAGTTTAAAACTTACACCGAAGATTTCTTAGGTACTAATTCCTTTCAGATGGTAAACCAATCGTCTCAACCGCCTAACCAAACGCGTCACTATCGGTATTGTATTAGGGTTCATTTTCAGATGGCGAGCATGGCGGGCTCAGCGCGCTCCTGGCTGCCGCGTCTCCCGACCTGGCGCTGGCCTCAGACGCGTCCGACAGCCTCCCGATGCCGGATGATAACGGTGAGTTATGTGGACGCATGGACAAAGGCTGCTTAATATACACCTATATATAGTATGTATTATGTATGATGTGAGTACGGCGCTCGTACAATACAAACTATGGCGCACTTGCTACAGCTACATACAGGCGATAGGATTGTCAATCCCGCACGCCTAGCGGGATCTCGGTATGGGCGGAATGGAAAATTTGCAGCGATGCGGGATCTCGGTATAATGGGGTCCCCCAGTAAAATAAAAAGTGGATGAAAACAAGAAGAAAAACATAGCATTATTTAATTTAGATAGATAATTATTAAATAAAGAAGAAAAAAATCAAATCGTTATAAATTTTACTTAACAATTTGAAAGTGTTTGCGCAGGAAACACAACATTTCTAATGTATCGTCGGCAAAACTACTCCTTATCTTATTGGCTAGAAATCCAGCAGCGGAGAATGCCCGCTCGGCTTCTACGCTAATTGGCACTACAGACTTTAGGGCATTGTGTGCCAGCGTCAAATATTTGCCCATCCACCCCCTGATTTATGAAGAGTTCTCTCCTTTTTAATGATTGTTTCCATTAAAGGAATTCGAGTGGGTTATAGACAAATATATCCTGCTCGCGAAAGGACGTATTCATGATAATTTTCAATTCCGCAAATCCTGTGGGATCCCGCACTAGTATTTCAGGATCTCGCACTAGTCAAAATGTGCGAGATCTCGGTATACCGGGATTGGAAGACCTTCAAGCGAGGAAGTAACCGGTCGACCAGTTTCGCCGATATTTGCTTGCAAACTATGTACGCGCACGCTATACTCTACGTACACACGGCGTCAGATCAACCTACCCTAAACTGTCAAATTTCTCCAATGAATATTGACCCTTAGTACTATATATTAAAGTTCAAAATTGATTGTAGAAATTTGACACTTTTGGGTAGGTTGATCTGACGCCGTGTGTACTCGTACGCGTAGTCAGAATGAAGCGCAAGCAAACATCGCCGAAGTGTTCTACCGGGAACTTTCTCGATTGTACTTAAATGATTTTTGATCGAGCTACTATACTTTGTCTTTTTTCAATAATTCTTATAAGTTCAGTCTTCTGCGGAGGGTTGTTATACTCTTGCAATGTACCGGGATTGCTGCCGAGTCAACATCCCTATCCAGGTGCTACCGGGGCCCTAAGTTTCAGCCCATCATAGAACTCGTTACGGCTTGGAACTCATCAATATTTATATTTCCTTTTTTACTTTAATTCTATTTCATGTAAAACAGGTACTGTTTTTTTTCATAAATTCGTTTACAGTTAATAAGTAACTATTTTTTAAACCTATTTGTCATTTCTCGTATAACAGTAGGTACGCGTGGTCAGAATGAAGTGAAAGTGAAATCGCCAAAAAGTTTTCTACCGGAAATTTTCTCGACTTTTCTTATTTTTTTTTTGGATCCACTGGATAAGCACTTGGCATTCATCTCATTGGCCATGTAGTCTCCGGCACAGTAGAATTGCACTAACCCTCCACACACAAAGATTTCGTAAAAGACGACTAATGCGTTTGAGGTAGTCAATCTTACATCTGGGTAAACCAGTTAATGAGCAGTAGCCTTTTCCGTTAACTTTGGTCTATCACTGCGTTCTCCAACTCGCCTGTTAAGCGCGGAGATTAAAACAGAATTCGAGATACAACATTTGATGTTATAGCTATATGTTCAAATAAGATGGTAGTAGCTGAAGCTAGGCTTGCCAACTCCAAAAAAGGCATTTCCGGGATTACCCAGCTCGACATCCGGGACTTGGGTATATTACGCGGGACACAACAAGTAAGTACACAACACATCACATATAAAATAGTTAGCAAAAAAAACCTGTTTTTATATTTTTTATCATTTAATAAAAAAATCAATACAAACGCCTAACCCGAGGGTAGTTGGTACGAGATAGATAGGTAATTACCTATATCATATTATCACTGATTTCCGGGACAAAAAGCGTCCCGCAATGGGTCACGGCGGTGTAACGGTACAGAATGAATGGTATCCGTCCGTTAGTAAGGAATGTGTGGGAGTAGCATTAAAATAAATATTAATGCGTAGCACCATTAATATAATAAGCATGAAAAAGGGAATAATAAACTAGTTCAGAATAATGGTCAATGGTCTAGCGCTTTATCTTTAGTTTGAATTTCGCGGGGACTGCTCTGCGCGTCCCTTGCGACATAGGCGGCGTCTAGCGGAAGTTATTTACGTAAGCTTCGCATAAGGTTGCTAGTTTGACTTCTTTATTTTGAATTTCGCGGGGACTGCTCTGCGCGTCCCTTGCGACATAGGCGGCGTCTAGCGGAAGTCATTTATTTGGGCTTCGCGTAAGGTTGCTAGGTTGACTAGGACTTTATTTTTATTTTGAATTTCGCGGGGCTTTGGGGGTCGGCAAAGTGGTTCACCTACGGGCGGACGCCACCTATGGTCGGAATACGGAACTTTTTATAATTTCACAAAATACAGGATTATTGGCTTAAGTGGAGGATTATTAAGAGGGAATTGTTAATAGAAGGCTACATTTAGATATTCAAAGATGAAATATTGGCTGTCGGACGAGATTTGGTTAGATTATGGAAAAATTTTAGAATTGCGCGGCGAAAGCGGCAATGAGCGAGCGAGAGGTTGAGAAAAAGACAGAAAGAGAGGTCGGATGATAGCTCCACGTGGCGCGACGCGAAGGCGGGGGGCATCGGGGAAACGGCTAGCGATTGGTTGAAGGGAAGAAAAGCGGACTCGCGCGGGCAAATCTTAGGCGCGCGTGGCGCGAAAGTTAAGATGCTTGGGAAAAGGGCGGAAAATTAGCGGACATTCAGTTTTGGGACGTCTGCGGTGCGGACCAACTTAAGAGTGCGGTACGACTCATACGGGAAAAATAGCGTCCGAGCTTTGATAGTGCGCTAAGTGATATTCGAGCTGCGATATTAATTAAGATTTGTGAAATTGAAAGTTATTAATAAAGTAAACTATTGCGATCGCAACTCGAATCCGTTAACGGAATGAAGTATTCTGGGGTACATCGGCGGAAACGAATCACGGTGGCAACAAAAACCTATGTACCTTTCAACAGACTTCGGTCTGGATGATCTTTGATTGTATTTAATAAGATCGGCGTTTTACATCATTACGCTAAACAATACACTATCTTCGACGGAGTAATGGGGGAGAGACAGTTGTCTCCCTAGTGAAAGTTGAAGATAGGTCAGACACCATTTAGCTGGAGGTAGACACGTATGACCCAGTCCAATCTCGAGTCTACCTCCGTACATACAGTGTAGTGATAGGAAAATAACACACTGAGTATACTGGCTCGACTGATAGAACATTTAGGAGTTAGTTGCTTTCAGGGGCAATGCGACTCTCACCACACACCACGAATTTAAATTAAATGAGGCTTGGCCTAGTTTGCAAGGTACACAAAAGGGACTGTTAGTTCGACAAAATATAGGCATTTTCAAGTGAGGAAAGTTGTAGGAAACTATAGGTAGGCGGATATATATATATGGTTAGTTATTAATTCAGACTAATAAGGTAGGGATAATTAAGTTACGGCGCTAAATAAAATTATGATGAAGTGATGTGGGTCCTAGCTAGGCAAATAATCTGTTACCGCAGGCCGATAAAATTCTAATTGTTTTCCTAAAGTTGTTACCAATTAATTATTCATTTTAAATAATTAATAGAAGCATGATAATATCGTACCATCATTACTTTGGAATACCTAAAAGTCTAGACTGGTTTCCTATTACAAGAAAAATACTAAAAAGTTATAGCAAATAAGCTTAGTCGTACTGTGATGTTTGATTTCTAACACTGAAATGACCAAACAGGCATTTGTTAGCTTTCCCTGGGATGCAATACGATCTCACATGGCTATACTCTTCAAAGTATGGAAAATTTTACATCCGATACCTTAGCAAAAATAAGCTGATACAAACTGAACAACTAAAACCAGTTTAGAACCTAGGATAAGTCGTTGAAAGAAGACATTGCAAGCTATGAGCTTCTAATAATCTGAAACATAGAAATAATTGATTGATAACAACCAGCTAATTAGCCTGACAATGGTCTACTAATACCATTTGAATAGACCTCTTAAGATATGTAAGTACTTACTTCTAATAATATGAAACATAGAAATGTTTGATGGGAACAATCTAATCAATCAGACTAATACCTAGTACAGTCTAATTTATACTTATTAAAGTGAGTAAAAGATAACTTCTAAATGTAATTTATTTAATGATTAACAGTGATAATTAACTACCTAATTTACTACCTACTAAAGGTATACTAACTATGATTTAGTAGTCTATCAAATTAACCACTCATTCTGAGAGACAGAGGGTGGAAGTTAATGAAAAAATAATTAACTTCATTCACTCCCTAAAAGTCAGGGATGTTGAATAAATTAGGCATCTTTCAATAAACTTGAGATGTACTTATACTTTATAAGATTTGTATAATGAACACTAAGAGTAACCCAAAGTAATTTACTTCAAATGATAGTATTCTATTTCAGTTCACTTCCTAAAGTCAAGGATATTGAATGAATTAAACATCCTTTAATAAACTTAAGATGTAATAATCTGCCAATGCAGCAATCCAATGTAGTTATATTGGAACTTTACAAGACCTGTATAATAAATACTAAGAGTAAATAAAAGTAGTTTTACCTGTTTTAATAGCATTCTACTTTAGCCACCGCCTGAAGTGGCGTTTGATTAAATTATCCACCCTTTACGGAACTGAATATAAGTTATTGCATTGAATAATTAAGTTCTTAATGTGAAAAGGATATTTGGATGATAGCAAGCCTTGAGATAAACTCTATTGATTTATGTGGAATAATAAGAATTTAAATTGCTAACACATAGTTCATAATGTAAAATGAAATTAGATTTTGAGAGGAGATGTAAATTCTCAGTTTGAAAGAATTAAAGCTACAAGCTAATAATTAATGTTAAAGCCAAAGTGGACGGGGCCATAATTAAACAATGAGATGTAATGGCACGCTATGGAGCGGCGGTTGGAGCTCATAAACTTCCACAAGACTCTTATATTTCCACAAGACTTTTATATTTCCACAAGACTCTTATATTTCCACAAGACTTTTATATTTCCACAAGACTCTTATAATTCCACAAGACCTTTATATAAATTGCACCAGGCTTCTTATGTATCATGCTACTGATAATAAATAATAATACCTACAAGCTAAGCTATCATCTGATTACCTTTGAGTGGTTACAAATCTTCCCCGCAGCTGCAGTGAAGGATTTAGGTCACAGTTCAGACGGAGTCATTGCTAGGCTACACATATTTATGTTATGATTTATAGACTGGTAGGTAATTAGGTCAGGAGAAAATAATTTAACACAGGGATAAGCCAATTACTAAACTTTCACGAAAGAACTTGAGTTACTTAAATGCGGTTAACAACGGAGGGTTCACTAGACGATCTGGCCAAAATAGTAGTTATTATAATATTACATTGCTTGACTGAAATTCACTGCAAATAGAATTAAGCTATGCTAAGGTTCCATCTTCATACAAACGCTACACACTCTACAAAACTCCAGACACAACCATTAGATTGTAGATAAATTAGGTTAATTAGTTTTAAGAATTAGATAATAATTTAAGTTAAGGTAAAGCGGCGAGGATGTGTGTATGTATTATAAGCTAGCTAGGCATATAGGTGTGAAAGGCATTAGATTTAGGTTTAGATTAGGTATAGAGAAGGTTTAGATTTAGGTGTAGCAAATTATAGAGGGGGGGAGGTTACAATTTGGTAAGCCGTTACCAGGATCAGAAAGTTAAGTTATAAATTATCATTAATATAGTTGTATTGGATTTCAGTCAAGCGGTAATACTTTAATTTAGAAGTGGGATTTTTTTCCCACAAATTGTTGTCGTGTTGCGATGCGTGAGTTTAGAATTGGCTTAATAGGGAATAATTCAATGAAGATTAATTAATTCAGAGATATTGAAGAATTATAATTTGACACTTTTCACAATAAACTTTGTTGGATCTTCTGGAGTTGATTCATACACTTTGTATTACGGGCTCTTGATAATGGGTGAATTATAATTTGACACTTTTCACAATAAACGTTGTTATCTTCTAAAGTTGATTCATACACTTTGTATTACGGGTTCTTGATAATAGATTAAGACCAATATTGTAGACAGTCGCAATGAGAGCTGGAGCTAAAATTTTGTTGTACGAAATCTGTAACAAAAAGATTCTCAGGTTAGGTTAAAGGTCAAAGGAGGAGATAAAGCTACAAAACAATAGCGTAATGAGTATTATTTGAAATACAATACCTTTCAGTTATTATCTTTTTCTTCTTTATTTAATGGCGGATTTCGCCAGCATCAGGTACCGTGCGGCTGTTAGGCGTGTTTTCCCAAAGTATCATAAGTGCGCGAAGTACATAGATATAGTTAATAACCGGGGGTATGGAGTATTAAATTTTAAAACTGTTGAGTTATCTGTGAATACTGAAACCTTTAGTAATTGTTTTCTTGAATACTGAAACCAGGTATCCAATTTTTGATAGGACGCTAAGTTAGTAATTGTTGACGTTAGGAGCTATGGTAACTGTAGTTTTGTTTCTATTCCTGGTGATAGATTTCATATAGGCATAGGCAACTGGTTCATACAGCCTTGTGTTGAGTTATTTTTAGGATCGTAAAAGGTCGATAGGGTGACATAGTTCAACATTTATTGATTTAGAAAGATTTGTGGAATAGGGGGCGGTTTAATTACTATTGCTGTCGGATGGGAAGGCTAGGGGGCGAGATTGGACAGAATTAACCAACTAAATTATTGCAGGATTCAATTTATATTATAGGACGGCGATATGCTGTACAATATTATAAAGTTATGACGCTAACAGCATAATATAAAACTAATAATAATTATATTTTGACTAATAATCGTTGAGCGATTGCGGTTTTTAGTTGATGTGCTATTCCACGTATTATAATTTATTTTGTTGGTTATGTTAGAGAAAAAAAATTATAATAGTGTACTTGAGTCTCACATCTGAAATCCATAGAGTAGTTTAGGCTAGTCAAGGACTATAACGTTCTTTGTCTATGGTTGGACCATAGAGACAAATGATTTAGCGAGACCATAAACAATCTAGAATTAGGAATGATTATAAAACATGACGTCATAAAACCAATCGGAGAGGAAACTTCCTTATCGCGTAATCATGTGATTTTGTTATAGCAAGTGGAATCACCTGTTATTTTCCATACCTGTTATTTTTAATACCTGCGATTTTTACATTGAAAGAGATTTTCCTAATACTTATCACGTAGTAGATTAGAATGCAATGACATTGTGGTGGAATTATTATTATGTGATATGTAGGCGGGGACGATTGCTCTGCACAAGGGAAATGCCGCATTTTGTTAGTTCGATAAAATCCTAGGAAAAGTAACATAAAATAATATTTCGGTTCAAAATACACGCGTTGATGAGAAATCGCGATTATAGGGAATAGCAAGTAGCAGGGATGTCATGTAGGGGATAGAATCATGTGACTATTCATTGCTAGTAGGAATTTTGGTTTAAAAGCAACGTAGTTTGGGATGCATAATGTAAACGGATAAATACGTCTAGTAGGCGATAAAAGTCGTTACCGTCTGGAAACAACTATCTAATATCTACTCTATTGTGGGGAGGTTACCTATTAGCGAGGCTAGATGGCGTTGGGTTATCAATAAAAGATTTTATTTTGGATGATGGTAAAAGGGTGCTGTCTAATAATAATATGTATAATTGTAATACTCTTGCAGCGTTGTAAGTAGTCGTTACCGGTAATCATTGCTTCTTACCGAATAGTTGAAATCGTGATAAATAGTTAATTATGAAGATTTATAAATGATAATTATTAGCTTAAGATGAGGTTAACGTACGCAGAAGTAAAGTTCGCTGGGCACAGCTTACTATACCTACTTACCTAATATTATCAGTTGTGAGTTACCTAGAGATATCTAAGTCGGGAGAGCGGTGAAAAGAAAAGACCTTACTACATGACTAATTAGTTAGGATAGGTAGAGATAGATAAATCATTAAATTCACTGGGTTGGATTAGCCTATTAAGAAGGGTACCTTGCACAATTGTCTATCTCCGTTGAACGATTAAGATGTTGAAAAAAAAAAAATAATAATAGTAGAAAAAAAATATATATAGTTGACTGGCTTGAAGTCGAGATTTAACTGCAAAATTAACGAGTTATAGCACTGTTATGCTATAGGGATAACAATAGCGTATGTTATCACATCAATTATAAAGGCGAGTTGCGGGCGGATGTCACGTCATAATCAATAGTTAACTCGTTTTATTATTTTAAAAGTTAACGCAAGCTACTTATAAAACAGTGATCGATTTTATATACCACAATTTTAAGTTGTAGGATAATTTTAAACTCATAGTCCGCAGAAACATTCAAGCCGGAAATAAAGCGATGATATTGCGAGCTGAGAATAAATCTCTTAGAGAAAAATTTATTAATAAGTAAATCCCTGATATTGCGTTATCGAGATTACAATACAAAATCAACTATCACAATTCGAATCATACAAGGTAATTATTTAGATGTTATCTCGCGTCGACAGGTACAAAATTTAATTTAGATGGGTAAAGAAATTAGAACTGAAATGGGTTTCGGATGTGTGACGTTCTTAGGACACGTACTGTTTAGTAGCATAATTTAAATTTAGTAAAATCGGCCGTATTGGACATATTTCGTTTTGCGGATATATATATTTAACCGAGATTATCGTGGAGGTAGGCATAGTTCAAAGTTTATTAAACCCGACCTAGAGTCATACATAACCTATCTTTGTATGTCAGAAGAAAATAATAAATTTATTAGTAGTAGATTTTAGAGTCAATAGTAAATTTATTTTCCCGAGGTGCGACCTGAAACCTAGTTCGCACTAGGCCATTCAAATACTTTAACCGGTAATGTTGATTATAATAAATAAAGATGTTCGGGATTTATAATAATAATCTAATACTGCTATATTAAAATTGTTATTATGAAATTAAATAGGTTTGCTTAACAATTGGCAAATAATTATTAACTCAAGAATTTGTTTAGTACAAAGTAAATGTCTACAGGTTTAGAAATGATAGGACGAACGAAACGCGGTTTTGACTTGTGGCAAGGTCAGCGCAGACTGTCACAGCGGGATGATCTTGTTGGTTATTTATTAGAATTGCTAGAATTCTTAAATAATCTAGATTATTGGCATCTAATATGTACGTGATGTAATTGTAGATGATTAAAATTAGTGCTAAGGTAGGTTATTGTCGAAGTTATGGCACAACCTTAAAATTGTTAGTTAATGTGAACTGCATGTTGCATCTAGATTGTTTTATACAAACTAATTAATTGACAGTTTTCACATATGTAGGCCGGGACATTGAGTTGATGAAATAGTGTTATCAAAATCATTCATCACGGAAAGATAAAGATATTTTGTTTGCAAGTGTGAATACAAAAGTTTACTTCGGTTAGTATTATTCTGTTCTATACTAGTTTTGTGGTAGCGTTTTACCTAGGGTTGTTCTAAATTATAAGTAATTAAATATTAATTGTCTGTTGCTGTCTTCTACGTTAGAGAAGGAACGGAGAAAGATAAGGGGGACTCATTTTGTTATAGTCAGCTGTATGATAGATAATCCTCCTAGTAAATATTTCTTGTGATAGCGGTAGCAACATAGAGTGTTTATAGGATGTTTTGTTCATTAACTAATTATCTTCACCGCAGCTGTGGATAGGGATGGCTAAAGTATGTGAACAGGGGTGGAGAAGATAGGTCATTATAAATTAAAATAAATACTTGAATTGCAATATGCCTGACTAAATAGTGCGAATAGGTGGAGTAACTATGTTAGAGAAATTCTCTATTGCATAATATTCGAACTTTTGACATTTTCAATTGTAACTTTAGAATTTTGATTAGAGTATTTAACTAAGCGGGTCCAACGAAGAAGGCATGCTGAAAGCGAGGTCTTTGGTCGTCTATGCACACAATAAAATTATAGATGACACAAGGGAGCAT
Source organism: Scoparia ambigualis (assembly GCA_963921215.1). NCBI lineage: Eukaryota > Metazoa > Arthropoda > Insecta > Lepidoptera > Crambidae > Scoparia > Scoparia ambigualis. Next base: position 22,636,467 of record OY992520.1, read on the forward strand.
TCTTAATTGGCACTGTTAAATTAGTAAAAGTAGCTTGTTTAGGGTGTTCGAATATTTTTAGTCGCACTGGGCACAAATAGAACTTAGTTAAGCGTGTAGGGTTTATTTTGATTTACCTGGTGAAGTAATTGAATCGAAGTTTCGGAACTGTGCTGTAGAAGTGGGAATTACTCAGCACACAATAAAATTAAGTGGTTTCCATTTAGCTTCATTTCCTAAACTAGCCTTTCTTAAAGTTGCGGAAATTCTGCTGTAAGGTGGTTCCTTTGGGGGCGTCTTGTGAAGTCTAAATCAGGACAATTATACTTGACTAACCTATAGAGAGATAATGTCTTAGGCTGCAGAAACAGAGGCCATTGATGGCATTTCATTTTGGCGTGGTCAGGGGATCTCGTGTTGCTGGGGAATTTTACCATCTGGACGGAAGGCTGAAAAGTAAAGTAGAATGCATAATGAGTAACCAATTAGAGTTACAAACATTCGGGAGATTACCATCTTAATAATGTGTCTTGTGCGAGTGTAAAATTAAAATCATCTAATAAAAAAAATAAAAAATAAAAAGAAACTAGCACTATTGAATCACGCAGTTTGGAATTCAGTAAATACGAGAAGGAACTTACGATATTAATTACCATGAATACTAAGACGAAGTGTCACCTTTAATGACTTATTATTTACCGATTTGACCGATTATTAGTAATATAAAAGGTAGGAAGTTAAGTAGAGTTGTGGGGGCGGATAAGATAGTTACCGGTCTGTTTAATTTAAAAAGAAAATGATATTTTTCAAAGGTATAGGAAAGTAAGGGGATATTGACGTATTATATATTGGCAAATGAGACTAAATGTTGTCTTTCGTACATAGTAATAACTAGGGATGAGACATAGTTACTAGATAGGTTTTGGCATAAGTATTTGCTTATACGTATAGGCTCAGTACTTGTCAATTAGTATACAATGTCCAACACGTACCGGGGTATTAACAAGTATTTATCGATGACGCATACATTGACAGTTGGACGGATATACATAGCACACAAACTTCTAATAGATCTGAACTACGGGGTAGCTAGTTCATAACTCAAGGACGTGTTTCGAGATGCGTACCCCCTTAGAGTGAATGAGTTTTCCCTAAGTATTTACGATCGACAACCTTATTGTAAGGCGTTAAGACCTCTATTTGTATGCACGGTGAGTGGGTGTCACTGCGTACCGGACGGAAGCGAGTCTAGTATTCTATCTCGGTTATTTGTAGGATTAGACATTAGATGTATCTCATCTAAAATAAAGTTATAACTCTTGGGCGATGATGGTATGCCTACTGGTTTTGGTTGATATGGGGGTTTGGTTAAGATTTCTTATCCGCGGAGAGGAAAATAGGTTTCCGTTAAAAGAAGTAGCTAATTAGGAATTGTGGAGGACGCGGGTTCGATCCCTGCCTGAGGTAGACAATTGTTCCGACGTTTCGTTATCTTAGGTAATTATATAAGCTAAGATGAGATTGGTAGCGTTGAAGTATGAAGGAAAGTTTTAATTCAAATTATTAATTATTATTCATTAACCTAGTTGGAACTAAAAGACCATGACGGCGAAGTGGTTGATGCTTCACCCACGAAAGATCCCAGGTTCGATCCCTAGGTTGCAACATTTAGATGCGAAACAAGTTGTAAGAAGAGACGTAAGTTAAAAGAAGGCCATGATGACAGATGTACTTGAAATTATTCTAGGAAAATAATTTAAAGAATAGAATAATTGAATGGTTCGGAAGATGTTATAAACTTACGTCGGAATCGTCATAGAGTTGAAGAGTTTTCGCTAGGGGGCGTTAGTAGACAGAGCAAGAGACTGTTATATTGATTTATATTATAATATGATTTGTTGTTATGATGGTAAACAAAAGGCAAATCATTATTCGGAGGTTGTGTATGATTAAAGAAATGGTAGATGTCTAAGTTATTGGGAAATATTTACCGAGACTAAGTTTACTGGGATTTCGTTTCGAACACGAGAACTGGGTATGCGATTATGATTTTGTGTCAGTTGAATAGAATGAGGGGTGTGGGCTATTTTGCAATAAGAAAGCTTATGGAGGAAGGAGTCATTAGGGATTTGGGGACGAACTATAAATAGTAGGAATATCTTTGAGGGCTAGGATGACAATGAGGTTGGCAAGGAAGGAGGTGCTATTTTGTACTTAATTAAGTACAGGGTTTAGATATAATTCGCCGCAGATAAGAGTGGTACTTTATCTGCTTAAATTCTATCGGGGGCGGCTGTAACGGTACAGAATGAATGGTATCCGTCCGTTAGTAAGGAATGTGTGGGAGTAGCATTAAAATAAATATTAATGCGTAGCACCATTAATATAATAAGCATGAAAAAGGGAATAATAAACTAGTTCAGAATAATGGTCAATGGTCTAGCGCTTTATCTTTAGTTTGAATTTCGCGGGGACTGCTCTGCGCGTCCCTTGCGACATAGGCGGCGTCTAGCGGAAGTTATTTACGTAAGCTTCGCATAAGGTTGCTAGTTTGACTTCTTTATTTTGAATTTCGCGGGGACTGCTCTGCGCGTCCCTTGCGACATAGGCGGCGTCTAGCGGAAGTCATTTATTTGGGCTTCGCGTAAGGTTGCTAGGTTGACTATGACTTTATTTTTATTTTGAATTTCGCGGGGCTTTGGGGGTCGGCAAAGTGGTTCACCTACGGGCGGACGCCACCTATGGTCGGAATACGGAACTTTTTATAATTTCACAAAATACAGGATTATTGGCTTAAGTGGAGGATTATTAAGAGGGAATTGTTAATAGAAGGCTACATTTAGATATTCAAAGATGAAATATTGGCTGTCGGACGAGATTTGGTTAGATTATGGAAAAATTTTAGAATTGCGCGGCGAAAGCGGCAATGAGCGAGCGAGAGGTTGAGAAAAAGACAGAAAGAGAGGTCGGATGATAGCTCCACGTGGCGCGACGCGAAGGCGGGGGGCATCGGGGAAACGGCTAGCGATTGGTTGAAGGGAAGAAAAGCGGACTCGCGCGGGCAAATCTTAGGCGCGCGTGGCGCGAAAGTTAAGATGCTTGGGAAAAGGGCGGAAAATTAGCGGACATTCAGTTTTGGGACGTCTGCGGTGCGGACCAACTTAAGAGTGCGGTACGACTCATACGGGAAAAATAGCGTCCGAGCTTTGATAGTGCGCTAAGTGATATTCGAGCTGCGATATTAATTAAGATTTGTGAAATTGAAAGTTATTAATAAAGTAAACTATTGCGATCGCAACTCGAATCCGTTAACGGAATGAAGTATTCTGGGGTACATCGGCGGAAACGAATCACGGTGGCAACAAAAACCTATGTACCTTTCAACAGACTTCGGTCTGGATGATCTTTGATTGTATTTAATAAGATCGGCGTTTTACATCATTACGCTAAACAATACACTATCTTCGACGGAGTAATGGGGGAGAGACAGTTGTCTCCCTAGTGAAAGTTGAAGATAGGTCAGACACCATTTAGCTGGAGGTAGACACGTATGACCCAGTCCAATCTCGAGTCTACCTCCGTACATACAGTGTAGTGATAGGAAAATAACACACTGAGTATACTGGCTCGACTGATAGAACATTTAGGAGTTAGTTGCTTTCAGGGGCAATGCGACTCTCACCACACACCACGAATTTAAATTAAATGAGGCTTGGCCTAGTTTGCAAGGTACACAAAAGGGACTGTTAGTTCGACAAAATATAGGCATTTTCAAGTGAGGAAAGTTGTAGGAAACTATAGGTAGGCGGATATATATATATGGTTAGTTATTAATTCAGACTAATAAGGTAGGGATAATTAAGTTACGGCGCTAAATAAAATTATGATGAAGTGATGTGGGTCCTAGCTAGGCAAATAATCTGTTACCGCAGGCCGATAAAATTCTAATTGTTTTCCTAAAGTTGTTACCAATTAATTATTCATTTTAAATAATTAATAGAAGCATGATAATATCGTACCATCATTACTTTGGAATACCTAAAAGTCTAGACTGGTTTCCTATTACAAGAAAAATACTAAAAAGTTATAGCAAATAAGCTTAGTCGTACTGTGATGTTTGATTTCTAACACTGAAATGACCAAACAGGCATTTGTTAGCTTTCCCTGGGATGCAATACGATCTCACATGGCTATACTCTTCAAAGTATGGAAAATTTTACATCCGATACCTTAGCAAAAATAAGCTGATACAAACTGAACAACTAAAACCAGTTTAGAACCTAGGATAAGTCGTTGAAAGAAGACATTGCAAGCTATGAGCTTCTAATAATCTGAAACATAGAAATAATTGATTGATAACAACCAGCTAATTAGCCTGACAATGGTCTACTAATACCATTTGAATAGACCTCTTAAGATATGTAAGTACTTACTTCTAATAATATGAAACATAGAAATGTTTGATGGGAACAATCTAATCAATCAGACTAATACCTAGTACAGTCTAATTTATACTTATTAAAGTGAGTAAAAGATAACTTCTAAATGTAATTTATTTAATGATTAACAGTGATAATTAACTACCTAATTTACTACCTACTAAAGGTATACTAACTATGATTTAGTAGTCTATCAAATTAACCACTCATTCTGAGAGACAGAGGGTGGAAGTTAATGAAAAAATAATTAACTTCATTCACTCCCTAAAAGTCAGGGATGTTGAATAAATTAGGCATCTTTCAATAAACTTGAGATGTACTTATACTTTATAAGATTTGTATAATGAACACTAAGAGTAACCCAAAGTAATTTACTTCAAATGATAGTATTCTATTTCAGTTCACTTCCTAAAGTCAAGGATATTGAATGAATTAAACATCCTTTAATAAACTTAAGATGTAATAATCTGCCAATGCAGCAATCCAATGTAGTTATATTGGAACTTTACAAGACCTGTATAATAAATACTAAGAGTAAATAAAAGTAGTTTTACCTGTTTTAATAGCATTCTACTTTAGCCACCGCCTGAAGTGGCGTTTGATTAAATTATCCACCCTTTACGGAACTGAATATAAGTTATTGCATTGAATAATTAAGTTCTTAATGTGAAAAGGATATTTGGATGATAGCAAGCCTTGAGATAAACTCTATTGATTTATGTGGAATAATAAGAATTTAAATTGCTAACACATAGTTCATAATGTAAAATGAAATTAGATTTTGAGAGGAGATGTAAATTCTCAGTTTGAAAGAATTAAAGCTACAAGCTAATAATTAATGTTAAAGCCAAAGTGGACGGGGCCATAATTAAACAATGAGATGTAATGGCACGCTATGGAGCGGCGGTTGGAGCTCATAAACTTCCACAAGACTCTTATATTTCCACAAGACTTTTATATTTCCACAAGACTCTTATATTTCCACAAGACTTTTATATTTCCACAAGACTCTTATAATTCCACAAGACCTTTATATAAATTGCACCAGGCTTCTTATGTATCATGCTACTGATAATAAATAATAATACCTACAAGCTAAGCTATCATCTGATTACCTTTGAGTGGTTACAAATCTTCCCCGCAGCTGCAGTGAAGGATTTAGGTCACAGTTCAGACGGAGTCATTGCTAGGCTACACATATTTATGTTATGATTTATAGACTGGTAGGTAATTAGGTCAGGAGAAAATAATTTAACACAGGGATAAGCCAATTACTAAACTTTCACGAAAGAACTTGAGTTACTTAAATGCGGTTAACAACGGAGGGTTCACTAGACGATCTGGCCAAAATAGTAGTTATTATAATATTACATTGCTTGACTGAAATTCACTGCAAATAGAATTAAGCTATGCTAAGGTTCCATCTTCATACAAACGCTACACACTCTACAAAACTCCAGACACAACCATTAGATTGTAGATAAATTAGGTTAATTAGTTTTAAGAATTAGATAATAATTTAAGTTAAGGTAAAGCGGCGAGGATGTGTGTATGTATTATAAGCTAGCTAGGCATATAGGTGTGAAAGGCATTAGATTTAGGTTTAGATTTAGGTGTAGCAATTATAATGTTGTGGGGAGGTTACAGCGGGACGGCACAAAGTTGACCCAGAAGCGGGACGTCCCGGAAAATCCGAGACGGTTGGCAAGCCTCGCTGTAGCCCTGTTGATGATAGTGATAGTCAATCCGGTGTTGCGACCGGTGGTCTAACCACTAGACCACAAAGGCAATAAAACGTCGTTACGTGTTACATACATACAGTCACAAGCAACAATAATTTTAGCTCTTAATGCAATGGAATAAGAGTCAAAGTGTATACATATTGGTGCTCGTGACTGTGCATACATACATACATATAATCACGACTATTATCCCCTAAGGGTTAGTCAGAGACTTGAATGTGAAGAATGTGTTACGTATTGACACATTCGTTAACATAAAGGCGGCGTCGATTTTAGATTCAGCGCTCGCGTTCGCGCCGTGACATTGTCGAGTCGCAGCACTAAATGCAAATTATATCAAAGCACACGAAGACGTAAAGGCCTTCACACACGGTAGCTATAATGTATGTTAATGTACATTATATCCCGGGATTTAACACGACAGCTATAATATACATTATAGCTGTCGTGTGTGGTCTCCTGTCGATTTCTATGGAAAGATGTAGTGAGATGTATAGTGCTACAATATACATATTTAAATTATAGCTGCTGTGTATGAAGGCCTTTATCACAGTAAATATATAAGCTAAAGCAGTACCGAAACTAGGCCTTTTTGTTGAGTTATATACCTACGCGCCAATTGAGCGGTAGGGTTGTCCTCTTATTTTTGCTGCTACGACATGTTCGAAAAGCCTTATTATTAAACATAGTGTAAAAATTCTCATTCTAAATGAATATCTTTTTGAAATAGCTTTTTTAAATAAATTATCTGAAAACATGGACACGGCACTACAAAATGGATTTTGTCTACTTCTTTGTAAATGAGTACAGCTAATTTACAATTAATGAAACTTTGAAAACGTTCTCTTTAAAATCAACAGCGAAAACTTTCGTCCATTTTCTCGACATATTGAACAAAATCATCCGATGGTACAATACAACTAGTACGTCTGTACACATCGGCTGACAGCACTGCGATGTCCGCTTAGGGCCTTAGTTTAAACGTGCGTCTGTGGGCGTGCGTCGTTTCGAACGTTTGTACGTAGCTTCTTTACTGCTTTAGCTTATATATATACTGTGCCTTTACACTGTTAGGTACCTACTTACGACAAAGCGGCGTTCGTCTCGAAAGCATTGAGGTAAAATAACTAGAGAAGTCACCACGAGACAATTTTTTTGCGCACTCAGTTGCGTTGCGCCCTATGGGCTGTGTTTAGTATTTGTACTTAAATTGTATTTAAGCTCGACGGCGATAGATGGTCCCTCCGTGGCTTCTTCCTATGTTATACAACAAAGGCGCGCAGTGGCGCCCTCACCAGTCTGGGGCGTGCAATCAAACAGAACGGTCGTATGACGGTGCGCCCAAACTCGCACTACCGTTTGATATACATAGTCTTTTAATGTGTAATCCATGTGGTTTTGGTGGTCTAAGTAGCCCTTGATCAGTTATTGTGTCGTGGTATCGTGAGAAAGTGTTTCGAAACGTGAAGAGCAAAGACTATATAATTAGGCTAAGTGCTCCCTGGTGAAGAGCAAGAGCTCGTGTTGTGGCGCGGCGTGTAGGAGGAGCGCTCCTTCTTTCTCCGCTGTCCTGAGGTAGCTGATGGGACACTTGCAGTAAGTTCTAGATTTAAGATTGAGCTAGGCATATCTATCCTGCTCCTAGACGCCGTGAATCGCGGACATAAGTACGCCCCGGCGCCAGAGTGTTGACTGAGGTTAGGGCAACGGGCTTTCTGACCGACACACGACTGGCTGCGTACTACCTACATCCTGTTTTGTGCGAACAAGTGCGCGGTTAACGTCGGCTCTCACGATATTAATAATTATAATTCTTATTTCAGTGTGTCTATTGTCAAAACTTATAGTGAAAGAACATTAAAAGTCTGTAAGTAAAGTGAGTGTTTTATCATCGATCACCCCAAGAAGCCTGTAGATAATATGCGGTCTGTAACAGGCTGCAAGCGTCTTCACTTCTAAGCGATAGCAGCTCAGCTATGCGATTCTCTAAGCGACACATAGACGCTGCGCGCATGACTGTGATCTGCTGTCTCTTTCTAATTCTATGAATATGAAAGAGACAAAGCCAATTCTCGGCGCTGCGGCAGCCGCTGCTATAGAGAATCGCATTGCAGGCCGCTACTCAGTGCGCCAATAATTGATTCGCGGTGTCGTCTCTACGTATACCTCTACGTACGCCTCTACCTCAATGCTCGAAAGACCGAATGTCGCGAGTATGCTTACGTTCCCTTTGAGTTATTTGGTTATGTCTAGATGTAATTGAGACAGGGCCGGAGTGCCGAGTTATGTAAACGCAGGTAGGTGCTCTTTGAGACTCTCCGTGCAATGAAGATGTGGAAACATACCATATTTATTAAAGTAACAGTGGGTTGTTACACAGACATTAGTTTTACTTTTTCTTTCTATATATTTGTTTGGAGAGTAAGTAGTGAAACATTATAACTGAAAGGCGTTACTAAAAGATCTGTAAAAAACCATTTGTTTGGAGAGTAGTGAAACATTATAACTGAAAGTCGTCGTTACTGAAACATAACACTCTCTAAAAAAACACTGGGAGATCCGTGAAGGAGTTAATCAATTCTGAATAAGATTTATAAAAAGCGTTTTTAAAAATAACATTACTTAATGTATTTTTTTTGCTATGTGTATTGATTTAATAATAATAATAAAGCAGCAGCAGCCCTAACCACCGATAACTTAGGTCTATTCCCGCTGCCGGTGGCAGACTAGGTTAAGTTTTTTATAATATTTTGTATTGTCAATATGTTTTTATTTATAAAATATTGTAAGAAATTTTACTTAAGGCCTAAATTGAATAAAGAGAATTGTAATAATAATCTTAATTACCATTAAACATTATTTGGAGAGATTTAATGGCAACTTTATTGGTACGCATTTGGGCGCCACCATAAAACTTAGTTAACACTGTTACTAAGTTAACAATAATAGAAGAATTATGTAGTATACCGTGCGCTTTGGTTAAGGACGAACGTTTTTATCACTTTCCGATTCTTTGTCATTTTACACCCATTGTATCTACATTTTCTAATAAGACATAATGTTAAATAAGTAACAGTGAGTTTTATAACGAGTATCTTTTTTTTTAAATCGTGAGTGTTTGTCACGATCCCTTTGTTTTCTACTTAAAATAAATGAGTAATTAAACATAAAATAGGATTAACAAATAGAAATATAGGAATAGAAATATCATTTATTTGCGTTAGAATAAGGTACACAGTAGATGTTTGAAGCAAAATATATAAAATCTGCCTATTCAGCCATTACAAACAGCATGCAAATATCTATAATTAAACATTAAAATTAAAATCAAATTATTGCCAAAGTATAAAAATTCAATTACCGTATTTAATTTAAATTATATATTATTACAATTATTATATAAACATTATAAATTATTAAATGTCAAGTTTTATTAAAAAAATCATTAATCGTATAAAAAGCATTATGTTCCATAAGCCAGTTGTATAAGGCCCTTTTAAATCTATTAAATGGCAATTCTTTTAAGAATTCTGGTATTTTATTAAATATTGTCATACTCATCCAGTAACAGTTTTTTTTTTAAAACGAGTACTTTTGGAAATTATAGCAGAGACCAACCTATTGAAATTTCGTGTGCATCGTGGATAAACTTCCTTAGCCTGATTAAAATAATTTAAATTCTTTTTTACGAATTTAGCAGCTTCAAATATGTATAGACATGGAAGTGGTAGTATGCCTAACTTTTTAAAGAGTGGTCTGCAAGGTTTGTCAGGCGCAGTACCACATATTGCCCTTATACACTTTTTTTAAGCTTTGAAGGCCCTGTTTATGTCAGTGCTATTACCCCATTATGATGAGTCCGTATCGCAGAACAGACTCAACATAAGCGAAGTACGCAGTAAGGGCTGTATTTCTAGTTGCTGTTTTTGTTACTTTATATAGGGCGTACGAAAACCTATTAATTTTATTGCATACTTTTTCAATGTGCTCTTTCCAATCTAATTTTTTATCAATTTCCATGCCTAAGAATTTCGTTACATTTGAAGTGTTTACAATTTGTCCCTTGTAACTTATATTTAAAGTATTTAATGAATAATTAAAATTTATAAGGCAGGTTTTATCAATATTTATTTTTAAATTATTATTACTAAGCCAATTTATTATTAATGTCATTGTTTTATTTATGTCATTTACATGATCATTTAATGTTAATTTATTATTTGTTGTCACTATTACTGATATATCGTCAGCAAAGAGGATGCTTCGATGGACAGTGACCTCTGGAAGATTGTTTATATAAACCAGAAACAATAATGGTCCTAGCACACTTCCTTGTGGGACTCCGAACCTATTTTCTTTGAACTCAGGTAGGCTACTCTTGAAACAGAATTGCATTAATCAATTTCCAATAACAAATCTAAAAATTGTCAAATGGCACTTTTGTATGGGACAATAGCGGAACATTGGAATTAAATTGCGTGGAAATTGATTGAACAAATTATTATCGAGATGGCGTTCCGGAATTATCTTTACTTATCCCAATATCGATACATACTAATCGCATTGGAATTGTATTAAGATTGAGTTTGCGTTCGAGAGTAACCCCCCTGATCTATATTTTTGTGCTACATTGTTTGAATCAAGTTTTGTTATTTCAACAGATTGCATTCGGTTCCGCAAATAGGTCTTAATCCAATTCAAAGTATTTCCTCTAATACCACTGGATTCCAGTTTTGATAAAAGTTGTTCATGTGAAACGAAATCAAATGCACATATCGAAGAAAAGTGCTGTCGTATAATTCTTATCGTTTAGGCTTAAAAGAGTTTCATTTACGAGGTCATAAACTGCATGTGTAGTTGATTTATTTTTTTGAAATCCGTATTGTTCTTGTTTTAACACACTATACTTATTAAAAAACGATATGAGTTTCTCATGCATTACTTTCTCGTACACTTTCGCTATAATAGGTGATAAAGTTATTGGTCGGTAATTTTCTACACTAGCCTTATAAATATAAAAGAGTACTCTTCTCGATACTTACTTTTAGTTACTTCTTCTTCTTACTACTAGCTTATTGTTTTTATGATGTTACTATAAACAGTCAAGGAATATTTAGAAGACAAAACAGCCTGGTTAAAATAATATTTTTACATTATTTTTTCTCAATCCATTATCTTTATAACTGATTGTATAATTTGGTAACGACATGTTGTTTTGTAAATGTCGTTACTTCTATATTATTTTAAAGCTGTGGAGTTTCTTGCGCCCGTTCTTTTCCACTGCTAAAAGACTTCCTGAATGGGATTTGCCCAACCATCCAAATAAATTTAGATGATTCAGAATGCTTATTTTATGTTTATTGAATAAAGAAATTTTGAGTTTGAGTTTGAATACTATTTGATACTACCAATTTGAACATTCGCATTTCTTATTCTATGTATCATTTTGCCACTTGCGTAGGCCATCAGGTCAACTGACTTGCCCGTTTGCAATCTCTTACAAAAATACTACTCCGCCATAATAAGCTAACTATAACAAAAACGAACAACACGTCGTGCTTATCTAAGTAGATGATAACATATTTTATAACGAGACGCTTGCTCATCCTTACGCCGAGTATAGAGATTTACAGTATTACGGCGAGGTAGCAATAAAGCTTAACTTTTTCGAGACTTGCCCCTCTTTTGTATTAAAACTGGCACATGTGAGTAATCACCTGAACAGTCTTCGTAACAGTAAAGTTGTGTTATATGTGTAGACATTACATTTAGTACAGCGTCGCTGTGGCGCATACTGTTTAAAACAAATGTGAGTGCAAGAATAATAATTTATGTATATAACTTCTACTTTAATACACTAACGGATATTAGGTAATCAGTATCTACTTTCACGGTGTAAAGATTCTGTCGATAACCCGACTAATTAATTAGCGACCACCCAAATACCTATTTGTTTACAAAAAAAATACACCCTATTTAGCCAACACGCTCATGATATAATAGATTAATGAATAGCTTTCTACACCCACACCATAAAATAAAAAAACAAAAACAAGAAACTATTAGATATTGAAACAATCAAGTCTATGTACCTACGAGTTAAGCAAACTAGGCAAACAGCAAAAGCAGTCATCTACCATCTACCATAGTCCACTTTTCACCAAATGCGACTGCAAATGTAGTCAGTGTGACAGGTGATAAACCCATCGCTGCTCTATGCTGTTGGATGTATGTGCAATCTTTAGTCCGTTAGGCGCCTTTTACGACACCCAAGGGAAGACGGTTACTTTAAAAAAATACTGGCAAACGAACGCATTGGCCAGACTGATGGAATACAGCCACCGCAGCCTATCACGACACCGAGGGAAACACACGCGCGTTGCCGACCTTGAAATTAATATTTTTATTCGTCTCTCTAAGTAGTGTAATTTAAATAGATCTACTACCCTTTTAACCAGAACGCAGAAATCTAAAACAATGCAATAACAGCAGAAAAGACATCAGAATAAACTCATACGGAGTATAAACGTCAAAACACATAAGAATAACATAGAAAGTTATAAACGATCAAAATTACTTCACAGCTCACCGTTTAAGCGCACGAAACCAACCCAACTCCCATAATAACAAGTGCCAGAATTGCATAACTTCTTCAACTTGAAATTCCTACAGCCGTAAAACTTAACCCGTTATCGTACCCCCAAAATGTGTAAGTTAGGGCGCAGGCACACCACTAGCATAAGAGAGTTACTAATTTATTTAAGGCGACGCTACGGTTTAGACAGGGCGATTTTGAGAAGCTACGATGCGTCCAATCGTCGTCGTTTCAACAAAGTTTTTCTTAAAAACAAATCCGGTCCGACCTTAATAATCTGTAAATCAATATAAAAATTTAAATCATATCTATTGATGGCCAGTACTTTCTAAAAATCAAAAGAGTATTTAATATATGCGCCATCTCCAAAGTCACGGGACTTATGGAACGATCTAGATATAAATACACAAACAATTATATGAAAACACACAGTAATTCTCACTGCTAGGAAAAGGCCTCTATAACTGTGATCAATTCATCGCTACATTTGTTGGTTAGGTACTCAGTTAATCACGCATACCAAATGCGTATTGGTGCTCGTATAAAAAAATACAACGTCCAGTCGGCCTTATAAATAGCTTTACACTTAAGTACCATGTCACACCAACTAGCTTCGAACGATCGCGCTCGTGCAACCAGTACAGAACGCAGTAGTTGGTATAACATAGTACAAAAATGTTAAGCTACTTCCAAGGTGAGGCTACGTCGGAATACCTTCGGAAAAAGTGTTGAAAACTCCGCCAAACTACCGCGATAGCCTAATTGGCAGGGCGCCTGACCCGAATTGTCAAAAGGTGCGCGTTCAATTTACTTTGTTTTTTGGTTTGGAAAAACCCTTCGTAACCTGCGGTAAAGATCAGCATTAAAATATAGGTTTGTGTAGTTGATCAAATTAAATGTACGGGGTGTTCCAAGAAAGTGTCAAGGCCCAGAGATAAAGCTCCTGTAGGACACCAGAATCACCCCATTTATGCTTTGCTATTTTAACCCCTCAAGCCCCAAGCGGCCATATTTGGCCGCACCAAAAAACTCGCTATTCCGTCAGACCCCAAGCGGCCATATTATATGGCGGCGCTGGCCGCGCTCTCCACTTGACTTTGTACCGTGTCGTGATACACTTAGAGACTACTTTAGTATGAACACGGTCGACTATTTCGGTTCTGTGGTACCTTAGATTAAAATTTTAATCTAAGTGTGGTACATTTTATGCATCGTGAACGCAAAATATAACATGAACTGTGTTCAATTTTTTTTTTTTCTTCCTTTTCCGCAAATTTAAATTCCCGCCAAATCGCACCTGCTGTCAAAATTTTTAGACATTTCATAGACATTTCGATGCCAAGACCTCAGTCTTGGCATCGAAATGGTTAAATAGTTAAATAGTTAAAGGTTAAATAGTTTTCGAACTATATATTTTTGAAAAACTGTAGTCAGTAGTTTGAATACTTTTTCGTTCATTGTGACTCTAATATTTTATACACACATTATAATAGAACTTACTACATACATAGGTACATATAATCACGACTATTATCCCCGAAGGGTTAGTCAGAGACTAGGCTATGAAGAAAGCAAAATCAGTCCTCTACCATAGTCCACTTTTCACCAAATAGCGACTGCACATGTGTTCAGCGTGACAGGATGTATGTGCAGTCTTTAGTCCGTTAGTCGCCTTTATCGACACCCAAGGGAAGAGAGGGTAGTATTCTTTCACCGCCTCGCGACACGATTAAATATTTTATGCAAAAGTATTAATTTTTTTATGTAGGCCTATAAAATGAAGCATGCGACCCTTATTATCGAGTCACATAACCAGAAAAAGTATACCAACCACAATTTCTCAATAATTCAAAGTACGAATAAAAATAATTAATCGTGATGTATCTATCATCAAAGGGATGACCCAGTTGCGAGATTATGTAAGTATCCATTATCAAACATCCTGCATTTTATCGCATCGCTTTAAAACAACACCGCCCTAACCCTCTCGTCACACGTGACGCTCCACCATTTTGTTTGGGGAACCCTACTCCAACTGCTATTTGTCATCCTCATCTGCATCTAGTTTCAAAGCGAATTTATTTTGAGCAACTCGGAGACTCGTATAACTACAGCAACGCGTCCATACACACATTACAAATGGCGACCTATTTGTAAGATGAAATCTCGGTTTGAATTCTGGAGACGTTGTTACGAAACTTTGGTAGTGAAAACACGTATTATAATGTTGGTTTTTTTACTTTCCACTTGTCTGTCACAAAGCTCCTAGAGGTTGTTGACAATTGATTTTTATTGTGGCTGGTATTACAACAGCTGAGGTCTTGGCTTGGTGCGGTTTGCATATGAATGCCTAAATACTAAAAGGACACTTGTCACATTTTTACCCAAAATATTGTTTTGTCTCTATCTATCTAATAGGTGTTGCCAAAACCTATTTACATCGTTTTGTACTAAGTAATAGGGCACTCGTCTGTGCTTTATGCATTCACGCCTTCAAAGTATGCTCCTTCAGAAACGATACACTTACGCCAATGAATAATCCAATCATCAAAATATTTTTAAACGCTTTTTCCGGAATTGAGTTCAGTTCTCGCCGCGAATTCTCCTTTATATCTTCTACCGAATGAAAACGGGTGACACGAAGTGGTAATTTAAGTTTAGGAAAAAGAAAGAAGTCGGCTGAAGCCATATCTAGTGAATAAGGTGGATGCTCGATGGTATTTGTTGAGTTTTTGGTCAAAAATTCGTTCACAATGATGGCCTTGTGCGAAGGCGCATTATGGTGGTGCAAATTCCAAGAATTTTCTTTCCACAAATTTGGCCTTTTTCGTCGATTTTGCTCTCTTAAACGCCGCATAACGCTCAAATAATATTCTTTATATACCGTTTGACCTTCCGGCATGTATTCCGAGTGCACAACACCGCGATAGTCAAAGAAAACAGTCAACATGTCTTTGAGTTTTGATCGACTTTGGCGTGGTTTTTACGGTTTCGGTTCAGTCGGAAGGCGCCACTCCGAAGCTTGTTGACTAGTTTGCATGTCAAACTCGTAAACCCACGTCTCGTCACCAGTAACAATGCGTAGTATGAATGTTGGGTCGGAATTGACTCGTTGTAGCATGTCCTCAGCGACTCTTATGCGATTGAGTTTTTGGAGAAAATTCAGGTCTGTTTGGGCAAGCCGAGCGGCAACATGTTTCATATACAAGTGATTATTTAGAATGGTACGGATCGACTCGTGAGAGACAGAAAGTTCAGCGGCTATCTCTCAAACTTGAATGAGGATTTTCAGTCACCATTTCCTTCACTTTTGCGATGTTAACTTCAGTTGAAGACGTTGATGGCCTACCAGAGCGAAGCAAATCTTCCATCACATCTCGACCGCTTTTGAACGCTTTTTACCACTCTTAAGCACGTGTTTTTGTTAAAGTCGATTCACCGTATCTGTAACATTTTCAGTGACTCCGAACACGAAATTTCATTGGCGACACAAAATTTAAGACAAACTCTTTGTTCGATGTTTTTATCCATTATGAAATTAAAAACTTACTAAATACAGCACTGTATTTAATCTAAATAACAGATGCAACTCAAACTCCGCGCCAAAATGGATAACAGTTGGGCCAACCTAAGAACAAAAAAAAACTACAAAATTTGGAATCATAAACAAATCATCCGTTCCTGAAACTTTTTTGACAGAATTTATATTAAAATCAAAATTTAAATATTCTGTCTTTCAAAAATATCAGTTTTTTCTATTTCCTGTAAAATTTTCACCTTGAGAAAAAGGGGTCACATGTGCCTTTTTAGTATTTAGCAATTCATATGGTGTCAACTGCCGTAAAGCCAGACACAGTAGTAATTTCATTGTTAGTTGTGTTTTTTAAGGTTAATACATTGTCGAGCTTAGAAAAGGATACTGTAGAACGAAATTTTACACTGTATAACAATTGATGATAATGAATGATAATAGATATTTATTCTTAAATAATATGTCCCCAAACACTCAAGTAGTTTGGGGAAATAATTCATAATGAAAACTAGTTTCCATAAAGATATAGGACTTTACTGATACGAGTATGATTTGAAAAGTTACCTCTACAGGTTCAACAATACGCAAGGTATAATAAATAATCCACCTTATATTACACATAAATATCCGGTAAAACACAAGATAGGTAAACGCGGCATTAACATAGTAAATTTAACTTAAAGTAAATTAAAAAAGAGGAGCTCAATGGCGCAGCGGCTAGCGCGTTCGGCTTGCGATCTTGCCCGCTAAGCAACTTACGCAATGCCGGGTCGCTGGATGGGTGACCAATTTAAAGACATCTCGAGCTCCTACGTGCTTCGGAAGGCACTTTAAGTCGTTGGTCCCGGTTGTTGTCGTAAGATAGCAGTCGTTAAATTTTGGGCCAGCGTGGTGGATTATGGCCCAATATCCCCACGTGCACAATGGCATGCCATTGTCCACGTGGGAGGCTTGTTCCCAGCCGTGGGACGCTTATAGGCTGATGATGATGATGATGAAATTAAAAAGATATGATGGTGTGTCCTAATCGTCACACGCACCATCATATCTATCTAAGTAAGGATTTTTTTTATCTGTTCACATAATGATTTAAATTATAAAGTAACTTAATCTAGTGCTACATACAGATTTCATTTTAATTTTTTTAAGCGAAAAATAAAAAAAACTTAAATTGATCAAACATATCCACAAAAATACCGTTGATCATGGTCAATCGACCGGGACCGCGCAATTGAACTTTGACACATTACGATACCACAGGATACCTAGGTTATTGTTACCTTTACGTTTAGACGTGACCTTTCGTTCGCCCGGTATCCACGAGTTATTTTTTATTGCGCCGGACAAATGAAATACTTATTGAATAATAAATAAATTTGAAAAAATTAAAATGATGTCTATTAACGTTACTAAATGATATAAAAAATATCATGTCATCATCAGCCTATAAACGTCCCACTGCTGGGCACAGGCCTCCTACTTGAACTATAGCACGTGGTGATTTTGGACCATAACCCAGCACGCTGGCCCAATGCGGGTTGGTGGGTTTTAACGACTGCCATCTTACGACAACAACCGGGACCAATGGCTTAACGTGTCTTCCGAAGCACGGAGAAGTACGAGTTGTTTTTTTCTTAATTGGTCACCCATCAGGCGACCCGGCATTGCGAAACTAACTTAGCGGGCAAGATCGCAAGCCAAACGCGCTAGCCGCTGCGCCATCGAGCTCCTCATATCTCTGATAAAAAAATATATGTGCATATAAATTTCCTATATAAATAAAAATCAATGGACTTTGGGAAAAATGAAAAAAAAGTTTTTTACTTTATACCATTATAGAAGTCGTTATTCTAAAACCAATAGTTTTTATTTCACTTTGATACGAGAAGTGTTTACAAAGTTATTGTACATAAATAATTCGTTAAAACACTACTACCTCGCTTAGTTCGCTGGCACTCGACTGACGTAACGTGACGTCAACTTATCCGATAGTCCCCGCCGCCGCTCTCGCCGCCCGCACCTGGCGGGCGTACGATTACATATCCGATGACGTCACGACGCGGGTTTCGCGCGTATTTTGACTGTCACAAAAACAATAGTGCGTGGTCATTTTTAAGAATCTTTAAAAAAATTTTGTGAAGTATTTTGAAGGGCTACAGAAAAAATTGTAATGTCATATTTTAAGTTAAAATGTAAATATTTCAAAAATAAACAAATAAAATACTGTTCCCAAGCTCATTGCCAAGAATGTATGTTCGCGCATCCCTTCAGAACGGATGCACATGCACCTAAGGCTAATTATTTGTTGTGTTTGTTACAGTCAGGACAATGCATGTATGACTCTTAGAATAATAACGCATAGAAAGCGAGAACACGCACGATAAATGAGGCCAGTAAAACCAAGCCTTGGCCAAACCGAAACGGCCCACGTCAGTACTAATAATCTAAACTTATCTATCTATCAACAGTTCCAATTTCCTTACTTTTGGGGCAAATCTGATTCCTCTAGCAACATTACTTGTACACTTGTGTGCGTGTCGCCGCGATAGTACGCGTAACTTAATCGCTACATCCATTTTTTCTTGCCTCACGCCATGACAGTTTTCTAATACGAGACTATCGTTGTATGCGTTATAATTCTATGGTATGACATATTTTTTTTGAAAATTCGTCAATGTTACCGTATGTTCGAACGCGGGTGAAGTTGCGGGCGGGCTGCTAATTTCGAATAAAAGCCGGAGCGCTCTCATTGTGGAAAAAGAAAAAAGGGAATCGAACAAAAACACGGCCCACCCACACTGGATGTTTATTATGAGCAAACATCGCGATTGTAATAGAACCTCATTACTCTCCGATCACCAGCCGCGTAATTTTGTTCAAGCCTCACGCGTCATTTCATGAGCCCCTCGTTTCGATGCGAAATAAAGTTGGAGTTTTCCCTTTGAGCTCGTTCCCTCATTAACGAGACTGTTCGGTTTGCGTTCTCGACGACTGTCTTAAGAAAACGGTGTACGCATTGCTCCTGTTATTATGTTTGTTCAGTTGTGTGTTGTAATGGCTATTTGAGTACTGTGTGCGTTCGTTTTACTGTCGTGAAAGCTAAACAGATTAAACAATATTTAATTGGTACTCGGATTGGTGGCAAAATTTTATTGTCAGGAACTGCTTCCCACCCTTTCGTAAATATAAGCAGAAAACACAGTATTAATAAACTAATTTGGCGTATTATTACTTACAGCTCACATTAGCTGACCATAGTACAAAATTTTCTAATCATTTATTTTATGTAACTTAGAAATTAAATAGATGACAAAAAATAGTACTGCATACAATGATAACCATTATGCGATGATCTCAGAGTATATATAGCAATATATTAGAAAACCTAAGTATTCTAAGAATGCGAAGTCATTTTGTTTGTTTAGATTGGTATATGGATAGATGGATCCCTGTAGAAGGTTCTAGGCTACTTTTTCCAGCAAAGAAAGCTGCGGGCTAAAGTTAGTAATGTATTTTTGATACAGCAGCATATAGTTAGTACCTAATATTTTTTGACACAGAGGCATATTATATATTTATTTATTTATTTTTATTTATTCTTTATTGCGAAATTACAGCTAAAGGCGGACTTAATGCCCTGAGGCATTCTCTGCCAGTCGACCAGTAAGGGTGTCTAGAGAAAAACAAACTTGCAAAAAAAAACTAGACTGAAAACCTAATTATTTGTAGACAAATATATATAATAGCTTTTTTATTTTTTTTAGGTAATTATATTAAGCCTGGCAAATTAATCCACTCCACCCGATGTTAAGTGAAAGTATTGTCCAGGCGCGAGGACAACTGGTGCAGCTTTAGAAACGTAGCAACAGTCACCCTCACTCTGCCGGCCCACAAAGTGTCGGTACAGATATTGAAATAATATCGAATATATTAAGGGAACAAACTCCATAGCAGTGCCTGTTTACGGCACATAAATCAACGATCGGCATACGACACCGACGGGTGCGCACTTAGACAGTTCGAGCTGAATGCAGGTCGATACTGCAGCGGGAAAAGTTGCCGAGATTACTTCCCGAAGACGGTTACGAAGGAGATTTGTAACAAAACTCTCGATAGTGTTCTGCTGAACTTTGCTTACAGCATGCAGGTTTCGAAACAAACTAGAAGATGGTGCTTTTTGCGCGCATAAATCAACAGTGGTTCTTTGATGGTTTAACTTCTCTTTTTTATTCACTACAGGTAAGCGCTTGTCCTTCATCTCACAAAGTAAGTGACGATAATGCCGAAGGTGGAAGCGCCTTCATCCGGAATCCTCAACCACTGAGGAACATATAATCATGACTATTATCCTCGAAGGGTTAGTCAGAGACTAGGCAATGAAGACCGCATAAGCAGTCATCTACCCATAGTCCACTTTTCACCAAATAGCGACTGCACATGTACTCACTGTGACAGGTGGTGAGCCCATCGCTGCTATATGCTGTTGGAAGTATGTACAGTCTTTAGTCGATTAGTCGCCTTTTACGACACCCAAGAGATGGGGTGGTAGTATTCTTTCACCGCTACGCGAGACGGTTCTTAGGAAAATATTATTCAATTCCCCTTTTTAGACTGCCTCTCTTTATTACCGAAGGTCAGTCAGTTTTCAAAAGTTTTCCTCTACTCTACTTTATTATTCAATTGAAGCAACATTATTTCATTAATGAACATTCAACTAAGCTTGTTTTGCAACGTAATATCGTTCACTTGCTGCATCAAGTCATATTATTACAGCGCAGAGTCATTAGATATGTTCCTATTATGTTCTCGACAATCTTAGTCAAGCGTATTGTATGGACACACGTATTCATCTCAAAGGGAGTGTGGACTAAGCTAGCATACTCCATTTAAAGCAATTCTGGCTTTAAATGGTGACTATTAAGTCAATCCCATCTCTGCATTTAAATTAGGAAAAGCTCCTATTGGACTGAATTGTGGACCAAATAAACAATCAACATGTGCTCACGAAAAACCTCATTATACGTAAACCACTTTGCGATGGACTCACCAACTGCCGCGTGGGCACATGTACAGTCGCTATTTGGTGAAAAGTGGACTATGGCAGAGGACTGCTTTTGCGGTCCTCATTGCCTAGTCTCTGACTAACCCTTCGGGGATAATGGTCGTGATTATATGTATATATTAACAATAAAATCATAATATAATAACAATAAACATTGTTTATATTTATTAATCTTGCTAGATATGGATAAAGTTTAGATCCATTAATTGTGTCATCCAAATATATATTTATTAAATTTTATGAAAATAAACAAGTACCTACCAACCACAAGCACTCTCTCAATCTTGCGCAATAGTTTAAGCAAAGCACTAGAAACTGACAAATGAACCGACGTCGGGCTATTCTCCACAATCATTTCGCATTGAAGGCACAACCTGTACACGTGCTCAAGACGTGAGCCAATTACTCGGCTTAAATGTTGCTTGCTGGTGCAGAATAGCACACAAAAAGCTACACAGCATTAGCCTACGACGACACTCGAGACGCTCGTTACTGACAATGCTGTACGAATCGAGGCACCCGATATCAGAAATATTATGTGCTAACAAAAGGCAGCTTGTTAGAGGTAATTTGGTCGTAAACCAATTGATATAATAGGCTTGATGGTGAAGCGACTGGCAAGTAATGGTTTAGAAAACAATGAATAGTATGTAATATGTATGAGCTGTGTATGATATGTGTGTATGTATGAACTGGGTGGTGATGTGTCGTGGCTGCTTATTATTAAGGAGGTGCCGCGCGATCGTTAAACTGACATAAGCCTCTTAATAAACTTCAAAGCAAAATCAATCATATTGATATTTATAATTAGAACAATTCTGCTTTGAAGTTTCAGGCCTGAAATGAAATGATATGAAATTTTGCATTCACAATGCTATATAAATATAGGATAAAATGTTTACTAGAAAAAAAATTAACCAGTCTCAAGAAGCCAATACCATTCGAGCTTCCTGAGACTGGTTGATTTTTTTTTTCTAGTAAACATTTTATCCTATATTTATATAGCATTGTGAATGCAAAATTTCTATAATAAAGATATTTATAAGCAATTACGTCTTTATCGATTGTTAAATACTTGCAATAGTATTTCTTTCGACTGTGAGGGTAGACTTCACAGTGACGTAATACCGCTGGCTTGCAGCGTAAATCAAACTACTGGGAAATATTCAGCGAGTCTTCTGGGGTCTCGGTAGCTCAGCGGTTAGAGCAGTGGACCGGCATCCAAAGGTCGTGGGTTCGTATCCCATTCAAGCTTCCTGAGCCTGGTTGATTTTTTTTTCTAGTAAACATTTTATCCTATAATTAGAGCAATGGTTTTATTCTACGAAATGTGCAAAACGATCACGCGCTTGTGTTAAAAATTAAAATTTACTTTTTTTAAAGAAGGGGGTGCAATAATTTCGACCTCCCATATTATTGTCGTCAGCTGACCGGACAGTTTTGTATGGGAGGTCGAATTTTTTTTTGTCATTTTTGCACATTGTATTATAGGTTTTTCTTCTCTTTTAAACGAATAAAAAGTATGGGGGCTGGCATGTAATGGTTTAGAATAGAATAAATAGATTAAAGTACCTCTATATGTACAGTTACGAGCGAATATGAGTGTTGAAGATAGGAAAAGAAGAAGGTGACCAAAGAAAAGATGGATCGTGTGAGGGATGACATGAATGAGAAGGGATTGGATGATTAGATAATGAATGACCGAGTTGTATGGGAAAAAAACATACAGCGCCGACCCCAAATAACATGGGAACAGGGATGATGGTAGATGATGGACAGGGACATGATGATGATAATGTAATAGTCACGAGCACCAATATGTATACACTTTGACTCTTATACCATTGTATTAAGAGTTACAATTGTTTACATATTTTTGTTCGTGACTGTACTTATTTTAAAGCTTGAATTCGAATTGTTGTGTAAACAGAAATCGCAAACAGAAAAGAGATATTAAATAATGTGAGCGTCCATTAAATTAACAACACATTTACTCATTTTAACACTCACACGGGCTTAATGAAACCTTACGCAAAATTCACCTGAAAATTCGGCCTCGGGCGGTGGTGTATTGAATGATTTCCCAAAATAAAATTGTGCAGATAGACGCTTTTATGTTACTCGCTGTAGGTATATAAATCGCGGCGAAGCCTCATCCTGTTGCCCCGTTGTCTATTTGAACATTTTTTTTTGTGTGTTTTTACGAGTTATTTTCGGAGTTTTGATGAGTAATAAGGACGCCCCTGGAACTTTAAGGGTTTAAGAGAGCAAGCAAAAGTTTTGTGACAACAGCCCACTGGAGGGTATTCCGAGTGATTTTCGAGATGACTGCGGAGACAAAGGAGTTTTGTGCTTGGAAGGTCGGCATCAGAATTAGCTACACACTTTGAGATACTTTTTACATACATAGGTACTTAAATATCCAATAGTTGATATTTTACTGTAAATGTTCTAACAAGCAAATATAAACAAATGAATCAAATCAATAGTTGTTATTTCAAAGATAACGAATACGATCGATAACGAAACGAAACAATTTTAAAACACACAAGTTTATGCTTATTAATTTTTGACGTTTTTTTATGCTTAAGTTTTTATAAAAAAAGATATTTGAATGATTAAAAATGTCAACCTTATTGGTTAGGTACTAATGTTTTCCAAAACTCATTTCAGCCGCTACTTTATTTTACTTCAAAAACTCTCCAATTTATATTACTTACCACAGTATCAATACGATAATTGGAAATCATATTACACAATTCTATGACCACGGCATATATTTCGGTTCGACGCGATTCTGTTTCGGCGTGCAGTGGTACTGGGGGTAGAAATGCGCATTTGTCTGGCACAGACTATAATAGCTCGTTAGATTAGTTATTAAGTCTTAACTATAAGTTAGTTAACTGTTTTTTTATTATTATTAGTATTGACGTCAATAAGTGCCTGTAAAGGTTTACATTGAATAAATAATTTGACTTTGACTTTGACTTTGTTGAAAAAGAAATGTCTACCTCAGGCAGGCATCGAACCCGCGTCCTCCGCTATCCGGACGGCTGCGTTGACTACTCCGCCACCGAGGTATTGGTTGGAACGACAAAATTTTCCAACGCTTTTGACTTTATGTCAACAGTGTCTTATCAAATCTCTTAAAGAGATTTGAATGAAAATATGTTACAATATTGAAATGGAACACTTTTTTACGAATTAACTCGCGTTTAATTTACTATTTACATAGTTTTTTATATTATCCTGACGTTTCGAACCCTTTACAGAGTCCGTGGTCACAGGGAGGCTGCAATAAAGGGTTCGGAACGTCAGAATAATATAAAAATTATGTAAATAGTAAATTAAACGCGAATTAATCCGTAAAAAAGTGTTTCATTTCAATGTGTAGTGCTCGCTTAAACCTCAGAAAACAATATATTTTACAATATTTTTTTTATACATTTAGTTAAGATTAGAGTAAGACTGCTTTATAGATACGTAATATTTGTTTAGTTGATATTTCACTGTAAATCTTACAACAAGCAAATAAACAAAAAAATAAATAAAGAAAAAATTTCACGACAAGCTAAAAAACTAGGTAATGGGGACCGCAAAGCAGTCCACTGTCACATTCCACATTTAACCACATAACAACTGCACATATGCTCAGCGTGATAGGAGGTGAGCCCGTCGCCGCTCTATGCTGCTGTATGTATGTGTCTTAGTCCGTTAGTCGCTTTTTACGATAACCAAGGGAAGAGATGGATTGGTAGTATTCTATACTGGCGGCCGCTCGCGGTTTCACCCGCTTGGTTCCCGTTCCCGTGGGAATATCGAGATAAAAGTATCCTTTGTGTTAATTCAGGTTATAAACTAACTGTATGCCGAATTCCATCCAAATCCATTCAGTAGTTTTTACGTGGAAGAGTAACAAACATCCATCCATATTTACAAACTTTCGCGGTAATAATATTAGTAGGATAGCTGTCATGGTGGGCCGCCACCAGACACCACTTCACCTCATACCATTTCCGATAACTTCATTTAAATAAAACTTCCATTTCTGACCTTCTGGGCTTCCCATATAAATAATTCAATGCAAATACATACGTGATATGATCATCCACCATGTTGGCCCAAAGCGGGTAAAAGGTTTCAGATGTCTTTATTAACAATGTCCGCAGAGCAGAGATAAACACTTTTGCTAAATAAAAATTACCGAGTCGCGTAGCGATGTTAGAATACTACCACCCCCTCTCTTCCCTTGGGTGTCGTAAAAAGCGACTAACGGACTAAAGACTGCACATACATTCAACAGCATATTGCGGCGTTGGGCTCACCACCTGTCACGCTGAGCACATGTGCAGTCGCTATTTGGTGAAAAGTGGACTATGGTAGAGGACTGCTTTTGCTGTCCTCATTGCCTAGTCTCTGACTAACCCTTAGGGGATAATAGTCGTGATTATATTTTATAAATTATTATATATTATACTTCGTCTGCACAAACACCAACATATCCCGATTTAAAGCGACAAAATTCGAAGATTATTTCTTAGTAGATGTCTACTGTCTGTAAGAACCTAATAATTGCCAATTATCAAATAAGGTTGGGTTAATATACTATAACATTCCTAAGATTTTGTAATTACTCAGTCTGTATGTAAATGGTACTTCGTCCTTAGATATATAAATAGATTGTCAAAGCAAATTGTAGGCTTTCATGTTGTAGCAATTACGGGATTACGGCGGCTCGTGTACCTACGGTTTGTATTATGTGAATCCGCGATTCAGTTGTCAAATTGTAATAAATAGAACTGCAGTTCCTTTGTCATAAATAAAACAGAAAGTTCTATGTATGTCGTTTTCAATTGTATTCGATTCTATGCTAATGTAACGATATAGTTCCGTGTTACGTTAGTTTCAAAGCAAACAATATAAACTTCGTTGCGTCTTAGGCGGCTCTGACTAACCCTTCGGGGATTATAGCCGTGAGTATGTGTATATTATGTATCATCTTCATGTGTTTACATTCTTAAGCTAAGTTTTTCTTAAAATATTTCTTGAAAAAAAGGAATGTTAATACTTACCTACATACATATAATCACGATCAGAGACTAGGCAATGAGGACCGCAAAAGCAGTCCACTGTCATAGTCCACTTTTCACCAAATAGCGACTGCACATGTGCTAAGTGTGGCAGGTGGTGAGCCCATCATCGCCGCTTTATGCTATTGGAAGTATGTGCACTCGTTAGTCCGTTAGTCGACTTTTACGACACCCAAGGGAAGAGAGGGTATTATTTTATATTAATAAAATATTATTAAAAAAAACTTTATCAAGGTCGCCACAAGGAGCAGGCAATAGACCTTTATTATATTGACTTTTTAGCATATAGTTACTATGCCTAGCGGGATAGAGCAACAAACATGAGCTGTCCAACGAAACCGAAATATTTGTGTTTGTAAAGAATGCGTTCAGTGATTTACGTCATGTCGCTTTTCACATTAACATCGATATCGATTATATTAATTACTAATAGTAATAATATTAATTAATAGAACTACAATAGGATGGGATGGGAAAATATTCACAATTTCACGTAAAATCCGAAAAATTCACAAATCCCATATTCTCAGCGTGCTGATGAGTGCTGACAAACAGTAGCCAAAAACAGTTCTGTTACGTCGCAACACGCATCTCTTTTTATCCCACAGTGTTGTAGCTAGTGACATCCAGCTCGCTCAGCCCTATTTGTTACTCTATTCCGTTAGGTATAGTAACTTTATGCTTTTTAGAGTTCTTAATGTCAAGCTGTAGTAAAATGTTTATTGAAAGCGAGTAGATCCGTTTGAAGTGTCTCGCTGGAGGTTTTATTCACTTAATGATATGCACTCATTTTGTTTAATCATCCTTCACACAGGTTTCTGTAACCACATTTTAATCAGTTAGACAATGGAGTCTGCAACCTAATACACCAAGGTTTTCGTATTAAATCCCTCCCTTTTCCCTCCCTTTACCCCCTTTCTCACGTACGGCATTCATGTCAAGATCCAATTAATTGAGGGTGCACCTTCTTTGCCGTAATAATGATGTTATTTTCTTTGTCTAAAAATAATTAAATTTCCTGACGTCAACTTTAAATTCTTATGAATTATCACGAAAGTTTTTACCCAACGTTCATTTCATTTATAAATATATTTGCAATTTTATTGAGCTTTTAAAACTGTGACAGTAATCTAACAAGGGTTACAAATATTTAAAGTTCAGATGAAATAGATGATTGAAAGAACGAACGCCTCGGTGGCCGAGTGGGAAAGATATCCGAATATCCTTGGTTCAATTCTCTGGTCGGGCAAAGCATATTTTATTTGCATAGCCCTGATTGGTGCTCACCAACCAAAAACCCACATTTGGCAATAGTGGTAATTGATCCAATACCTATAATTTGTTGGGATATGACTTGATTAAAATGATGGAGACATTTCCCAGTAGAAGGATAGTTTATAGGCTTCACTTTTTCTTGATGATTGGTGATACAAGCTTGTAATTTTGGCAAACCCCTCTCGACAGTGTTACGTGGAGACGGTGGAGATAGTGACAGCCCTATTGTTGAGTGCAAAACAAGCCATTTGTATTCATGGCGACATCCTTTCTCGGGTTCGGAGGTGCTGGCGCGCAAATCGCAATCTCTCAGCTCCCGTGCGGCCTTGATTCGGTATTGTCGTAAGACATGTCCTCGCGAAATCGACACAGAATCAAACGCCGAAAAAGCGGCAGGGTTTCCGGAAGAACCCTTATACGACTAGGTACCTTCATATTTTGACAACCAAAGAGCAGTTTCTGCATTGCTGCGCTGCAGGATGCAGTAAAATTGCTAAACCTTTTAAGGTACAAAATCGAACGCCGAAAAAGCGGTAGGGATTCCGCACAAACCCTTTATCACTACCGACATAGTTTTATCTACCGCCAAACAGCAGGTTGCATTGCTGTAAGTCCGGTCATAATGATATGAAATGCAGTGAAATTGCAGTAAAATAGAAATTAAACTTTGACGTGACTTTAGCAATACGTGAACAGACACGACAGCTTTACGGTTCTGACACACATAAGCTTCGTTTACTCTCTTTCTAACTATTTCTGGTTTTTGTTCAAAACCACAGACCTATTCAGATGTTTGGTTTGCGTTCAAAACGTATTGTTTCTTCAGAAATGGTCCTGAAACTCATTTTTCCGCAGACATCTCTTTAACAAACTTTCAGTCAAACTTTATTTCCTTATCCCTCGGGTACCCTTTCCTTTTTTGTAATAAAAAAGTTGCTCCGGTATATAGCCAATTACCATGCCCGTTATGGCGACTCACTTAGATAAGACGGTAGTAGCCTGCCAGGCAGACTTAGAAAATTTACTAACTCTTCCTGTAATCAAATCATGAATAATACAATATGGTATTATTTACTTTATTGAGAACAATGGTGTAATCAGCATGAAACTTAGTTTTGTTTTTGTTTTATGCTACGTATCTTAAGCCTTGTTCGCACTAGGCGAGTAATGTAGTCGAAGTGCGAGTGCATTGCTATTTTTTTTTTATAATCAGTCCGGCAAATGACTGCGATTTATCTGATGTTAAATGAAAATCCGCTTCACCTGATGTTAGATGTAGTCAAAGCGCGAAGACAACTGGGTGCAGCGTATTTTTTACATACTCTCGATGTATGTTTAAACATATAAATACCGTGTCGCCTAGCGGTGAAACAATACTACCACCCTCTCACTTCCCTCGGGTGTCGTAAAAGGCGACTAACGGACTAAAGACTCCACATACTTCCAACAGCATATAACGGCGATGGGCTCACCACTTGTCACGCTGAGGGGTGGATCTCACAAAAATATATTTTTTTTATCTTCCACGGGAGTTTCTCTATAAAATCAATCTTTTGTGATACATTCTATAGTCTACCTTACTGACAGCTTTTTACAAGTATTTGGAGCATGTTATCTCTTGTAGATTTTGAGTAATCAAGAAAATTTTATTTATTGCCGTGAATGTAATGACATCTACAGGAGTGTAATGACATTTTCATATTGCAGTATAGGAATGAAGGTATTTAGTGGCAATAGGTAGGTATTATGAATACATGTAGGTGTTAATTCTTGTAATTATCTTATTTATCTTATAAGGATTATACAAACTTAATAAAAAAAAGTAACTATCAATACTTCGTATTCAATAAAAAAATTAAAAATAACTATAGTAAGTACCTAAGTAAGTAGGTACTTAATATTAAAAGTCAGTTTGAATAACTATAACAATATATTTTTAGGCATTATTATAATAATACGTACGATTTCGTCGGATAGGCCGATCAGTTTCAGTCTCATCAGGAGACCATGCTCAGGGTTAATGCAAGATAACTACGCCGCCGTAAGGTTCTACGTCCTCTAAAATCTACTCAAAGATAAACTCAAACACAAATACTACTCAAAACATAATATATTGAAAGATAAATTAAAAACAAAAAAAACTCGAACTCGAATCAAAAATACAACTCGAAACAAAAATACAACTCGAAACAAAAATACAACACGAAACAAAAATAAACAACAATATACATCGTAGAATTAACAAGGCTTTGATTTTTATAGTAGCAGAACAGTAACAATACTTTATCTGTTAGATATAATACGTAACAATTATGTATTAACTGCAATATAAAAAAGCAAGGAATAATTAGGTGCTAATTAGGAACATAAATTATAACTTTGATTTACATTTACCCAATAAAAAATATTCCAAATCCGTGGCATCTTCGAAATCAAGAGAATTTTTAATTCGTAAAGTACTTAGTTTCAAAATCACCTTAAGTACTTTAAGTTCGTAATCTGATTATAAAATAAAAAAATAATCTTAAACTAAATAGTAGGCTTTTTATTTCTTTGGCTTTTGAACGTAATGACTAAGAGCGTAATGACAAGACGAGCAATGTTAAATTATAATTTTTGCTAAATAAGAAGTTAATAGGTAAAACGCCACACATTTATCGTTGGGCACCAGGGTCTAATAAATGCATAAATTAGAATTTACTTATGGTTGATCCTTTTACTGTTATACGTTCAAACGGAATGACATAAAGTAGTGACAAAATGCTGCGAACGAAAGTTGGTTAAAAAAATATCAATATCAAACGTCTTTCTCTCAGTAATTACAGTCGACGAATGAAGGCAGGCCGGTGGGCGGGTGTTTAGTGAGGTTTCGGCAGGTCACGGCACGATCAAACACAAATTTAAAAATTTTCAAAAGTCGAAATGTCATCGTGAACTGAATGACGGATTTTCGGTGACAAAACTTTGAATTGAATTATTTTCCAAAATATTAATTATTTTTAATTATTATATCTATTAACGTAATGGGACATTCATCAAGTCACAGTGATTTTTTTATTTTTTGGTCCTAGTAGTAGTAGTTTTTTTTATAATTATGTTATTCTAAGGAGCCCAGTTGGCTTCAAGCGTCTGAATGACATTTTGCATAGTTTTTTATGCTTATTTTTTTAAAGAGTAATAAAACACATGTAATTCTTTCTTACCTAGTTAGTATAATCGTGTACTCATTATTTGCAGTTAAAATTAATTAAGAAAAACTGAAATTCTATAAATAATCAACGGTAGATTGTTGATAACGAATGTGTAGGATCCACCCTGAGACACGTGCAGTCGCTATTTAGTGAAAAGTGGACTATGGCAGAGGACTGCTTTTGCGGTCCTCATTGCCTAGTCTCTGACTAACCCTTCGGGGATAATAGTCGTGATTATATGTATGTATAAATACATATTAATAGAAACTCTCTACATCACTTTAAGAGTAAGAAACGCGGCGTAGTAAATGAGACGATGTTAATTAGCGAGCGTTGTGGCAGCGCGTCACGGCTCGTCTCGGTCGACGCGCGGCTGTTTGTCAGCCCGTCACGTGTGCTGGATTTATAGCCAACAGTTAAGGAGACGTCGCGGGGCAAGCCTTGCACGGAATTGCCCCGAATTGCCCCGGGCGACGTGCAGATTTGGGGCATGTCGTATTGTCAGCCTGCCTTTTAATTAGAACAGTGTTGTTACGTTGTTTAGTTTAGAAGAGCATTGATATACTTACTAATAAGAGTACAAAATTACATACATACACTCAAGAGTAGTGTCCTTTAAGGCCCTTCGTACACAAGGCTACGCAAATCTCCGATACTAATGTTTTATATATAGGCAAGGATATTTCTCCACCTCAGAAACAAATTTAATATTAAATATTAAATTTGTTTCTGAGGTGGAGAAATATTAAATTTTAAGTAGTAGCAAAGATCTCGACTGGCAGGTAGCGCGCGACTGGCGCGATGCGAGTCGCGAGACAAACGTCGGCGACGCGACTAGAGTACAAACCTCAGTGGATTTGTATGGCGGTGGTCGCTTGGAGACTAAAATCGTCGAGTATCGGAGATTTGCGTAGCCTTGTGTACGAAGGGGCTAAGGGTTTGTCAGAGTCAAGGCAATGATGCCCGTAAAATCAGGCATCTGCCATAGTAATTTAACCTTTCACTAAATAACAACTGTGCTGTTGTGCCGTTGTCGCACAACAGAGTTAAGGGGGGTTATGCGGTCAGCAAATATTCCGAGCCCTCGCGGGTGTTGCGCGGTGCGGGGTCCGCGGTACTTCGTAAGCGCCATTCACATTTTTATCAAAGAGTTAATAAAATTTTTTAGTTTTTTGGAAATCCAAAACAGTCACAAATCGAAAAGGTAAATACCAATGTGTTTGTGATTTTATATGGATTATTATTGTAAAACACAGTCGTAATGTAGAGGTAACTTCAGGATTTTTTTCTATCAAGCAAAATGTTTCCAATCGTGTTTTAGAAACAGTCCTCCCATCATCACACGTTCTGTAATACATATTAAAAATTTCAGTACGTATAATCTAAATTTTTTTGAATAACAAACAGCTAATAGTAAACAGCCAATTTTTCCCGCCTAACCCCCTTTAATTTACCTTTTCCGTGGTTTGTTGCCTTTTACAACAACCAAGGGAAGAGATAGATGGGTTTGTAGTATTTTTTTAATGAGTAGGTATCTGATTAAAAAAAAACAGTTTTACGGTAAATAATACAAGTAGCAAAAGGAGAAACAAAAATCCAATGACACTTATTTTTAGGAAGGAGACAACCGAATTTGCAAAAATGTCATGAAAGTGTTATTTATCAGGCACATTGCACAACCGCCTCTTGCTACAAAATGGTAAATAGTGAGATAGGTACACTTTTAAACTTTTGCGTTCCATTATGCACACATATTTAAACATGTTCAATCCGGTCGTGGTCACGAGATGACTGAGTTTCTGAGAGTTTTGCTGAGAGAGTCAGCCCGGGATCACGGCCGGTGCAACTCAGTCGAAACGTCGGCTATAAAAGGTATGCGTAGGATGTCTTTACTAAGTAGTTTTGTAGTTTAATTCTTTTTAAATATGTGTAAACGATAAAAAGTTTTATAGTAGATTTCCTACTGAAACAAATAGCACAATATTTTGCGCTACATATGCAAACAAGTGCACTGTTCCGAACGAGCTTCGTGGCCAACATTGTTAGTCATGTCACGTGTGCGCTCATTTAACTGATTTTAACTCCAGGCGCTAGACAAGATGTCGTGTGTAATTACGTGAGCGCGCCATATGTACAGTACCTACTTGAAGATAAATAATGGGCACGGAAAACATCGGAAACAATCGTAAAAAATTACAAAAACAATTTTAAAAATGCAATCTATTTAAAAAAAACACTCCTT
Source organism: Scoparia ambigualis (assembly GCA_963921215.1). NCBI lineage: Eukaryota > Metazoa > Arthropoda > Insecta > Lepidoptera > Crambidae > Scoparia > Scoparia ambigualis. The sequence goes on from OY992520.1 coordinate 22,669,614, forward strand.
ATTTCAACTTTATCGCAAACAAATGAATATTAATGTTTTTTTTTTCTCAGAGGTGAAAACTTTAAAGATTTGATGAAGCAATGTTGACTAAAACATAAGCATCAAGAACTGACAAATTTAGACGGGAGAAAACCCGACCTCGGTAGCCAAGTGATTAAGGCACCCTCCCGGAATGCGGAAGGTGCATGGTTCGATTCCCGCCTGAGGTTGTCGTCTTTTTTCAGTGTTTAAAAAGTTTACTTAGATGAATATTAATAATTTCCAAGAAAAAGCCAATTAGTTGCAAGTCGTGCAAGCGGCGCAGCCATGCCCATTATTTACCTTGAAGCCCATTATCTACCTATACTGTATTATTTGCATTCAAAACTATTTATAGGTAGGTACATTTTTAGTTAGAGACTGAGCTCGCTTCTAAAAACAATAGATGCTATTTTAGCACACCACACCATAGTATGTTTAATCTTAATAGCCTTTACACCACAACATTGTATCCACATATCCACATAGATTGTACTGCCTCACTGCTAGGCAAAGGCCTCCATTATTGAAATCATTGGCCTAACCTTTAAACTGCGGCCTAACCTTTTAACTGATCAGTGCTCAATAAATAGAATTTCTATTGTATCTAATGGTGCCCGCCGCCTTAACCGTGATAACAATTCCGGGAAATGCATCAAAAATCTGTAACACACTTTACCTGCCTTGGGTGTTAAACACAAGACCTTCGAATTTCCTGCCATTGAAGCGTATACTAAAAAGTGAAACACCACCCGAACAAAATAATGTGTAGTAAGTAATTAATATTCACATGTAATGTGACGCACCTCTATACAACTTTAAAGACGCTATAGACTCGTATTAGATTTTTATTACCACTGCTCATCTTTAACTTAGTATTTGTTAAGAGAACACAGACAATGTGTGACACTCTCTTCCCTTGGGTGTCGTATAAGGCGACTAACGGACTAAAGACTGCACGTACATCTATAGAGCGGCGATGGGCTCACCACTTGTCACGTTGAGCACATATGATAATAGTCGTGATTCTAAATATGTATGTATGTAACATTTTCTCATAAGCCGCTACGCAGCTCACAATCGCCTTCGTAATTCGTCACTAGCAGTTTATATCAGTCACATCTGCATCTGAATTCGTAGCCCAATATGCCGCACGAATGTGCAAGATTTTGTACAAACTCCCCGAGCAAATGTACGCACTTAGTAAACATTTATTCAGCAATCTACTCGCGTATAAGTTTTGTATTATTTTATCCTGATGCTTTGGACTCTTTGCAGTGCTAGGGGGACGAAGTGTGTACTGTGGTTGCTAATCGGTGATGGAAAATAGCATGCAGGCGCTTGCAAGTCCATGGCTATCACTGCCACGTTACCGACCCTCTGAAACCACTACAATTCTTCTTTGAAGAACCTCATACTGAAGTCCTATAGAAAGATCTGGGCTTGAAACTCATTCTATAACCAAAGTGTTCGCAGAAGGACTTTCTTCGGAAACTGTGGAATTTTTAACATTCTTTGTATCTAGGTATGTATTTCTCGTCAATATTCAAAAATAATAATCTTGAGACGAGATGAGGATTGAAAAATTGGTTAACATCAAAACCATTCCGTGTGCCGGGTTCATTTTGAGATGAGCTGATGAATAATCATGTTTTTACTAAGCCCACTATTGAACAGGGCACAGCCTTAGTACTATTATTTATTCTGTGGCACAGCGCTTAACATGCTAAGCTGAATACATTGTAAACATGTTTAATTATAAATCTCTTTGAACACTTTTTCATCTCATGTGATCTTGAAACTTCATTAAGGTGTTAATTATTGGCTACGCTCTCGAGCGGAATATTTTCATATGCACGTTGTTATGAATAATGAACTAAGTTATCGCGTTCAAACATATGGTGGATTCAAAAATTAAAGTAAAATGTTTTGAAACTACACAAAGAAAAAATTTCATAATTATGAAAACACGAGTACTTTAGTATGTACATTATTCAAAGTTATTGAATTATGTAGTTAATTATAAAAAAGCTAATAAACTATTTATTAAACAACAGTAAAAGGAGAACAAAAACAACATAACTTAACTATACACAAAAAAACAATAAATAAAAAGAAAAGAACTACTCCCTTATAAATAAAAAATTTAAACTAATTCGCCTGTTCGAGGCAAGGTAAGGTACCCAAAAGACTAGCGGCATTGCCTTTTTGTATGGCTAGACTTATCCGCTGAGCGAAAAAATTGCCAGCCTTCTGGTCTCCCGTTGCTTCAAACAGGCGTGTGGATATATTGTTTTTAATAACTTAGCATTTGGTCCCTATGGGCCCATTGTCTCTACTCCGAAGGGGAGGAAAAAGTTACTTATTATTTTATTAAACTATTAATTAACATATTTTCTACTGCTGGGCAAAGTACTACACGTTAACATCATTGAAATAGGTATCGCTACAATTGTTGAATATTGGAATAATTGCCGCCATGTGGAATAGAGGCTAACTAAAGGAATATTAGAATACTACCAACACTCTCTCCCCTTGGGTGTCGTAAAAAGCAACCAACCAACATCATTCAACAGCATAGAGCGGCGTGTGCTCACCACCTATCACGCTGAACACATGTGCAGTTGTTATTATATTATATATATATATATTAGTAAAACGTGGAGTGTGGTGGCAGTGCTTTTGCGGTCCTCACTGTCTAGTCTCTGACTAACATTTTAGGGAAGTCGTTAAATTAAATACTTACAGTAATTTGTAGATTTTGAATAAATGACAAACTCAGCGAACCCCATTTTGCATTAGAAGTAGTTCTCTATCATCCCAACTTGACGACCTCCTTGGTCGAGTGGTTTGTACACCGGTTTTCATGGTGTCGCCATCTCTGAGGTCCCGGGTTCGATCCCCGGTCGGGTAAATTATGAAATTATTGTTTTTCTAGATTGTCTCGGGTCTGAGTGTTTTCAATGTAAAATAAGTATGTATTTATGTATTTTAAGTACGTTTATCCGTTGTCTAGTAACCATTTAACGAATTTCATAACAAAGCTTCTCTTGGTCTAGATAATTGGTGTGAGTGTAGGAAAGTATATTATTTGTTTTTATAACTCTCTTTAAGCTATAGGTCATAATACTCAAGAACTCATCGCACACTTTTAGTTAATGAAAAGTAGATGGGACAGTCGCGAAGACTTCCTAAACACTATGAAGACGTGACTAATGTGATTACTCTGCCACCAGCGTCGCCTTTCAATAGTACGTTTCATTAAATTGAACTTCTGACTCTTGACATTCAGTGCTACACCGTCTTCGTTTAGGAAAACTACAGCTTTTTAGGCTAGGTGTTAGTGAAAAATTAACTTAACACGTTTTTAGAATTCATTTTTGGAGTAGTAAACAGTAAAATTAAAATCTGCGTAAATTGTGAAACATTGTTGAGGCTTTATTCTGTAGAATATACCTGATGGAAACACGATTTGATAAAGTTGGTTTGATAGAATAAATTTACAAAGTTACATATTTTTGTGTCATTTTATCTTCTTCTTATGTGATTTGATATTGTGAGTTATTTACCAAAATGAAGTTCATAGATAACTTGAGGGATTATAATCGATCTTTTTTTTTAACTGCATCTATCAATTTTTTTTAATAAAAAACGCGCTTATTCGTGCCCCTTCACTGATATACCCCGTCCCTTACCGTCGTACCGTCGAGAGAGCGAGAGAGAAGCGCTCGAAATACCTCCCCCTAAAACTACTTAGTCACTAAACACTAATTTTATATTTTTACCTAAGTACATTAAACATACATACCCACATCTCATCTCAAATTGGCAATCATTAAAATATTATTATTTTGTATTTTCATTGATGCCTATTTTTTTTTGTCTTCGAGAATTTTTTTTTTTTCACTGCTACTCGGCTACTTCCTAGAGCGATTTGCGACGTGATTTGCTATTTCTCTGTTTATTGCGTCCTTTATAGGTATTATTGTTGAATAAGGCTGCAGTACTTTCTTGTTTCTAGCGCGTTAACGCAATGAGCTAGAAAATGGTTTGACGCGTTTCATGCTAGGCCAATCTCCCCTGATGTTGAATGAAAATGTGTTGAATTGTGAAACATCCTTAACTAAAAAGAACCCAAGAGTGAAGTTCAACCCTGGTCATGAAGCATGCAATTGTACCGATATGTCTAATTTCAGAGAGCCAGAAATAATTATATATGTAAAAGCTTTAATTTGTGTTTGCAATATAGCAACTTGGCAAGAAGCTACGGATTGTATAAACCAAGAGGCAAGATCACAAAGGTCAACTATTTAATAAAACCAAACTTAATGCTACAAAAACAATGGAAAAATTGTCCTAAAATGGTTCAATACATATTTTGTAAATACCCGGAAAAGCACGTGACTGTGTGTGCCCCTGGGCGGTTCCGACCGGGACTTGACTATGTATAGTCACCAGTTGCGATAGAGTCGCGTAATTAACTAACTGATCGCGATTCGTAAAATATATAAATAAATCTTTCCTACAATCACACCAATTATCTAGCCCAAGAGAAGCTTCGAAGAAACTCGTTAAATGGTTACTAGACAACGGATAAACATACTTAAAATACTTAAATACATACTTATTATACATAGAAAACACCCAGACCCGAGACAAATTAGAAAAACAATAATTCCTAAATTGACCCGACCGAGGATCGAACCCGGGACCTCAGAGATGGCGACACCATGAAAACCGGTATACAAACCACTCGACCAGGAGGTCGTCAAAAATATATCAAATCGTATTTTTGCTAACAACAATCCCTATAAACATTTTATATGCAACAGAGTGGTAAAAGAGTGGAATAAGCTGCCAGATGATGTTGTCTTAGCCTTCAACATCAACCAATTTAAAAATAGACTAGATATATATTTAAAAAACATAAGATTATAATACTTAAAGTATATTACGATAATCAGGATACCGGCTAGCATTTATATTACATTTAAATGTATGTTTGAATGATTACGATTAATTTCTTACCTACTTACTACTTACGATGAATTTAAGTTTAATAGGTTCACTGTCAAAAAAATTTAACAATAGGTTAATCAATTGTAATGTATGATCCATAATTATGTGGTCTGCGGGACAGTGAACTGGATATGATACCTAATATTACGCAACACCAACCGTTCGCTGCCTTCTTAGTCAGGCTGAGGTCACGAATATGAATAATTCTCCAATCTCTGTGTTTATGCGTTCTGCCCTGGAGACAATTGTGACGACCCGTGAACTATAATACATTGCCGGTATGTACAAATCTACGAATTTCGTAAAAAACTGACGAGTGGGAAGGAGGAGGAGGTACATATATACATACATATATACATAATACATACATAATACATACATAATACATACATACATACATACATACATACATACATACATACATACATAATACATAAATAAAACATACATACATACATACAAACATATATAGATTCACGATTATTATCCCCAGTGTTAGTCAGAGACTAGGAAATGTGGACCGCAGCAGAAGTCCTCTACCACAGTCCACGTTTCACCAAACTACAACTGCACATGTGCGCAGCCTGATAGGTGGTGAGTCTATGCTATTGGATATTATGTGCAGTGCAGTCTTTACGTTATTCGCCCACCCAAAGGAAGTTGGTAATATTCTATCACCTAATCAGCCACCACCACACAGCACCAAAAACTGTTACAAAATCAAAAATTAAAATCAAAATTTCTTTATTCAGTAAGCTATTACTACTAATTTAAGTTTAAATTTACTTCTCTGTATGGATGATGGATTTGCACTAGGGAATGGAATCCGGATCTCGTGGGATCCCCATCTCGCGAGATCTCGTGTCATTTTTCGAGATCAATCCCGAAGCATAATATGACGAGATCTCATTCGAGATTGACGAGATTGGGCAGCGGTAGTCAGCGACAGCAACGCTATTCACGCAAAGGATTTAAATTTACGTGCTGCTGCAAAAACCAAGATGACTCTTCAAGAGGAATTAAATGAGAATCTAAAAGCATCTAAAAGCCCTTTTTTGTGTGTTTGTAGTTCAGATAGGCCACTGATAAAGAAAGAAATAGATTTGTAAGAGTGTGGGGGAACAAGAGGTAGCTTTTTACAGATCGCTTATAATAGCATACTAACGCTGGTGCCAACCGCTGTCGAGTCAGAGACGGCATTTTCAGCTGCTGGGTACATAGCGACTGACTAAGATGCCGTTTATCAGACAACACTCTCAACACTCTTTGTTTTTTAAGAACCTAAATCCAAAATGACCCCTAGAATTTAGAATTTTTTGTCCTCATTGGACTGACGACAGTGTTATTAATTTTATTATATTTATCACAAATTGTTTGATTTCAAAATAATACATGTATACATTAAATAACTTAACTGTAAGTAAGTTAGATATACTTTTGTATTTTATTAACCTCATAATTACTACCAAGCAGTTTTCAACGCTTTTTAAACGAATTGTGCAATGTTTTTTCGAAAACTACTCGAGATCTCGAAAATACCGAGATCTCGCGAGATTGTCATTTCTAATCTCGCGAGATCTCGAATTTGCAATCTCGACTCGAGATTGCATTCCCTAATGGGGACCCACCCACTTACCCATTCAGGACGTATCTTTTAGCTGGAGAAGAACGGGCGCAAGAAGCTCCACAGCATTTTAATACAAGTTCAAATAAATAAGTATTGACGTCAATAAACACATGAGATCTAAGGGGCTTCTCTCTAAGGGCATCCGAAACTTCGTTAGCCCGTAATTCGTTGTACAATGCAAGTGCTCTGTTGTTTTTTCTTCACTAGCGAGTGGCGCAGTACATGCACACAGCCGTGTACGACGCATTACGGGCAGACGAAGTCTCGGGAGTTTCAGAGAGGAGGCCTCTGATCTGGCTTTATTATTGATGTACATCTTGACGCTAATTCACTTTCTATTTAAGTGGCACATTGCGTGTGCCGAACGAGGGGGTTTATTTCGGCGCAGGCTATGAGTATAAATTACGTCGATATGTTTCGCACGTAAATCAATTACCACGGGAAAGGTCAGGAGACGCTCTGTCCACGTTATTGGTGGAACGATATTTATGCGACGGCAGTTATGGCGTTATTAGTAAGTGATTTACCGATAACAAAGACGTACGTGACATAACATTGGTACTAAACTATGTTTTAGCGGAACATAACAATATTCGCACTTTATTAAGTGACACCCTGGAAAGCATGTAAGCTACTTATATTTAAAACTGAAAATGATTTTTTTTTAATTAGCTTATTACCTGGTTTACAATGATGTTGCATTAAAATAGTAAGTCCTCATGTTTAACTAGAGTGTCATGCAATTAATGGTCGATAGATGTAGGTAACAAAAATTAGTAACAAGTTTAGATGTCAAACACAAAGTAATAACAATGAAGCCCCAATAAACATAGCATTATGTAGTATTAATGTGAAGAACAAACAACATCATGTGAACAAGAACATCATGTGAAGAAGAAAGTACAATCACAAAATTATTCATGGTTACAATATTATGTTAATTATTGTCTGATATTCTATGATCTAATAAATTAGTATATAATTAAAAAGCCAATTGTACAAAAAATAAAATTATAATAGATCAAATATCATCATTATTCTTAAATTGATTAATAACATTTATCTTTATTATAGAAATTTTGCATTCACAATGCTATATATAGCATAAAATGATTACTAGAAAAAAAATGCAAAATTTCAAAAATAAAGATAATTATAAGCAATCACGTCTTTACCGATTGTTAAATACTTGCAATAATATTTCTTTCGACTGTGAGGGTAGGTAAACCTTCACAGTGTCGTAATACCGCTGGCTCGCAGCGTAAATAATCAACAAGAATTCAACAAGTCTTCTGGGATATCGGTAGCTTAGCGGTTAGAGCAGTGGACCGGCAATCCAAAGGTCATGGGTTCGAATCCCATTCGAGCTTCCTGAGACTGGTTGATTTTTTTCTAGTAAACATTTTATCCTAATAACATTTACTTAGTAATCAGTTGCTGAGCTGTGTTGTAGCGCTCATTAAAATAACACTACTGAGCCATATCTTCCCTTGGATGTCGTAAAAGGCGACTATCATACTAAATATCGCGCACATGCCTACATCCAACAGCATAGAACAGCACACCACCTACGCTGAGCAGTCGTAGTTGTTGGTAAAACGAGGATTATGGAAGGAGAAGAAGAAGGAAGGAAGAAGACTGTCTTTGCGGTCCTTATCGCCTAATCTCCGACTATTTATTTATTTATTTGTTAACATCAACAAGATAAACATTAAAATCATTTAAAAGAACAGTTAATCATTCCAAATGTAATCTTAATTATACATGACACGTTAGCAATAGGGTTGCCACCCGTACTCTAAAATAGAGTATTGTCCTCTTTTTCACGTAGGTGTAGGTACTCTATAATCTACGACACCAATAAAGTACGCTAAAATACTCTATTTACGTCAAACTATTTACGTAAAAGACAAATATTTGTTAAATGTCGCAAAGAACAACAAAAAACATGTTTTTAAGGACAAATTCTAAAAAATTTTTGTTCTAACAAAATGAAAAAAATACTTTATTTGTACTAAAAAAAATGGCAACCCTAGTTAGCAATAAAAACAATCAAACAAAATAAAAAATAGAAAATTAGCAAAGTCGCGTAAGATTACGTAGAGAAATTAATATACATTTATTAGATAATTAAATTTTGAAGTTTGTAAAATGTCAAAAATATCATTAATATATCAATCAAACGATAAAACATTCTAATAGAAAAACAGTACTAAATAAAATAATCAAAAGACTAAAATTACTTTTAAAAATTGAGTGATAATTTTATATTCTTTTAAAGCTAACCAAAGAATCAGAAAAAAATTCTACATCAACTGGATCAGAGACAATCGGTGGCAGCATTCCGCTATTATTATTATTCAGCCAGGCTCGTCCCACTGCTGGGCAAAGGCCTATCCCTACCCTCCATCCACTCTTCACGGCTTAGGGCTGTGACTTGCCACTCCTCCTGATAGTAGTCTAGCTCGCCTCTGACTAAAAGTTTAATATTAAAATTTTCTTTTTTTTTTTTTTCTTTTTATTGTGGCACGCCATAATGGCTTCACTCTGCCTGATGAAAAGCAGCCAGTGAAACCCAAGAAGTGAAAGCGTTCATCACAGCGCTACCACGCTATGCCGAACGCTCACACTATGGCGGCCTGCATAAATGCTTTTTCACGCCCCGCTTAAATAACCCGGGAGAGAAAGAGGAAGGAAACACGTGTGCGGGAAGCGCATTCCTCATACGGGCAGTTCGGCAAAAGAACGATTGTCCAACTTTTTGGTACGTGTCTTGATGGTCAGCACGGTAGGAGGGTGGCTTCTAAGACCTGCACGCGTCGATCTGGAAAGGAAAGGAGAGGGAGGGATGAGGTCAAAGAGCTCCTCAGAGCATTCACCGTTGTAAAGGCGGTAGAAAGCACTAAGGGAAGCAATGTCCCTACGTAGCTGTAACGGCTCCAGACTGGTCGTAACGTCATCGTTACCGATAATACGGACAGCACGTCTTTGCAACCTGTCAAGAGCTTCGAGCAAGTACTTAGCGGATCCGTCCCAAAGATGAGATACTCCACGCAGGAGCGCACCTGAGTCTTATACAAAAGACAACGTTGCTCCAGCGTGAAGAACCGCTTCACCTTGTTCAGGATTCCGAGTTTACGTGAGGCTGTGGTTATAATGCTCTCAATATAGCTCTTCGGGTTGAGGTCGCTGTGTATGTCCATACCTAAGAGACTGAGACCAGTCTGGATGGGTAATAGGTTGCTCTGGAAGGAGGATTGGGGGAGAAATGCGGACGTTTTAGCAGTGACAGCGCAGACCTGTGTTTTTTTGGCATTGAACTGGACCAGGTTATCAGAGCCCCATTTATAAATGCGGTCTAACTCCTCGTCCAATTCAAAGACAATCTTCCGTCTCGACTCCACTACATTGGCCTGCTTTGCCGCAGCGTGACCCAAATAACGCCGATGTACTGTACTGTCGTCTGCATAGCAATAAATGTTACCCAAGGATGGGCGATATTATAGAACCCTGCGGCACTCCGGCGTTCACCTGCAGAAACTATGAGGCACTGCTTTCGCAGAGTACCGAATGCTGCGCTCATGCAGGAACCCGGCGACCCAATCGCATAGGCGAGGTGGCAAGCCGTATGACGAAAGCTTGGAGAGAAGCGAACGATGCCAAACTCGATCGAAAGCTTTGGAGATGTCCAGGCTAACAGCCAGTGCTCCTCCGTGCTTGTCCATTGCTTCACCCCACAGGTGTGTTATGAACGCCAGGAGATCACCCGTTGATCGTTTCGGTCTGAACCCGTATTGTCGATCATGAATCAGGGAGTGATCTTCTAGGTAGCGAATGAGTTGCCTGTTTATGATTCGCTCAAAAACCTTGCAAAGGACAGAGGTGACAGCAATAGATCGATAGTTGGCTGGGTCGGACCTATCCCCTTTTTTGGGGACCGGCTGGACGTTCGCCTTTCTCCAAGCCTCCGGCATAATTCCAGTAGAGTACGAGGTGGTATAGGCGTATCAGTACTGGAGACAACTCGGGAGCACATTTTAAGGACGACTGCCGGTATACCGTCAGGACCGCTAGTCTTCCGCACATCAAGTGACTGCAGCACGGCACGGACGTCACGTTGTCTGATTTGGACGTCAGGCATTGAGGAACCACAGTGAGGGATGGTAGGTGGTTCCGCGCCGCAGTCATCGACACGCGAATTCGCCGCAAAGAGCTTCGCTAAGAGGTTAGCCTTGTCTAGCGGCCGATGGGCCAACGAGCCATCAGGGTACCGCAGTGGGGGCAGAGAAGGCGCGCAAAAGTTCACACATCATTCACACTTGATTTAATGACACCCTATAGAAATATAAAGAATGTGCGGTTAGGCATGCAAAATCGTTTCTCTTATACGTTGCCATAACAAGTGGGCTGTATCTAAATCCTCTGAGGGATATAAAAATGTAATCCACACCAAGGTACTTTATGACGTACCTTAAAGTTGTGCATCTAAAAAGTTTAGTAATGAGGCGATGGCGTCAATGTTAAAAAAAAGATAAAATTGTTTTTAGCCTTTCTTTTATCTTTCGTCCTTCAAACGAGGCGTGAAGAGGCACTTTGTGAGCCGGCAGTGAGGGTGACTGATGCTACTCTACTCTCTGACGCTGCATCAGTTGTCCTCGCTGGACTCCACTCCATTAGGTGGAGTGAAAAAAAATATTTTATTTTGGCCTGCAAAAGTCCTCTCGCAGTAGCATGTCGACCCATTGGGTTCTTTTTGTACAAAAGGTTGACCTCTCGCAGTAGCACGTCGATTCATTGGGATTTTTTTGTACAAAAGGTTGACATTTTAGCCGAATTTTTTGCCTTTACATCATCTCTACGTCATCCTCTACATCATCATCATCTATTGACGGCCGGGTGGTTGAGTGGTCAGCGACCGTGACTGCGAAACCCACGGTCCCGGGTTCGAATCCCGGTAGGGGTAAATTCTTTTTGTAATGAGCACGACCGTTTGTGACCGAGTTATGGATGTTTATTAGTATCACAATAATTCAGGCTACGCCTTGTTTGGGGCTGAATGTTTGGTGTAATAGTTGTCAAAGGACATAATTTATTTTGGTACTAAAATAAAAGAAAAATTAACTGCAACAATTCATATACTTCCTTGTCCAAGAGACTAAATGCTATCATTCTGTATATATTTTAGATTTTTAATTACCTCTGTAAAAGAATACTGTATTTTGATAAGTTTTGTACGTTTCTGAACGAATGTTCCGGTTTTTTTATGTTAACGAACGCAGGGTTATTAAGTAGGTAAGTCTATGAGGTCTATAGTAATTTAGAAACGCTAACATTAGACCCAGTTAACTTTTTCGCACTTAAAGTATATAACAACGATACACACAAATAACACAACGAACGCGCGGCCGGGAATCGTCTGGCGGCTGACAGTCTGACATCTGTCTACGATGCGAATTGACATATAAAACGTCAAACAAGCGTTACTTTTTTATTTTTAATAACATAAAGTGTCACAATCCGAATATAATGTTGCCATTTTTGAGTAAAAATAAATGTTGGTAACATAAAAAACCGAGGTCTTTAAATTAATAAAACGGTCATAAATATGTTGGTAATAATATATTCTTCAAGTATTTATACATTGGCGTCAAGTTAAAAGACTTTAGTACCAAACCCCATAGTAAAAAAATTAGACTCCGGGGTATGTTGGACCAATTGTCAGAATGTCCAAGGTGACATCATGTACGAATGATAGTTAGTCAATATGTACAAGTGTCAGAATGTCCAAGAAGTCATAACGTCCAGATGTTATAATGACCGTTGGTCAATTTATATATAGATTTATTTGTATAAGTATTTTTAACCCACTTCTATGCATTGACTTCTCTCTGTTTATTACAATCGCTAGCCATTGAAGTACTATAACTAGAGATGATACCGCAAACAAAGTTTTTACGCATTGAGTTCCGGCTGATGCCCTCAAGATTGTGAGTGATCCAAGCGATGGTAGACAAAGAGCAAATCAGTGCGCAAAAAATTGCTTCGCAGAGTCGTTTCTAGCCACTCAGTCTTGGAATTTAAATGTCAAAAAATAATGACAGCAGGTGCGCCATATTTTTTTTGAATTTGCGGATGACGTCACAATTCCCGCCTTTTGCAAAAAAAATATTACTCTAAAATCAAACCATATTTTTTCGTTCTGTAAACAACAATATACTAACTAATATATTACCTATCCATCAGGTATCAAAATAAAGTGATGATTGCAACAGTTTATTTTTCCTTTAGTATTTCTCTAAAAATCACTCGGAAATCGGTAACATACCTACGGACTTTACATGCTTTATCTAGTAGTAATAAAGATGTATTTCTTACAACTTATTATCTAAATAAGATCATTATATACTCAATAATCATTTCTAATAAAAAAAACAGTACTTACATTAGATAAATCCAATAAAAATAGCACACAAAACTCAGTGCCTTATTCACTCCGACACAGAAATTGGCGCAACTGTCAACGTCGAATTTGACAGAATCGAGCACAGACTATGCGATATTTTGCAATCACGATGCATAAAATGTACCACAGAACCGAAATAATCGACCTTGTTCATACTAAAGTAGTCTGTAAGTCTATGAAAACACGGTACAAAGTCAAGTGAGAGAGAGCGGTCTCATGCGACCGCTTGGGGTTTGACGGAATGGCGCGAACTGTCAGTGCGGTCTCATGCGACCGCTTGGGCACAGTATGTGGCTTGGGGGCTGAGAGGCTAGTTATAATACCTCAATGGTGCTAGACTGTTTCTCGTGCAACCCCTTACAACTTGCAACGTCTTAAATATTATCGACTCATCTGGCCAGTTGACTCTACTAACAAGATAAAATACATATACATATAATCACGACTATTATCCCCTAAGGGTTAGTCAGAGACTACGCAATAAGGACAACAAAAGCAGTCCTCTACCATAGTCCATTTCACCAAATTGCGACTGCATATGTGCTCAGCGTGACAGGTGGTGAGCCCATCGCCGCTCTATGCTGTAGGATGTATGTGCAGTCTTTAGTCCGTTAGTCGCCTTTTACGACACCCAAGGAAAGAGAGGTGGCAGTATTCTTTCACCGCTACGTGACACGGTTAACTCACTAATCTCACTAACATTTTAAAAACAATTTTATGAATTATTGTTATAACTAATATACTTAAGACGGTAGATAATAAAAGCTTCACATTAGAAGCTTGGATGGGTGACAAAATAAAAAATAATACTTTCTGAGACCGGTGGCTAGCCGCTAGACCATAAAGACAGGAAATTCTTAAGCTGAAGCCACATCTTCTTGTATAAAAAATTTTGTTTTATGTGAAATAACTTCGGCCGACTGTACATACCTACCTACCCTTAACATTATGCGTTAGGTCACTAGCCGAGTTCGTAAAGACCGCAGCCTTAATTGCGCCTTCAGTAGAACTTGCGTCTCCAAACGACTCGAGACCTTCACATCAACTCAACTTTAACGACGCCATAAAATAAAAGGAAACTCTCTCAATGAAACGTACAGTCAGCCACGAATACGTCTTAACAACATTGTTTTTTTTAATCTAATTACATTTTATAAATCTTTTAGATTACTTAGACCTTTAAGATAAAAACCGGTTTTTTTTTGTTTCATATTTTGTGTCTTGAAAATATCTCCAAATGTCAGGCTCAAGTAGGGCTTGTAACAGTGTCCGAAATCACGAACACTAACAGTATATGAACATAATATTGTGTAATGACAACATATACGTCTCAAATTGCACGTCTGTCCGTCATCTCTGTCTGCAGACACAACTAATGTTTGATTATATTGATATTTGAGATGTGCCTTTGATGCGCTGACTAATGAGGGCTTATGAACTAACTTCCGCTAGCGTTACAGGCAACTCAGTTATCAGTGATATCTAAGTGAGTAGTGAGTATAATATTAAGGCAGTTGGAATCAATATTTATGTTTAGTAAAGGTGAAAAATGTACCCTAAACTAACAATCATGTATGAAGAACGTTATCCTCTCGTCTGTGAGAAAATATACTATTTTTTATTATTCTGGTATGGGAAAGCGCTTGGCCTTCATCTCACCTGATGGTAGGTAAGTGACGATAAGGCCGAAGGAAGCGCGCTTCACCCGGAATCCTCAACCACTGAGGAACTGGCTATCTTATCTCTATTGTCGGAACACAACAATGCTATATTGTAATGCTATATAAACATCGTTGCTATGGCGACAGACTTAGATAAGATGGTGGTAGCTAGCCAAGCGGACTTAACAGCCCTACCACCAACCAAACCGAGCACACAAAGATGTACCCCCTGCTGGGAATCGAACCCGGGACATCTGGGTGTGAGACCGGTGGCTTAGCCACTAGACCACAGAGACGGTTAAAACTAGCAATTAAATTACTATTGTGTCTGGCTTTACAGCAGTTGAAAGATAATAAGTGTAAGTGACTAAAGGATGTGTGTCAGACTCAGGACTGCAGCAGATGGAAAGCCTAACCCTTCGAGGAGCGGGCGTGTATGTAAAGAAGAAAAGAAAAGAAGCAAAGGATTCTTCTCAGCATAAAGCCACGACAGGGCTGTGACGCTGATTTTAAGAAGAAACCTTTTCAAAAACAAAATCACAAAACACGCACTGCTGCGCACGCACATCATAAAAATTAAAACTAAGTATAGCTTAACACAAAATGAACCGTGACCTTCATTAAAACATTATATTAAATTATAAATGAAAAATAAATAAGGAAAGGAGCCTTTTTCCCTGAAGTATGATAAAATAGGTTGATAATAATAATAGTACATAATCAGCCTATAAACGTCCCACAGGTGGGCACAGGCCTCCCACGTGGACAATAGCACGTGAAGATATAATAGTACATCTACCTAAAACGTTTGCCTAACACAAACAACAGCTTTCAAATTATACTTCCAGTGTTTAAAAAAAACGTCTTGTTGAGAGTATTCCCTTTTTTATTACCAACTGTACAATGTTCGGCGCCGGCACCAATCAAGGAACTAGAACGTACCATGTGTTCCAGTATCCGTGCCGTGCTGCGAATACTCGTCTAATTTATTGCCGTGTACCCTAACAGTACGGTTGGCTACACGGGGTTGGCTACACGGCGGTTGGCTACAAAAGTTAATACTTTATTACCATGTCCCATGTCCCCTTGTCTGTCACGACGACTCCTAGAGGTTGCTAATTATTGAATTGAAATCATCGGACTACTAGACGGAGGGAGGGCTTTCATCCCTATGTTGTTGTTGTTTTCCACCCGCCCGGACGAAGCGATTTGCTTCTAGTTTCCTTATTAGGACAGCTAGGATGTGGAATGACCTCCCTGCGGCTGTTTTCCCTGAACGCTACAACTTGGGCGTCTTTAAGGCCAGAGTAAACAGGCATTTACTGACTGCGCGTGCTCCATCTTCGTCCTCATCATCACTTTCCATCAGGTGAAATCGAGGGCAAACGCGCAATCAGTCTCCAAAAAAAAAATTCTTTTGTGTCTTATTTAACGACAGTCTACCGCATGTCATACCAACCATATCTACTCATATATACTCGTATAATGGTTGCACGAGCGCCAGCGTACCATACAAACTTCAAAATGTTACAAACCAATGAGTCAGTTTTTATGAAAAATGGATGCTAAAGTAAAATACATTTATCTTTGCTGAGTTATTGCGATTTAAATTCCACTTTAGAAAGTTTAAAATCGCAATAACTCAGCTAATTAAACGTTTTTGTAAATGCTTTCAAGATTTCTGTATGTTAATAAAGCATGCAAACTTTCATTAAAATTAGTTTGTAACTTTTTGAAGTCGGTAGTTTACATGGGAAACAAAAATGCGTAAACCTTCTTAACTACAAAGGACTGACTAACTACTGATCTGAGCTAAGTTTTTAATTGTGTGATTTTGTATTTTTTCCTACAGTCGAAATGTTAAAATCAGATAGCTGAGACACGATTAAAGACATTATATATATTATGTCGTAAAGCAGAATCAAGCCGTCAATATGCCTAACACACTAAATTCTAATAATTTTCTTTTAAACCTACCACCGTTACTTAATGTATGAAAAACTGGCGAGATTCACACGTTTAAAAGCGTACCTAGTAAAAGTCACCAAATAGTAAAATAGTTAATTATTTATTGTTTTAATCCTCGACTAATTCAGTTTTAACTATTTAACCCTTTGCGTAAGTAAGGGCTCGTTACAATTAATGTACAATGGGCAATTCTCTAAAAAGGCAAAAAACAGTCGCGTACTTTGAATTAATTTCCTTAAAAGGGTCAATTTGAATACGGCTTATTTCCCTAGAGTCTCTGTGAAGGACAATATTTATGAGTACCTACCAATATTGACTAACATAAAATAACTTTATTTAAATAAATTTTGTAAACGGTGTCAAATCGGTTCAGTGTCTAAATAGTCACCGGTGACTTCGAATACAAATTGGTACAAGCAATGTGAGAATTTGGACACCGGTTCAAAGTTCCTGGTTTTCTAACTACATCGTACTAATATTATAAACGCGTAAGTTTGTAAGTATGGATGGATGTTTGTTACTCATTCACGTTTAAACTACTGAATGGATTTGGATGAAATTCGGCACACAGATAGTATATAACCTGGATTAACACATAGAATACTTTTTATCCCGATATTCCCACGGGAACGGGAACCACACGAGTGAAACCGCGAGCGGCCGCTAGTACATACATTTAATCACTACTATTATCCCCGAAGGGTTAGTCAAAGACTAGGCAATGAGGACCGCAAAAGCATCTGCCATAGTCCACTTTTCACCAAATAGCGACTGCGAGTGCTCAGCGTGACAGGTGGTGAGCCCATCGTCGCTCTATGCTGTTAGATGTATTTGCAGTCTTTAGTCCGTTAGTCGCCTTTTACGACGCCCAAAAGAAAAGAGGGGGTGGTAGTACTTCTTTCGCGACACGGTTATCTCTAACTAAAGAAAAGATCGCTACACGTTTCCACGCCTACACTAGCGGAAAACACAAAAAGTCTTACGGAGTTGGCGGTATCAAAACATATTTTATGAAAAAATCTTTGTCTGCCTCATAACTTCTTTTGACAATCTATTTTTAACCTTTGCCAAAAAAGAAGGGTATTTAAGCTCATAGCATAAATGGAATAGATATTTTTACAGCATTTAAATGTACATACTTCCAAATTGTATGGAATCACTTTACTTGCAAAGAGGTTTTTAGCGTCAGAGATTAAAAATAGACGCCCTCGATCGAAACTGAGAAGTACCAAATCATACGGCCGTCTGCGACGTCTACAAGACGCTTTATTAGTTATTAATTATCTTTTGTTTAATTTAAAATCCAATAAATAGGCACAAGCATAAATAGGCACCGGAGGCTATAATCATCAAGTAAATATTGAAGTACCATTCAGTGTACACCCCCATGTTTGAATGGTGCTTTTGAACAAAGTACTTGGAACTTCTGAATTGGAACTAGAACTTTAGAAAATCGGCTTTTCACCTGTAACGATGGAAGTTGCCTTTTCATAACTTCGGTGTCTACTTAAAAACAAAAACGACGCTCGAGCTTTTGCAACAACTATGATTCAATTTGACAAATGTTTCGTTTTCACTCTTGAGTATTAACTTTATCATCAGCCTATAAACGTCCTGCTGCTGGACACAGGCCTCCCACGTGGACAATAGCACGTGGGGATATTGGGCCATAACCCACCACGCTGGCCCGGGTTGGTGGGTTTTAACGACTGCCATCTTACGACAACAACCGGGACCAACGGCTTAACGTGCCTTCCGAAGCACGGAGGAGTTCGAGAAGTTTTTTTAATTGGTCACCCATCTAGCGACCCGGCATTGCGAAAGTTGTTTATCGGGCAAGATCGCAAGCCGAACGCGCTAACGAACTAAGTAGTTTTAACTTAAAATACTTAAATTTTAAAATCTTGTGGATATAACAAAAAGAAAACATTGCATACCTACCACAGACCAATAAGTGGTCTGTGATACCTACTTATGTACGCTCACTACATTAGTAATCCTCTAAGAGTAAGTCAAGGATTTAAACAAGAAGACCATAAAGAAAGTTAGTGAAAAGTAAGTACGTGTCTCCAAATAACAATTGCACATGGTCTTAGCGTGATACGTGGTGAGTCCAAGGCCCAGAGGTCTCAGGTTCGATTCCCAGCGAGGGGTAGAAGTTTGTACTTGGTTTGGATGGTGGTTATGTGAAGTTTGTAACATAGCAATAGACGAGTGATAGATAACGAAGTCAGATGTAGACCATAAAATGATTCTCCTTTCTCCACACCAAAAAAAAGATTTTCACTTTTATCTAAAAAAGCTTGATAGATATAACAGAAACACTCCGAAAACATAATCCAAAATACAATTAAAAGCATTGATTGAATCAAACAATTAGACCAAAAGTTCTGACCCGCTAATAGTTAGTCAGGGATTGGTTTTTGATCAAACGGACGCATCCCATATCACAGTCAGACACTCGGCGCGGGCAGGCTCGTTGATTAAATAGTTCCCACAGATCGTATTTCGCCTCAAAAAGTTAGAATAAACGAAGTTACGTAGCCTATATAAGGTGAATGCTAGAAACCGCAAGAAACTTCAAGGGCTGGTCAGGTCAAGTGTTTTAAACATGACAAAAATTGCAAAAAACGAATTCGTGTTTTTATTTTCATTTTTAAATAAATAATTTATTTTGTTAATTTTAATTCGATAGTCTTTGAGTATCTAATTTATTTTAAAGCAATAACATAAGAAAAATAAAGCGAAAAACAATTAAAAATAACGATTTTTAACAACGCGCGGGCAACGGCCGGCCGGCCGACCGTCTGTTGACCCGTTCGCGTCAGCTGGGCGAGAAGTACCTCTTCTGGAGACCATTTTTGTCACGTTTAAAACACTTGACCTGACCAGCCCTTGAAGTTTCTTGCGGTTTCTAGCAATCACCTTATATACAGTCTCACTGCTGGAACAGCAGTGAGACTCTAGCATAAAACTGAAATAAAATAAAAATGCTTTTTATTACATAAAAGAGCTACATTCATTGTTAGATACTAGTAGTCCCCAAACTAGGTAATCCTGTCTATGGGGTAAGTTTATAAAAATCAAATCATTGCTATAATTTCTATCGTTATAAATTTATGATTATTGGCCTATCAACTGCGGCCGCGCACTGATCAGTGCTCAATTGTTAGAAATTCTATTGTGTCTACTCAGAGTACAGAATATTCTAAGTGGGAGTAGTGACGCCGCGTTCTAAATGTTAATGTAAAAATACTAAACGTTCGAAAATTTGTTGGATTATTGATAAAACTGTTTAAATATAAAATAATATGACTATTAAAGGTATAAAAATGGACGGAGCAATTTTTCTTATTACATAATTAAGCAAAAATCAAAAAAATATAAATGTTTAAAATGGAAAATTTGTTGGATTACTAAACAAAGCTATGTATTTAATGATATAAAAACATATTAAAAAATAAAAATGGACGGAGCAATTTTTCAGTAGAAGTTATAGTGGAAAATGTTAAAAGTTAACATTTGGGGTCCTCTAAGATGGAAAAAATGTTGGATTCTTTGACACACTTATTCTAACTAGTACATACGTACGTATACCGAAATAATTTTAGCCTGAGGAAATATTCACAGAGAGTTAAAAGCGATTTTCATGTTTTGGTAAAAATACCTTAGCGCTCCTGTACACGACGCCGCCGCCGCCGCCGCGGCGTCCTGTACAGGACTTCTCGTAACAAATTTTGTTGGATTATTGTAAATCTTTAATCTGTATTACCTAACTTCATCACATGCCAAATTTCAGAGGCAGAGGAACTTTTCGGGTTACAAAAGCCCCGTTGATTGGGCTAGTTACCCGGGCTGTGCATCAAAAAAATCTGAATCACTGCCCGACCTGGGATGAGTTCTCGCAAGTTTCCTTCTCGTACTTCCATACCGCATCCCACACTCTCATCCATCACCATTCACTCTTTAACGGTGGGTGTTCAGTTTTGTAGAGTCCATAAGCTATCTATATTTATTCATCCATTGTGCTGTTGTTTTCTATCTTGTTCTTATATCTATGTTTTGGGGTAAAT
Organism: Scoparia ambigualis; assembly: GCA_963921215.1. Lineage (NCBI taxonomy): Eukaryota > Metazoa > Arthropoda > Insecta > Lepidoptera > Crambidae > Scoparia > Scoparia ambigualis. The sequence goes on from OY992520.1 coordinate 22,690,443, forward strand.
GAGTTTTACTCTTACATTTATTTTAATTCACATGCTATCTTATTGCCTTTGTTAACAGAGAGGAGACAATACCAGATTCAAACCAGTTTTAACTTTAGACAATGTTTCTATATAAGGCGACTCGGGGCATAAAAAATAAGCTACGGAACCACATTCTATCCGGCGAACAGTAGCGTCGCAAACGAACACAGTAAATGATAGACAAATCAACCATGAGCTGACACGTTTCTATCTCGAAGCGACCATTAATATTGATTATGATACAACTAAATCGAGCGTACGCACTAAGTGGTTACATATTTTCCTTCAACTTTACCTATTCATCATTAGACGCGTTGGAAAACATCAATTTCGTTGTCCTCACTGTATCTACATCGCTGCGAGCTCCGAAAGATTGCTGATCATTTTTCTCCGCTTCCATTAGTAGCCATCGGTCGGGGAGATGGATCCTCGGGCCGCACAAACATAAACAAACTAATGGCGGTGGTCAGTGACAAAGAACGCCCCATCACGGCCCTGAGCCGAATCAATACGTACGTATGCGTAGCATAGTATCCGTTGTACCCTGAATCCGGCCTACGGCGATATGCGATTGATATCTGTTCTGACAGTCTTTAGGTCGGCATCATATCCTCGTTTTAACGTAAAGGCAAGAGCTGTCATTCTATAAATGTTGTGCTTTAAAGTTGTTACGGTGGCAGTAAATCAATTAACCTTTGTAAATGTTTAACTATGTTAGAGCTGTTTGTGAAAGCTTAAATTCGTTATAAGATATTTTACATTTGTTTTAAAGATTGTTGTCCATTTAAAAAGGTAACAGAGTATCTAACAATTTTAGCCATCAAAAGCATACTTGTAAAAAAAACAAGTCTCGCAATCGCAAGTCAGTTCTTCTACCGTAAAAAGTTGTGAGATCCATGTAATATCAAGTCGGTTGACTTGGCCATCGCATGATAAAACAATGTATCTCACAAGTAATACATATATTATTATATAAAATTAGATTGTTTAGTGTGATTGCCAAGTCAACCGACTTGATATTACATGGATCTCATAACATTTTACGGTAGAAGAACTGAGTTGCGAGTTTTGGTTTTTTTACAAGTATGTTTTTGATGGCATCTCATTTCTTTATGTAGATAAACCTACATTTATTTTCCAGTACCTTCTACTTCTTGAATACCAACAACGGATAGTCCATTAGGTATAGTATAGTATACATAGGTACACCGATTCATTCGCTGCAAATATAACTTTATAATCCTATATATTTATATAGGATTACAAAGTTATATATGCAGTTGGTTGGTACCCACCAACCCGCATTGGGCCAGCGTGGTGGGTTATGGCCCAATATCCCCACGTGCTACTGTCCACGTGGGAGGCCTGTGCCCAGTAGTGGGACGTTAATAGGCTGATGATGATGATGGTGTATCTAGAAAACTGGACCAAAATTGCAATTTTAGTTTTTCCTTGATTTAAACACTAAACACTAATTGTATTTTAAATTTGAAGCTTCTATGTTTGCTAGGAGTGCTTCAGAGTTTTGATGAGCAGTCAGTCAGTGAGTGACAAAATTAAGAAACTTTGACTAGGTAGTTATAATTCTTAAAGTACTGGTTCAAATTGAATGAAATTTGAAATATACCGTGTTTATACAATGGTTACTGGTTAATGAAAATTCAGGCTTCTAGTTTAGTCCACAACGAATTTATAGTGGGTCGAAAATGGCCTGACCTGCTTCGAGAAAAGGATGGTATGGCCGTGCCGCTTTTTTCGCTCGACTTGGCGGGGGCACTGCCGTGCCCCCAGATGATGAGCTCAGCTGCTGTAAAAACCAAACAATAAAAATTCAATTATTAGTAACCTTATATGGGCGTGTTCGTGACAGACAAGGGGTCATGTTTAACAGATAAATTACAAACGCAGTTACAGTACCTACCTACAGTAACAGTAGGTAGGTAACAAACAACAACAAGTTGTAACAACTTACAACTGTTGTAATAAAAAAACATACGATTGTTCTTGCGGTATTGCGTTCTTCTTATCGAGTTCTTACAGATAACGAAACTTTGAAAAAAAATGTCTACCTCAGGCGGGATATTTTTTTCAACGTTTCGTTTCGTTAATCTTTGAGTTTATTTGAACGTTTTTAACGCAAATAATCAAATATTTCGAGTTCTTACAGTTTTCTTTGTTTAACCTGTATCTGCACACACTCGTAGGTAGTCAGAAAGAGTTTGTCACATTTGTCAGATCGTACAAATTGGATTGGTTCGTCAGCTAGACAGTCTAGTCTGCTGCCAGTGACCATCACTCCAATAGGGTCCTTTGAGAGAGTATGCCTACAGCTACACTGATATGCGCTTACTATGATTAAAGTCGGGCGTCAACGCCTTTGTGCGGCCAAGCATTGTCTGCACGTAACCTGGTCTAGCGATCAAAGGAGACCGCAGCCTATGACGACCTGCAATAATTATTCCGTTAATTCAAGCGGCGCGGCGCACCGAATAGTTTCCGATGCGTATGTTTAATTATGATAGTGCGTATGTTAGACTAGTCAGTTAACGATGATTTCAATCATAGAATAATAACGCATAGAACGATAATCTCGTATTAGAAAACTGTCATGGCGTGAGGCAAGAAAAAAATGGATGTATGAGTAAGTTACGCGTAGTATCTCGGCGACACGCACACAAGTGTACAAGTAATGTTGCTAGAGGAATCAGGTTTGCCCCAAAAGTAAGGAAATTGAAACTGTTGATAGATAGATAAGTTTAGATTATTAGTACTGACGCGGGCCGTTTCGGTACCAAGCCAGTATGGCTTGGTTTTACTGGCCTCATTTATATTTTCATTTTAGTGTACAGGCTGTACCCTATGTTTGTCTCTGCACCATACAACGGTTGACTGGTAGAAAATGCCTAAAGCATTAAGGCCTTTGTACAAACGTGCATAAAGTTTTAAATAAATAAAATAAATAAAAACATAGTATCTTATTGTTTCTATAATACAAAGTCAAAAGAAATTAACATTAGGGAGCAAAACAGCCATGCTCAAGTGGGACGGGGTGGGTCACGTTAGTCGATGCAACCCGAGAACGGGCACACACCATCACGCCTTGGGTGCCTGAGGACGGGAGGCGTGGGCGGGGACGACCGCGGAAACGTTGGCGAGACGATCTCGATGCCTTTGTGGGAAACTGGTGGGAAAGCGCCAAGGACAAAAAACACTTTACAACTTAAAAAGTAATTTACCGAAAACTCTTCAGTGGTAGATAAGACTTGAGTTCAATGATGTAGGGCTTTGCCCAGCAGAAAGACCGTATTAAATATGGCTGTCGCAGTCATATAATAAAAAACAGAGATTTGGTCAACTCCCTAATTGATTTGATCAAATCACGAGGACGATTTTATCATTTCCCTAAACAAATCTAGGGATTTGAACACCACTAGAACATAAATTGCCCTACTCCTGTAGGTCACGTGATCTTGAATTTCGAGGTTATTTTTTTTTATTAGACAACAGAAATACTAGCTGCCCTACTCCTGTAGGTCACATGCTTTTAGTCATTTCACGGAACTAGTTCTGGTATTTGTTTAGGGAAATGATAAAATCGTGTTGTTATTTTAACATCCTCGTGATTTGATCAAATCATTTAGGGAATTGACCAAATCTCTGTTTTTATCATATCCCTGCGACATGGCTATGCTTATACTTACTTACTCTATAGGTACTTTACGTTACCAGACGATTTTACTAAAATTACAGTCATACTTTCGGAGTACAGCGTTTAAAGGAGTGAGATGCCGTGAAATCCCTAAATCGATTCCCTGAAAGGTATATTGACAGGCCTGGGTCAATATTGAACGAAAATATTAATTTTCACAGTTGTTTACCCCGAGCGGAACTTAAATTAATTCTGGAAGACGCAGACTTCAATACACAGGATATTGGATTTGACTTTCATGAAAAGTGTTATTAGTACCTATAGCCTATACAAAAACATCTTGGAACGTGACTAACCAACTTATTACTTTTTTGAAGAAAACTTGTTTTATGTAACTTATGGTAGTGGTTTTTTACCAACATAGGTACTCTATTTAGATTTCATTTTAATACTTGTATTATTTAATTACTTTCAGTATATCTGTTTATTCGTGAGTGATAAACTAACTCGTATGTGATAACAAACCTAAAGAAAAGCTCTCTCTCTCTCTCTTCTGGTCTGTGTCCTAAATCAAGAAGAATTAAATAGAATAGAATAATCCTTTATTACTGGTTTTCTGAGACTCGAATAAGGTAGTGATAGCTAGCCGGGCGGACTGAGAGAAAGCCATATCTTTTACTAATTATTCTTAGCACATTATAAACACCCGCTGGACATCGAACCTGGAACCTCTGGGTTTGAGAACGGGTAGACTATCCACAAGATCATAGTGCTAAAGAGATTTCATAACAACAAAAAGCCTGACTGTTTTATTTATATAAACAACTTTCCTGTGCCTAAAATTTTACTATTTCACAAACGGCTAAAACGTTCAAGTTTCGTTAAACTGCTTAGTGAAATTGTGTCGACAGACATTTTTCGCTTTGGTTCTTCTCAAATTGCTATTAATCTGTCTGCAAAATGCCTGCAGTTAAATCTTTGCTCTAAAAGGCTATATCTAAAGCGAATCTAGAATATAAAAAAAATAGTTATTGAGAAATTGTATACTTTTAATACTCTTCTTTCAAAACTTATTTATTTATTTTTCCACGCTGAAATACAGTCTGTAATTAATTGACGGAAAAGTCTACAATTCAGTTCATTTAAGTAAAAGTAAGTTTTAATGCGCAGGTCTATTTTTGTTTAAAGCAGTAAAATTTATGTTATCAGAGTTGGTACAAGTGTAAATCATAAAAATATTCTTTGATATTTTATTGAACTCAGAAACTCGGAAGAAAAACTGTAAAGAAGAGGCACTTTACGACTACGTACGTCTCTTCTGCTGCACCAGTTGTCCTCGCGCCTGGACTTCACTTCCACTTAACATCAGGTGGAGTGGGGTCATTTGCCGGGCTAAAAATAAAAAGAATCTAATCATTCTCACCTTTTATCATTTGGTGAAATGCAAACATATTCTTGACCACTCATTTGACGTTCATCAATTTTATATTGTCTGTACGATCGGGCTTAGAAGTAGCTTTACACTTTAGTTAGTACCATGTATGCTGAGAACGATCGTTACGAGCAAGTTGATGGGATATGCTATATTGTAAGTTGTAAGTTTGTAAATAGATAAATAAAAAAATATTTGATTGGGTGTACTCAGAGTGAGTTGTTTACAAGGGCTGCACTGCTTGTCATTTGCTAAAAATGTAAATAGGTCAGGTTAGAAAATTTTATAAGTGCATGTCAGTACAAGACAGTTTTTTATCTGTAGTTTTTTATCTGTAATGGCATTAAGTTTTGTTTAAATAAATAAATATTTTGTTCGTGCTACTATTATACGGGGTGTTTGGTAAGTTGGTATATAATCTACTTATATCCAAATAAGACTATGTCCAAACAACAACTATTTGTATAGCACCTAAAACCGAAAAAAAAGATCAGCTTTCCCATACATTAGATCAAAAAGTACCTATTTGCAGTTTAGTACGGAACAGCTGATAATTTTTTCGCTTTTTAAGGTTGCTCACATACAAAAAAAAATAGTATTTTTTTGCACTTAGTGTAATGGCCCAGTTGCGAGATTACATACCTGTTAACCAGCACCCTGTATATGATGGCAAGTTAGTATGACATGATACTAAAGTGTAAAGCTATTTCTGAGCCAACTGTACCTGGTCAAAGTGGTGGGGCTGAACATTTTTCGCTTCGTTTGCGTAACCGTCCTGAATTAAAACAGCATCGAACGTTGGATATTAGGAAACGGGCAAATTATCACAATAACGATTTTTGCCAACGTCTGCGTTCAACGTCCCCTCGGTTCGGTTTGATTATCATTAATATACTTAAGTAACGTTAATTAACCAAACGTTTGCGCGTTTCTTCAAATCTATTCCTTTAGATAAAATACATACATACATAAATACACATAATCACGACTATTATCCCCGAAGATTTAGTCAGAGACTATACGCAATGAGGACAGCAAAAGCAGTCCTCTACCATAGTCTACTTTTCACCAAATAGCGACTGCACATGTGCTCAGCGTGACAGGTGGTAAGCCCATCGCCGCCGCCTATTAGAAAAAATAACTAATTTTATGTAGGTAAGCCATCCTAAAATAACGCCGGTTATGTTTTCCAAGATGTTTCTAAATTCGGTCACCCATCCAATGACCCGCTATTGCGAAAGTTGCTTAACTGGCAAGATCGCGAACGGAAAGGCGCCGCGCCATGCTATGGAGCTCCTCCATGACATCATCGATCGCTGTTTTCTAATTGATTGTGAATATTAAAAAAAACTATTAACTTCTACCACACCATTCCGCATTAGGCCAGCATAGTGGGACATGACCCAATCTTGCCATGTACTATGTCCATGTAGGAAGGTCTGGGCCCAATTGGTCCAGTGGGACATTTATAGGTTCCTATAAATGGTAAATAATAAACGAACCGTCTCGCGTGGCGGTGAAAGAATACTACCACCCCCTCTCATCCCTTGGGTGTCGTAAAAGGCGACTAACGGACAAAAAGACTGTACATACATCCAAAAGCATAGAGCGGCGATGGGCTCACCACCTGTCACGCTGAGCACATGTGCAGTCCCATTTGGTGAAAAGTGAACTATGGCAGAGGACTGCTTTTGCGGTCCTCATTGCCTAGTCTCTGACTAACACTTCGGGGACAATAGTCGTGATTTATGAATGTATATGTATAAACAATGCCTCCAGAAAAACCTGCTAAATGTTCAGACAATATCGAGTGAGAGGATGCCAGTAGATGAGGCTGGACTAAAACACAGTATCGTGACTTCTAAAAACGTGGATATCACTAGCATTAATAAAGATTTCTTCCATTAAGCTTATTATAGCCAAACACGCCACACAAACAAACACACACACACGCATACACTCACGCTCATCCCCCCCTCTCATACAAATCATATAACTACACACAATTTAAAACAATAGTATTAGTCTCCTTTTTTTTGTTCATTAATTTTATTTTAGGTTATTTCATTTTCACCCTAAGTAGCACTCACCTACCTCTCATTTTTGTTATTGTTTATGTTTCAAAAAATTTTAATGATTTTTTTTTTAGTAACTTCTAAATGAATAGCCCTCATGGCTCGCCCCATTCTCTCACCTAACAGCTAAGAGAAGTGGGAGTGGCTGAAAACCAGCGCTTACTGGGACATCTTCTTGTGAGCACATGCTGAGCCACCTCCAATTGCTTTCACCTTAAAATATGTGTAACCTTTTTTTTAATGCATAATATGTTACAGTGTTGTTTATTGTTAAGTGTTGCATTATTATTTTTTGTGTGAAAAAGCAATAATTTTTTTTTTCATTTATTCTTTACTAGCGGCCGTTCGCGGTTTCACTCGCGTGGTTCCCGTTCCCGTGGGAATATTGGGATAAAAAGTATCCTATGTGTTAATCCAGGTTATAAACTATCTGTATGCCAAATTTCATCCAAATCCATTTAGTAGTTTTTATGTGAAAGAGTAACAAACATCCACACATACTTACAAACTTTCGCGTTTATAATATCAGTAGGATTCTTTTTTATTACTCGTACCAACCATTACATCTACCACTACATTTGTGTTTGCCAACAGATTACACGCCTTCCTCGGGGCTGCTGGCCGGCATCGCGACGGTCTCGGTGGCGGTGACCGGGCTGGACGCGCGCCCCCTGGCGGTGAAGAAGGTGCGCCCGAAGCCAGCATCGCCCAACCGGCAGGGGCCGCAGCAGTGTCAAGTAAGCTTAACACACACACTTCTTCACATTTTAATATTTCTGGTATAACTAGAGCGATCGCCGTCGAGACTTCTGGCCGGCCGAACGTGAGGCGCTAACTATATAAGGTGACTGCTAGAAACTGCAAGAAACTTCAAGGGCTGGTCAGGTCAAGTGTTTTAAACATGACAAAAATGACAAAAAAGATTGTAGACAAACGTAGATACTAATCGCCCAGCTGACGCGGACGGGTCAACAGACGGGTGGGTCAACGGCCGGCCGCTGCCCGCGCGTTGTAAATAATCGTTAATTCTTTCATTTTATTTTTCTTATGTTATTGCTTTAAAAAAATTAGATACTTAAAGACTATCAAATTAAAATTCATAAAATAAAAAAACACGAATTTCTTTTTTGTCATTTTTCATGTTTAAAGCACTTGACCTGACCAGCCCTTAAAGTTTCTTGCGGTTTCTAGCAGTCGCCTTATAAAGTCATCATCGAGTAACGTTTTTTTTTTAATTGAATGTAGCATTGAGCTTGAGGAGATAGTGGCCTACGAATGGAGTAGGAGTCTAGACTCCTACTGGACATCAAGAGCTCTTGATCGCGAAAAGTGGAAAAAGGAAGGGAGGCCTTTGCCCTGCAGTGGGATGACCATGGCTGAAATGATAACGATGGTTGAAACTCTAATTGGTCTAAGCGACATTTTTGCGATATTGAGATATTTACATATTCGGAATCAGCAAATTTTTCTCCGTCGTTTGAGTCAGGTTTCGAAATTTTTTGACTACTTTTTTGGCGCTTAGCACCCAGAGCAAAACATTTCTAAGCTCATTCTCAATTTTTTTTTAATTTTGTGTCGGATAGATCAATGGATCTATCCGACACAAAATTAAAAAAAATTGAGGACTCGATGACTTAAGCTATTTTGATTTCTCGAACTTTTATAACATGTGTCGATTAAGGCATTTGGCTTTTTCGCCATGGGTGTCATTTTGTTGTTTGGTCTATTTTGCATTAAACCAAAACAATAAGCTTTGTCGTTTAGCTCATTTTGCTTTCAACTACATTAAAAAAACTGTGTCGCTCACAAATATTTTATGGACATTGCACGTTGCTGAATGATGATGGCCTAAGCATCAATATCTACTATAATCTGTAAGGGTTCATTTTGTTTCATGGTGTAGTTCCATTAATGGGTATTTGCATCAAACTACTTCACTCTGGTGCAACACCATCATGTTGCATCGTACTCATTGGGCATATTCAACTTAGTTAACTTCGCTCAATTCAGTTTCTATCGTATTATTTTATTCTAAGTCGATGCTTGAGCCACTATACTTTAGCTATAACGGTACGCATTTGAACCATTTTGCCTTTCTCAAAAACTAACTACATTTGATGCATTTTGGGTTAACCAACATAAATTTTCTAAAATAATACACAATTGCCAACAGTAACAGCTTAAAAACTTCCTTACTTAATTAGGCATACACTGTATTAAATAAATCAACGTGTTTATTTATGATTTTTTTTCTAAAAACAAAAACTTTAACCCGTCCTTCTGCAAGTTTTACAAAATGTCGCTTGGATCAATTAGCCTTTCAACAGCCGATAATAATAATAGCAATGATCTGCACGTGCAACCTGCAACTCCTATTCATAAAGTTGTCTATTACTTCTAAACCTACGGTAGGGATCCTGAAGGTAGGTGACACCACACCAAATCCGCGAAGACTGCTAGTGACACCCATTTTAGCAGCTAGTTCAATCTCAGAAAAAATATTTTTTATACCAAGTAAGTTTTCCAAACGGAACAGGCAAACGAGCCCGCAGCAATCGTGGTCCATTACCTCTAAGAAATCCAAGAAAAAATAGCACAATAACTAAATTCAACACAACGCCAATATATTGCCAGAGTGCCCCTTTTACCAATACCTGGAAAATCCGTCACGATATAGATTTGCCTATAAAGGGCCACCCTTTATTGATTGTGAGGCATTTCAGAATACAATGTTAACCCTAATCAAAATCGTTCGGCGGACCGGCGGCGGACCAATGGCAGGCTTATCCTTTGTTGGTGATGACCCACAAACACCGATCCGATCTCGCCAGTTAAACGTATTTTGATATTCAGCGCAGTCCCCCTTGACACTATTATTGTCCTGTTAACGACGGAAGACAACAAGGTTTTCTGGCACTGCAAATAGTTTATTATGTATTTTTGATATTGAGGATTTGATATTAACGGCATAGTGCGAAGTACCGCCAGTTTTTAATTTTTCCAAAAGCAAGAAGCTATTTTTCCAAAAACAAGAGTAAGTTTTCGGAAGGAAAAACAGCTTCATTGTTTTAAAAAACTACCACTAAAAATTAAACGATTTAATCTAAGGTCTCCTCCAACTTCTTCCAGAAATCAACCTCGCCCCCCAAACCCTACTCTACACTACCAATCAATCCAGAATGCACCCAGGTCAACAAAAAAAATCATTTTCTTTTTATTTTATAAAGGAGAAAACGTATTTTGTATTATTTTCAAGTGTTTTTGATTTTCCATTTGAAACATAAATAAACCGATAAAACAAAATAATGTTTTAACATTATCGAATCGAAGTAACGCGTCTTGATAACCATTTCACGTTGCAAGCATTCGAATATCTACTTAATTGCGGTAAAGGGTGCGAACAATGAATTTCGTAATAAACCTAGCCTTATTACTAAGTTTCCCGAATGAAGTGATGAAGGCACTTCGTGCCATAGTGCCTATACGAAGTTGTTAGGGAAAGGGACGGACTTACGGTAAAAGCCGGTAGTTGGCATCTTTGAATTATGAATATTTAATTAACATTTGCCTGCTACGCCGTAGTCAAAGCAAACAAATATATATTTACATTCGTAACATTTGATTGTTTGCGTTAATAACGCTTAAATAATCTTGAAAAATTTTCAACGTTTTGTTATATTTTTTCATTACTAATGCTGGCTACCAATTTAAAGCCATTATAACTTTTTTTTGTGGATGTTACTTACTGCCCAAATTGTTTTGTATTTTCATTAAGAGTGTTTACGCCAACCGCGGGACTAAAGTTTATAGCTGCAAACCGTATGCCTGAGCCTCTGCGTTTATCGAGTTTATATTCACTTTATTTAAAAAGTGTTATAATTAGATTTCATTATTAACAAGCTTCTTTTGACTTCGTGGCCTTGTACAGGTATAACAAATTGCATTACATAATATTTCGGTACTTCAAAACAGGTCTATGGTTTATACTCATTATAACAATATGTCACATGTATGGAGCACATGAAAAAACCCCTTTGATTAGGCGATTAAATTACACCCACAGTTTCGCCCTTATTAAATTGGGTCAATCGTGAATTCCCCGAAGGAATGAGATGTTTTCCCGAAAGAAAATGTAGCCTAATAGTGAAAAACTCGGTCTGTTCAGCAGATTAAGTACTTACTTCAGAACTTCTTCTTTTGATGCACTTTCCTCAGTGCTAATGTAATGATTTTTAGAATCAGTTCAGTAAGTCCTAAGGCCTATAAAACCTAAAAGCAACATAGTTCACCTTTATATAATAATCGAGTTATCGCAAAAAAAAAATACGAAAACATTTATTTTCTTTATTACTCCGCCATGAGCTATTCAGTACCTACTTAAGTCAACTAGGTATCCATGAAATAATTCAAAAATAATAACGCAGTAAACCCTATATTCGGCCGTTATTCGACGTATTCCGAGAGACTGAGATCAATAAGAGCTTCTATTACACATTCGAGCAATAAAACTATACTCGATGAAAGGAATACAGGGAGTCATAAAAACAGTGGAGAAAGGAAATACAAACACTAAAAGATGCTGAGCGTATCATTTCCGATGTTTTTGCGCGGGGTCATGCGCTCGCAAAAGAAATTGGACTGCGAATACTTAGTGATATTTTCCTCTTTGTGTTCGAATAATCGGCGGGAAAGCGAATCTGCGCTGTTGAATGTAGCTCTCGTGGAAATCTTGGAACCGTGGACGCGACTTGGCAAGCGAGGAGTGCTTATACAGTTTTAGAATAAGTTTTTGTTTTTTTGGAATGAAAGGTTTTGTATAATTTGAAATTAAACCACTATCCGGATCACAGACCAAACGTAGTCCTGGAAAGATTCTTGACGTAGATCTTCTTTTGGTCCTGCCTTTCAAACCCTTTACAGAACCTAAGCAACATACAGGTAATATAGAAGCTAGGAAGAACTTTGTTAGGAACACCGTTGTAGAATAATAAATAGAGAAGATATGTCACTCACACGTACAATTTTAGGAACTAACCTATATATAAGATTTTAATAATAACTAGTTACAATGACATTAGTACCAGAGTAAGCAAACAGAACGTGAAGCCGTGACTTCCAATCAGACTTGGTGTTATAACATGTTTTCATGGTATTTGTCATTTCTACGGTATTAAGTTCGACGATAACAATAAAGTAGACAAACACCCCACAAAAGTGGACAAATAACGACAATCTCCTCCGTACACGGTCTTTGCGAACCGGAATCGGACCGGAACTCTGGTACGGCGCTCTGATGTGAAGGGTCGCTGAAACTAAGGGATAACGCGGTATCACAACAACTGTATGAAAACATCTCATAATTCAGATTACAATGGACACCTAAAACAATTGTCCTGTAGTATTATTTTATTTTGTAGACAAGGTCAATGATGCAGCCATGTTTTGTATCTAGATGTTTAATGGACCTATTAGACCTGAATATCCTGTAACAGTTTGGAATAACTTGTATCAAACACCTTTATTCTTAAATGTAAGTCTCTAAATAGAGAGAAGTTAACTGTAAAACGATCAACATAGCATAGCTTAGCCAGACCGCTGAACCTAGAACTTTGAAATTTTGCAGATTTTAGGGACCCCTGCCCTATAATGACATAGGCAAAAGATGGGCTGCGTTTTTGGAAATTTCCTTGAAATCACGGAATACGATACGGGTTATACTCGCCACGCGAGTGTTTGATTATTGCGGCGCGCCATTTTTTATGGTTTTTGAGGTGGATAGTCAAATCTTCCCTATATGAGTTACTGAGTAAGAAATGATTTTATAGTGTTAATGAATTTATTATGTGCAAAATTTGAATACTATTTTTAATTATAACAATTTTAATTATTTTCTTTAATTTTTATTGATTTTTGTTTCATGCTGTTTTGTTATTTTACTTTATTTAATTGATGTAATTTGGTTTTTTTTTCATTTGATTATTGTTTTATTTTATTTTATTTTATTGATTGTAATTTTTAATACTTCTCTCTCTCTATATTTGCATACCAATTTTTGGTTAAGTATGAGATGCTAAATGGATGTAAGAACTTGTTCCTACCATATTTAATGCAATAAAGAGTTATTCTATTCTATTCTTTATTCTAATTATTTAGCCATGTTTTGTAGAAATACATTTACATACATACTGTTGTGGAGTAATTCTTGATGTGGAATAAAACTCTTGATGATGTTGACTATAAAATGTGTAATTTTGCTGGTACAATACAATGCATGAAAAAACGAATCTTGTTTCGAACATGAGAACAAAAGGAATGGCCGTTGCTGGAAAAGTTTACTCCCGACTAGCGATTCCCTGTGCCATCGCTCTGTCGCCGCTGTGCGTTCCGTTTCACGGTGATGTTGTTGTACATATTATTATAATGACGACGATTATCCCCGAAGGACTAGTCCGAGACTGGTCAATGAGGATAGCAAAAGCAGTCCTCTACCATAGTCCACTTTTTACCAATAGCGACAGCATTGGTAAAACATTTGAAAAACTATTACAAAAGTTTATTCCGAAGAAAAGCCATGATGGATGGATGGAGGGAGTGGCTGTTCAGGTGATGGCTGATAGAAGAGAATGGAAGGCAAAAACATGCGCCAACCCCAAGTAAACTGGAACAGGGCAGAATGAAGAAAAATAAAAAGCAGCCTTTGTTGAATTTAATCACCGTAAAAAAGATATTTTTGCTTGCAAAACTTGCAATTGCAACGTTATACAAGCTCAAAATACATTTTTTAAACCTTTGCCACATTGTGACAGTGTACAAGCTACTAAGCTAAAGCTTCTGTTATTGAAACCAAAAACATAATCTGTAAGTACCACGTGTATCTGTGAGGACAAGGGCGCAGCGTAACGAACGTCCAATAGTCTCCAAGGCAATTTGGCTCACATGACGTATTCGTGCAATTTTAGAGCGCGGCCGAGCGATTCTCAGATACCGCTAATCGCGCGACCTAATAGCCGGGTCCTCGCCAATTAAGGCTTATTGATGTCTCCCGCACATCTTCGGACGACCCTCGTCTCGCCCCAACCCCATCTCCATTGCTAATAATTAATCAAGCCATTAAAGGAGAACTCTGATATTTTCGTAATAAGTCGCCGCTTAGGGATGTATAATTGTATTTATGTAGTATAGTTGAGGTGAAAAACTTTTTTTACTTATTAACTTGCGTTGTAACGAGATTCATTTCAGTGTATGTTCGCGAAACCTCTAGGAAACAATATTATGTACATTTTATATTACTTATTTGTTTTAATATTTCTTTTGGTTAGTGTTTCAGTTTTATATTATGTAAATATGAACATGTTGATATAAAAAAATAAAAAATAATGCAGAGACCATTGATGGCGGTCTAGTGAAGTAATAAATGATTCTGTCTTCCACTTACTTTTGTTATGCTATATAAAAAACTCTGAGTTACTGTACTAAGTAGAATTCTAAATTTGCAGTATAGCCCTGTTGCTTTGACACATGATTTCGCTCATCAAAATTAATTAGAACTCGACTAAGCCATTTTGCCAATCTGGAGATTGCTCCAAACACATCTGAGAGCAAATTATGACAGATTCTTATTTCATTTAACGATTCGTGACTTGAAAACAGAGCTCTAACGCGCCGCGAATGCTTAATGCTGTTTGACTTTTTACCAGGGGCGGAATAAGGAGCTCAGATAAAGTTTTGTATTTGTTTTACAAATAAGTTATGTTTACACACAGGTAGTACACTTCACCCGAAATCCTCAACTTCGGCACTGGCTGTGTTATGTATTATCTTAACTGACGAAACGCAACAAAGCTTCTAACAATGCTGCTATAGGCGTAAATATGAAGTCAGGTAGACTTAAAACAAGCACTAGTAGTATAGTAGCAGTACACTTAAAACAAGCACTAGAGTTTAGTAGCACCATAATAGTAGTATAGTAGTATTGCCTATATACGGTTCCACTTCTGGGCAAATGCCTCCATCACTGAAATCAAGTATTCGCTGCAATTGATGGGTACACCCTATATAAGGCGACTGCTAGAAACCGCTAGAAACTTCAAGGGCTGGTCATGTTTTAAACATGACAAAAATGACAAAAAAGTCGTGCTTTTTTCATTTTTAATTAAATAACTCATTTTGTGAATTTAAATTAGATGTCTTTGAGTATCTAATTTATTTTTAATAATAAAATGAATAACAATTAAAAATAACAATTATTTACAACGCGCGGGCAGCGGCCGGTCGTTCACACAACCGTCTGTTGACCCGTCCGCGTCAGCCGGGCGATAAGTACTTGTAATAAGACCCCATTTATTTTCCTATTACGAAATGTGCGTATTTTTTATGTTATTGCTTTTTGCTTTAAATTAGATACTCAAAGACTATCCAATTAAATTTCGCAAAATGAATTATTTAATTAAAAATGAAAAAGTACGAATTGCTTTTTTGTTATATTTATCATGTTTAAAACACTTGACCTGACCAGCCCTTGAAGTTTCTTGCGGTTTCTAGCAGTCATCTTATATAATGGGATACACCCTCACGAAGTACAATAATATATACTTCCCGCTGGGAATCGAATCTAGAACTCTGGGTCTGAGATCAGTGGGCCGACCACTACACCACAGAGGTGATTTCATCACGCCACAAACTATAATTTCAAGCGGTTAATGCACTTGCATTGATCTCGAACTTTGTTGTATTTATTCTTTAATATTAATTTTCTGTTATAGTTCAGGAAGACTTCCGTATCGCGCAATGTGCTGGATATACTTACGCTTTAAAAAGATGCTAGTGCTCGTTGCCGAGCCCTTAGTTCGGCACTGCCCTATACAACTTTATTGTTTACTGTACTTCAGCCGTTGCTCCGAGCCTCGGAATAATTTCAAAAGAGTCCCCATTCATCGCGCTGTGTAACTTTCGAGCGTTTTACATAAATTAAAGCAAGCACAATGTTCAATTGTTTCAAACCAGAAATTGATTAATGTATCATTCCGCGGGATAATGGATATTAAATTGTCAGAAGTTTTGTTTATTAACCTCTGATGTAGGTAAACCATGACAATGGAAGGAAGAGATACGATTATGTTAATATTGTATGTTATAATAATATGTCTTAAAAGTATATTTGGTTGGTGGTAGGGCTGTTAAGTCCGCCTGGCTAGCTACCACCATCTTATCTAAGTCTGTCGCCATAACAACGATGTTTATAGCATTGTTGTGTTCCGGCAGTTTGAGATAAGATAGTCCGTTCCTCAGTGGTTGAGGATTCCGGGTGAAGCGCGCTTCCACCTTCGGCCTTATAGACACTTACCATCAGGTGAGATGAACGCCAAGCGCTTACCCGTTGCCAATTAAAAAAAAATCTGTTTAAATAATTTGAGTGTCTTCTTGACACACGATGGTCAAATATTTAGTAATGTTGTACTATGTATGTTCACTTCACTTAAATATACCAGAAATAGAAATGTGAAGTAGAATTATTCCATTTCAGTATAGAAGTGATAGATAACATAATTATTATTGTCACCACTCCCTCTCTTCCTTAATTTTCAAAAAAAGATGCATAATTTCTGAAAAATATATATTTTTATTTAAGTCAGTCAAGCAGAAAATTCTCAAAATTAAAAGAATCATAGCTCGAAAACTACAAACAATCGCGGAACCTACATGGGGTATTTTTGGGTACACCTAGATGCAAGGTATCCAAAAAAATATTTTGTCACCGTTTAGGCCACCCTGTATAATATAGCCATCGATTTATGCTTAATAAAGGAAGTTAATAAACCGTGTCGTGTAGCGGTGAAAGAACCACCACCCTCTCTCTTCCCTTGAATGTTGCAAAAGGCGACTAACGGACTAAAGACTGCACATACATCCAACAGCATAGAGCGGTGATGGGCTCACCGCTTATCACGCTGGACACATGTGCAGTCGCTTTTCGGTGAAACCATACAATAACTATGGCAGAATACTGCTTTTGCGGTCCTCGTCGCCTGGTTTCTTCGGGGATAATAGTCGTGATTTTATGTATGTATAATTATCATATCACACATCATCATCCTACTAATATTTTAAAAGCGAAAGTTTGTGTGTATGTTTGTTACTCTTTCACGTAAAAACTACTGGATTGATTTGGATGAAATTCGCCATACAGATAGTTTACAACCTGGATTAACACATAGAATACTTTTTATCCCGATATTACCACGGAAACGGGAACCACGCGGGTGAAACCGCGAGCGGCCGCTAGTATTTAATAATAACGATATGGCAATTGATTTATGCTCAACATAAGAAAATTGTCTTCCATTAACAATGTACTAAAAAGCTTTTGTCGATAGTTGGGTAGATGTGTGTAGCGCGCTTAGTCGAAAGCGAGGCCAACATGAAGGACCCAAGTTAAACCTTACTTAATGGACTTTATAGCTCGCCCAACTAAAACTATTAGTTGCCTGAGCGTTATTAAATAATGTATGTAACCATTTAACTTTCGTTAATACTATGCTTCCCTGGTATGAATAGGTATTCATTTATAGTAGTTTAAAGTTTATTGCTCATAATGTTCATGCGAACACTACATATTGAAATAAACTGTTTTGCGAAGTCGCGTAATTTTATTATTTTTAGGGTTCCGTACCCCAAAAGGAAAAGACGGAACCCTAATAGGATCACTTTGTTGTCCGTCCGTATGTCTGTCTATCAAGACAAGACCCTTTATCTCGGGAACGCGTGGAGGTGACGAGTGGAAATTAAAACGTTATACTCAGGTCTACAGGCTCTTAAAGCTGTAAAAAAATCAAACTCCTAAGTTAACGTAAAACAAAGATGCGGCCGTTTATGCCGCAAAAAACGCATATTTCGACACTCTCATGCACCTACAAATTTGTACGGGAGTCCGACTCGCACTTGTCCGGTTTTTTAAAATTGACTTTACAGGATTTCGCACGCAAAGAGACTGAGATGTTGGTTGTCTCATAATTATGGTCTCCTATCATATAAATAAATGAAAATAATATAAAATGTATTTATTTGAAACAAAAACAAAGTACCTACTTACATTAATATTAACGAAAGAACAAAAATTGCACTTTTACAGACTGGGATGCAGTCCTTAACGCCCGAACCTCCAGTATTTTAAGGAAACAGTGCTCCAAATTTTTAACTAAATGTTACAGTCGTTCGTTGCTAACTTAGTTACAATTACAAAACTACGTGCGCGTGTGTGAGTGTGCCTACGTGTGATGCAGTGCAGATAGGGTTTCTCATCGAGAAGTCTCGAAGCGGGCATTCCCGGGAAATTTGGCCTTAGTCGAGACGAGAAAAAAAGGGTTAAAAACCCGGGAAGCCGAAAAACTAAAAAAAACTAAAACATTAGTAGCAATTAGACGTTAATTCCTGTGTTACTTAATTACAATTATTATCCCATTTTACATCCTTTTACTAACCAATTAGGTATATTTCATAAACATCATTATTTGTTTTAATGAAACATTGTGACTTTTACAATATGTTAGTATATATCAGTGATGATAAGTATTTGTCAGTAATTATAAAAAAAAATGTCTGTGATTGATATTTTGTAAATTTTAAAGACTTTACATAAATTTTATTCTAGTTTTAAAACTCTGTGATTATAAATCAAAGTGATCATATTTGTCAGAACAGCTATTTATAAAATCAAATGTCTGTGATTGATACTTTGTTAATTTTAAAGATTTCACTTATATTTTATTCTAGTTTTAAAAGTCTGTGGTTTTAAAGAAAATTAAGAAGGCATATTTTTTAGTTAATTGACGAAGACGTATTAAAATGAACATAATATTGTTGATTAAGTACGAAAATGTGTAAGTATTTTATTTTAAAAGGGTTTTCATACATTTTTATTGAGGTTCCCGGGAAATGGTGCTCGAGAAGTCTCTCGGTATCCGGGAACAAAAAAACGTCGGGAAATGAGAAGCTCTAGATGCAGATGATGATTATGGAAGTGTAAATACCGCTAAAGATTGGTTAAATATACTTTACTAATTAAACGATAACTTTCGACTGATCCTCATAACAATAAACTATAAATAATAAATAAATAAACTTCCCTACACTCACACCAATTATCTAGCCCAAGAAAAGCTTCGAAGAAACTCGTTAAATGGTTACTAGACAACGGATAAACATACTTAAAATACTTAAATACATACTTATTATACATAGAAAACACCCAGACCTGAGACAATTTTAGAAAAACAATAATTTCTAAATTGACCCGACCGGGGATCGAACCCGGGACCTCAGAGATGGCGACACCATGAAAACCGGTGTACAAACCACTCGGTCGTAAAAGATACTAAGTTATCATTACTGATTATAGACGGCTCTTAGTGCAACAGTTGAGCAGTTCATTAAGGCTTGTCCACTAAGAATAAATCAGGTGGATTGGCGTAATATAAAACATAATACATAATGATAAAACCTATTTATAGCACGTAACCGTGTCTCTTAGCAGTGAAAGAATACTACCACCGCCTTTCTTCCCTTGGGTGTCGGACAAGGCGAATTACGGACTAAAGACTGCACATACATCCAACAGTATAGAGCGGCGATAGGCTCACCACCTGTCACGCTGAGCACATGTGCAGTCGCTATTTGGTGAAAACTGGACTATGGTAGAGGACTGTGCTTTTTCGGTCCTCATTCCTAGTCTCTTACTTAACCTTCGAGGATAAAAGTCGTGATTATAATATACATATAGCATAATTAGTAGACACACAAATACGTGTGTATTTACTAATTAAACTATAACTTTTGACTGATCCTATTATAACAATGAACTATAACTTTATTATTGAAAATGGTTATAATAATGATTTTTTTTCTAGTGAACATTTTGTCCAATTAACTATAATGATAAAGCAGCCCGGTTAATTCGCCGCTGTCTCGGTCACACTCACTCGGACGATCTACCCTAATTGAAGTTAAATCTTTGACGTGAGCCGTTAATCCAATCAATCACAGTATCGACAATACGCCTACATAGTCTATTTTGGTAGATTATCTATATATATAGAGGGTGTTTGGTTGTTTGGTAATAGGTTTATAATCCCGCTACTGGACTATCCTAGTAAGTGCGAAGAACATCTATTTATATGCGAGTTACTCTGAAAGTGCGAAAACAAAACAGCTGTCAAAAACAAAAGTAATATACATGTCATATAGCCGTTTATAAGGTGATGTTAAGTTACAGGTATATTTAGAGTAATGTACATAGAAATCACATTACCTATAGATTATTGTCATTGAAGTTATTGAGGATTCGGCGCAGAGGTTAGCGTGTCAGTATTCCAATATTCAGGCTGCGAACACAATCAATCCCTGTATTTATATCAGACATAAGAGTAACAAAGACGGCGACCTTCCAATGTCGCAGACACATCTGTGGCGTAACGAATGGCTTCAGAGTTTAGGCCATTGGGGTATTATAACTAGAGATGTTGCTAAGGGGTATTATAACTAGAGATGTTGCTAAGTCGACACGTTCCTAAGCGTTTCGCGTAATTGTGAAAGAATTCTACCACCCCCTCTCTTCCCTTGGGTGTCGTAAAAGGCGACTAACGGACAGACTGCACATACATCCAACAGCATAGAGCGGCGATGGGCTCACCACCTGTCATGCTGAGCACATGTGCAGTTATCATTATTTTGGTGAAAGACTGCTTTTGCTATCCTCATTGTCTAGTCTCTGACTAACCCTTCGGGGATAATAGTCGTGATTATATGTACGGTCGGGGTCACACGTCGCTTTACCACTTTGCAGCGATTTTCGTATGAAGCGTACCGACCGCCCGGGTACGTGCCCGTACCAAATAAACGACGCGGTGTGCAAGGGATTTTGACCTTTAGTCTGGTAAAGCGACGGAGTCCGCCATTGTACGTTGCTAAGTTCAGTAGGTGGATCGTAAATTAGTAGTAACTTTGTGGCGAAATGTTTGATTAAGCTAAAAAAGGCTAGGCACTTTCAAGTTTTGGAATATTATGGCAGGAGGCAATAATGCTGCATAGTAAACAGCACCGTTCAACCATACTGATAGGAATATGGTAATTCCATTAGTATAACTTTAAATGCTTGACCCGCGAAGCAGTTTTTGGGCACTGATTTGCGACCGCAAGGTCCACAATCGCTTGGATTACACACAATCGCTGAGGTGTTTGTAAGTAACAAATGGGCATTTGCAAAAAAATAATCCTTAATTTTCATTTATTTAAAAGAAATTTAGAGTGAGTTTCACCCATGTCCGATCAGCTGACGACAATAGTATGAGAGGTCGATTTTTTTTTGTCATCAATAAAAATTAAGGGTGTAAGTAAACAGATATAATAGATTCTATTATCTCCAAAGGGTTAGTCAGAGACTAGACAATGAGGACCGCAGAAGCAGTCCACTCCCAACTAACAAAGTTGTCATATAATATGAAGCCTAAATAACATTTGGTCTTAAAGAGGTCATATAGTTGTAACTCAAATTCCCATTAATCGTGTTACAATATATAATACGAATGATTAGTCGTATAATATTTTAGTCATTTAATTGAGTCCTGTAAACGTTTACACAACCAAATTACATGACCATCTTATAAAGATTGTAGCTGTGACCTTTAAAATACATTCACTCGTTTATTAGTCTCGTTTACGACCACTTTACGCCTTCTTGTTGTAGTATAAAAGTAATTTATATAACAATCATAATCTGGTTATAATGACGACCATAACACTGCTTTTTGTCAGTAATAAGGTTTCTACATGACAATCATATAAAGTCCATAAATTTAACTCTTACAAAACGTACAGCTGTATACACGTCTCTTATAGGATTTTTCGACTATCTTCACACGTCTTATAAATAATGTTTAAAAGCCCAATATTCAGATTTATGTGTCTTATATAACTTATGGGTTTAAAATGCTTATATAAGTTACTTATATAAACATTTTGATTATTTAATGATTTCACGTGGTTCTCTTTTACGAACTGAACTTGTATATTTTCCGTTGTTGTGACTTTGACTATACAAGCTTTTTATATGATAGCTATGATAGTGTCAAAGAATCAAAAAGTGGTTCCGTAGTAACAAATAGTATTTGTGAAAAAGGATGCATATGTACATATACAAAATGAACTTAATATTAAATAGGTAGCTTATCTTAATAATATCTAACATCTGTCAATTATCATATCTTTTTTCTCTTAAAATTTAGTAAGTTCAAGAAATCATCGCAGATTTGCAAAATGATGATGAAAATGATGAATATTCATTTGAAAGCCAAGACGATGATGATGAAAACAATAATGAAAATGAGAATTTTACAACATCTGCAATTATCACTATATTGTGATTTCAATAAAATGTTTATCCCACGGGTTTTCACTTCTTTATGGTACCCTATAAATGGCGGACGACAAAAGAATTAAAATCGTAGTATATGACTTATAGTCCTAAAATATCATATAATAGGTATCATTACTACCTAAAGTCGTATAATTGTAAAAGTACTAGAAATCTTAAATAAAATGATATGAATTATTATTATTTTGCAATAACTCGAAGGGGGTCTTAAAAATTTGTGAAAAATTGTATATACAGTCGTCATGAAATTTAATTTCCCTTAGAAAAGTAGATATTGTTACCTACTAACATCAACTACAATATAGTCAATAACATTCAGTAATAAATATGGCGTACATAAGATGATGACAATTTGTAAACAGTTATTTTGTTTTTCGTTTGTTTATTGTTGTCTCACTTCCACTGAACTGCGCTGTAATAACAAGCATCCGGGTAAAGGCTATGCTAATGACTACTTCCCAATGTTTATTAAGTTATACGACGTCTATTGGATTACTACACGACAAGATGGTTATAATATTAAACACTTTCACGACTGCTATACGAATATTTATCGTATATCTGTTATTAATATGACTGTTGCCTTCCTAGTAGCCACTAATACGAACTTGACACGATCGCTGTACAAATAAAAGTTTTATTATTTCTGCCTATTTTGCGTCATATATACCTACGTTAATACGACAGCTATATAACCAAAACAGTCTGACCTTAAGTTCTGACGAAAACGTTGTCCCGAAAACTATACGACCAAATATTATTAGTTGGACTGTTATAGACCATATTTTACCAAATTAGAACTCAGTTAACTGCATCATCAGCGTGATAGGTGGCGACATCGCCGCTCTATGCTGTTGGATGTAGGTATGTGCGTCTTTATTCCATTAGTCGCATTTTACGACACCCAAGGAAAGAGAGGGGTTGGTAGTTTTATTTTATCACGCGGTGTAATTTCTAATTATCCTAGGGTTGGTAATATTAATGAGCCGCTATACCACGCGGTGTCAAAGACAAAGGCAAAACCTTTTTGTACATACATACATACGACGATGAATGAATATATCATTAATCAAAATCATTTATTCAATTTAGGCTACAATAATTGAGCGCGTATGAATGTCGCTATGTCATCGGTTCGTAAGTCCTAACTATGGGGCGGGAGCCTTATACTGAGAAGAACCGGCAAGAAACTCGAGCAAGGGCATTTCTTTTCTCCCTTTCTTTTACAGCGTCAATACAAATAGCTAAGCTAGCTAGCCAGGTGTGTCTAAGTAGACACACCTGGACTTCATTTCCACTTAACATCCGGTGGAGTGGGGTCATTTGCCGGTCTTTGTATATAAAAAAAAATCATCACACTTCAGCAATTTTAAACAAAATACATATAGTATAATATAGTCACGACACTATTATCCCCGATGGATTAGTCAGAGACTAGGCAATGAGGACAGCAAAAGTAGTCCTCTACTATAGTCCACTTTTCACCAAATAGCGACTACACATATGCACAGCGTGACAGGTGGTGAGCCCATCGCCGAACTATTCTGTTGAATGTATGTGCTGTCTTTAGTCCGTTAGTCACCTTTTACGACACCCAAGGAATGAGAGGGGGTGGAAGAGAGAGGGGTGTTAGTATTCATTCCATTTTGCCGTCTCTAGTTGTAATACCTGGATGGTTCAGGCGCGATATCTCGCACAAACAAATACGTGAATATGTTCCGGGGCATTAAGTCCGCGAAGTTAAATCGCGTTCGGCGCGGCACGAGTGAGGGATGTGTGGCCAACCAGAGATAAGACCTGACCTCACCCTGAGTTGATGTGCCTAGTTACTTTTTTATTTTATTTGTAGAGTTAGGGATAACAAACAGCCAGACGGTAACAATATAGTGCGATAAAAACATTTTAGCCCATATTAACTTGGCCAGATCCGTTATCCACAGATTTACAAATAATTAACTTACATAAAAACTAAGTGTGGATTCGACCAAACTGGAATAAGGTTTTATACCTAGATTAAACGCCGAATTTGTATAGACTAATCTCGGAGTAAGTCTTATTCCAGTTTGGTCGAATCCACCCTTAGTCTAGTAGGTACTTAAATAGCGTAAAACACCAAGTAGGTAACAATTTTATTTAACATAAAAAAGCAAGACTATCCTATCCTATTACATTTTTCTTTCTTAAAATTTCTTTGTTTAATACATAATATACAGTATCATTCAACATCAGTTCACTTGATTAAAATTTAAATTAAACTAATAAAACTTACGTAACTACATGTTTTAAACTAACCACCGATACCGCGACTTCGTCCGCGTAACACATACCTATTAAATTCACTTAGCACAGAGCCGTATGATAGCGGCTCTTAAAGAATACCCTTCTCATCCCTTGGGTTTCGTAAAAGGCAATTAGAGAACTAAAAACTGTACACACATCCAACAGCATAGAGCGGCGATGGGCTCACCACCTGTCATGATGAGCACATGTGTTTCGTAAACGGTTGTAGCTGAAAACCAACGACTTGCTCGCAAGGCTATCGAATATGACGCTGAGCTGCCACCCTTTTACTGCTGCGGCACACACACATATTATTGTCTTTTTTTGTATTATGTTTTGTTATTGTGATTGTGTGTACCTACGTGTGTGTGTCTACGCAGTAAATAAAGTTTTTATCTATCTATCTATCATGCGCAATTGTAATTTTGGTGGAACGTCGACTACGGCAATGGACTGCTTCTGCGGTCCTCTTTGCCTAGTCTCTGACCAACCTTTTGGGTATAATACACTGGCCTGCAAAAATAAGTATTAAACTTTTAAAATTGTAATAACTTAATGTTTTATATTTTAGCGTTTTATTAACGCTTAAATATACTTAAGTAAAATTTTAAACACTGAAAAAAGACGTCAACCTCAGGTGGGAATCGAACCACGCACCTTCCGCATTCCGGGCGGCTGCCTTAACCACTTGGCTACCGAGGTCTGGCTTTCAACCGTCGAAAAATTTTTACTTATTGTAATAACTTTTAAAGTACACAAGATAAATAAGACACCAAGACTTAAAAATGTTACTATTGTATA
This sequence comes from Scoparia ambigualis, assembly GCA_963921215.1. NCBI lineage: Eukaryota > Metazoa > Arthropoda > Insecta > Lepidoptera > Crambidae > Scoparia > Scoparia ambigualis. The sequence continues at coordinate 22,716,125 of OY992520.1, forward strand.
ATTTACAATAGTTTCAAAGAAAGCTGATAAAATTGCTATAAAACGTTTTTTATTTTAAATCTCTAACTTCTATAATTTAAAAAAAAAAAAATTTTGAAAGTGTGATACTTATTTTTGCAGGCCAGTGTAGTTGTGAATCTATTTCAACCTTGTAATACCTAGTAAGTTTTCAACAACCTTGGAAAATTCGTAGGCAGTGTAATTTTCGATAGGTCCTCATTCCTCAACAAATATTGTGGTAACTCCCAGTGGTTTTGGATTACTGTATGTACCCTTGGAAGATTCTCCAAATTTATTTTGTTGAATCTTTTTTTATAAACACAAAGGGCTTACCTGATGAGAAAGGTCAACTCAAAGAAAAGTGGCTATCTTATCTCTAACTCGGAACACAACAATGTCATTAATGTTGTTGTTATGGCGACAGACTTAAGACGAGATGAAGGAAGGGCTTAGATGGATTCAAAAGAGTTGCCGATCTGAAAACGCCTCTAAAGGAGATATTGTATCAATTCAGCGTATTAACAAAACATGCCATGTCCTTTGGAATTTATTAAGTAACGAATTTATTTAGGGAACATTTTTGCTCAATAGCTTAGCGTTGGATACTCGATATTTATGTTAAGCCCGAAGTTTGTAGGTTGCTTCAGATTAAAGTACTATCGAATTCAGCTTAATCAGTTGAAAGATAAATGTTAGCTCTAGCGAGATCGGAAGCGCTGTTGGCGGGCTGCCAAATGTTCCAATGCCTTAAGGATGACTGTCTTTTTGTGTCAAATGAGAACGATCTAAACACAAAAGTACACTTAGGTTTGATTCAAAGATCCGTTTAGTCTACTTCCAAGACAAATTTAAAGGAAGTTAAGGTTTAACTTCGACTTGTGTTAGCGAAATAGATAATTTCAAACAGACTATTTACGTACCTGTAAGTTTTAATGCCATGGACATGAAAAATGCTACCGATAGGAAAGTAAATTAATTACATGTTAAATAAAATTATTATTTGTTTTATTAAATGTTTATAGAAGACTTACAGCATTACGATCACTATTCGATTAACAATATAGCAAACTATTTACTGATTAATGACTAATCATGAACTGAAAAGGCTTCCAAACTTTAAAATTTTTAAGCTTTTCTTTCACATCTCTAAAAAGGATTTGTGAAAAATGCTTCGTGGTCACGTGTTACGGGTGTTTCAAAGAAATCTTCTAAGATTTAATTAATGCTCTAGCATTAAACCAACTTATGCTCTAAGAACGAAATAAGTTGTAGACAGGTCGCTAACAATGGAAATATATGAATATTTACAATGAATTATACACGGACATTATAATTATGAAACATACTAGCAACCTCTTAAGGTTTGGTTCAGACGTGCGTGATTAATATGTTTTCCTAAGAAACTTGTCATTATGTAACATCATCAATATCGAGTTCCCTATAAATATCGCGTGTTTGTGCACGATTTAGTAGGGAGGGGTGAAATGTTATGGCGCCATGCCGTTGACCATTAGTTCTTGAGAAGTGTTGTTCAGTATATTCACGCCCTGAATACCATAGGAGGTTGTTAAATTGTATATAATTACTTTTTATCACAAAAAGTATGTGGTGGTTTAACGGCAAATGGCAAAATTAATAATCAATTATTACGCTCTTTTGCCTATAGATTGATTTATTAATTTAAGCAGTATACTCCATACGAAATATTAGCGTTAATTTGATATTGTATTTTGACTTGACATTTTAAACTTAGTTTACTCGGTCTTACCGCTCGGCCTCGACCTTTGGCGACAGGGCTTGCGATTTCTCTGTATATTCCGTAATGTTTACCGTTGATTATACCACGAACAGTACCTAGAAAATCGCTTGCCGCGTCCCAAGACTGTCGTACTCGTGGCCAAGGCCCAAAGAAATTAGCGACAAGAATCAGCCAGTGATCAGATTACGAAGCTTCACTTAAAATTCATGGAGGCCATAGTTGTGTGTGCCCAAACATTTTTATTTCGCCGTTACGTTAAACTGCTTGAAGCCGTTGTGGGCGCGGCACTTGAGAGAATTGGAACACAGCCAGCTACGCTCCCACTAGCACTTACCTCGCACCAATCTTATACGAGATTACAAAAATGGGCCATAGGGGAATTGTTTTAGACAAAATTGCTATGATTCGATGCAACGGTGCGCTCGGTGGCTCGGGCACTGTCTTACGTGAGACAGTTGGAAATGCTAAGTGGGGGTATGCAGTTCTTTTCAGTTATTGATAAACGAACGGCGTTTACGCAAACAGTGCATACTGAAATCAAATTCGTAATACGGATCGGTCCACTTATTATTTACGTACTTTACGAACCTTTTGCAGGATCCGTAGTCATTTCAAAGGTTGGGGGTTATAAAGGCAGCGTCATGTCACGGTCTGGCAGCGTCATGTCACGGTCTATAGCTCGTTAGATTAGTTGTTAAGTCTTAACTACAAGTTAGTTAACTGTTTTTATTATTATTATTAGTATTGACGTCAATAAGTGCCTGTAAAGGTTTACATTGAATTAATAATTTGACTTTGACTTTGATTAATGTTTTATATTTTAGCGTTTTATTAACGCTTAAATATACTTAAGTAAAATTTTAAACACTGAAAAAAGACGACAACCTCAGGCGGGAATCGAACCACGCACCTTCCGCATTCCGGGCGGCTGCCTTAACCACTTGGCTACCGAGGTCTGGCTTTCAACCGTCGAAATTTGTCAGTGCTTGATGCTTATGTTGTACGTTGTCGTCTTTTTTCAGTGTTTAAAATTTTATTTGACTTTGATGTTCGCCTTATACTCTTTTACCGTAGACAAGCACGCAATCTGGTATCTCTATACAGCATTAAATGCCCGCATTATCATAACAGGGATAAATAAATACTGGAGGAAGCTCTAAACTCTTCGTAATTTAGTCATCAGCGCGAAGGTTTAGTATGTTTAGTTATATCTTGGGTGGACGAGTTGGTATCGTTCTAACGTGGTCCCGAACTGTCTCACCACACGGACTGTCGAAGGGTTCAAGAGTTTTAGTACGTATGTCAACTCTCTGCCTGCCTATTTTCTTGAAAAAGTTATAGTTAAGTCCAAACACAAATCACGCCAAGTCAAAAAATTTGTTATCGCAGGGAACTGAGGCATTGGTCTTTTGTTACGTCTACGCAAAGTGAGTTAGCACAGGTCATGTATCACCGTCCTAAGCTATGTCAGTATAAAAAATCTATACAAAACTGATATTCCGAATCCCTCTCACGCCATTCATTGATGGGTATATATGGGAATTGACGCGGACAGCAGTCTGTGCCAGTTTTAAGTATTGTCCGAGCCCGCAGGCCTAATCCCCGCGTGGCAGGACGTCCATCACGCCCCTGGCCCGCCGCCAGCAGGTAATCCCACCACAGCCTGCGGTCGTGTCTCCCACAAGGGAATTACTGCACCACACTCCTTGTATAACGCATAACATATATCAGAGCGAAGGGTATGCTGACCTCTTTGGAATATCTTGAGAGCTCATTTAAAAGTCGCTTCAACAGTCCACAGTATAAACATAAAAACTCTTTATACTAATATAGAGAAAGTAGGTGGTAGTTTCAGAGTTGAAAACTTCTAAGATTTGATGAAGCAATGTTGATTAAAAAACATAAGCATCAAGCACTGACAAATTTCGACGGGTGAAAACCAGACCTCGGTAGCCAAGTGGTTAAGGCCGCCCGGAATGCGGCAGGTGCTTGGTTCGATTCCCGCCGTCGTCTTTTCCAGTGTTAAAAATTTTACTTAAAAAAAATTTTAGATGGAGAAAGAAGTTTAAACTTTTTTTTTACCTACTTCGCGTAAGCACTTTTCCTTCATCTCACCTGATGTTGGATGATGATAATTCCGATGGTGGAAAAGCACTTAACCCGGAGCAGGCTATCTTATCTTTAACTACTTATTTAACGTATTGTTAATCACCGCAATTGTCAAGAATTGCTATAAGAAGATCAATATTCTACCAGAGGAATAGCGACATATAGAAGCAAGACATTACCTCAACCAATTTCGGAAACAGTGCATTAATGACTACCGTTGCTGACCTCTTTATGAGTTGATGACTATTCGTTCAAAAAATACATACAGTGTATATGTTTGTATTTCTAGCTACAACAGATTAACTTTAAAATGGCATGCATCATTTGCCGCCAAACCCGGTTTCATGGCAATCTGACGCGCGCCTAACTATGGCGGAATGGCCAGTTATTTGTCATAATTAGCTGCTCTCATTTAACGAGGTGCACGCAAACAGCAGGTCGTTTGCTGAATGCGGCCGGCGGCGGCGGCAGTAGGTAGTGACGTCACCACGGATTACTGCTGCTAACTTCGACCGCGACCTATCCAGTGCAATTAAAACCTTTAACGAGTACTTCCGTTCAGAACTCTCTCCAAGAATGTTGGGGTGCATCTGACAATGTAATAAACGTGGACTCGCGGCGGCTAATTCAATCAACTTTAGTTTACAATTCTTAGCGACGGTATTTTCAGTTTTAAAAGTTTTCAGTTTTGAGACTACCGTTATCTCGGTCTTCTTGTTACTACAGAAGATCTAAACACCAAGATAAACTAGTCTACGCAATAAGATAGAGGTATGATACATAAAAATAATAATAGTCGTAATTATATGTATGTTATTTACACATTGCCACATTGGTGTAGTTTCCGCTTTATTAAAATTTCTAAAACGCGTTCACACGATTTCTGGCCCGTTGCCACACCCCAGGTAAGCCGGGCTGCGGCTGTCCTTTCGTCGGAGTTAAGGCCGCTTTTGTAAATCGTCAGCTCATGACTCAAAGAAACAAAATTAACTATGGGATGTTATATCTGGTGTATGTAAGTACAATGTTTTTTCGCTTGATAAGGTGTGTTGTGGCGGCTACCAAACCACCTCTCACCTCTTGGGTGTCGTAAAATGCGACTAATGGACCTCTTAACATTTTATTTTATTTTATTGTGACATTTTATTCAATTAATTTTTATACTTAAATCAATTAGTATTTATTTATATTAATGTTCATTCACACGACTTAATATTATTTCAATTTTTATTGTTTTTTTTATTTATTCCATCAAAAGGAAAATCTGTTTTCGCGACCTAGTGGGTTCTCTGGGCAAAAACTGAAAACCAGTGCTTTGCTCTTTGAGCAAAGGTATCACTAAGTTTTTGCGTTTTTGCATCGCTGCGGCACACATGCTACCAACTACCAACATGTTATTTGAATGTTTTTTTTTTATTTGTACCTAAGCATGTGTGTGTTTTTGATGCAAATAAATGTGTTATCTATCTATCTATCTATCTAACAGTATAGAGCGGCGATGGGTTCACCCCCTACCATGCTAAGCACACATGCAGTTGTTATATAGTGAAACGTAGTCTAAGGCAATGGACGGCTTTAGCGGTTCCTATTGCTCTCTGTTAGTCAGATATAATTTTCCTTTCGGCGATAATGGTCCTGAGAATAATGTATGTAATAACGTATGATTGAAAGTCTAGTTTTACGCCGTCAAATATGCAAGTTACGAGTGTAAGACTTAAGAGTGACAGATCATTTCGAAATGTTACTTAGAGACTTTTGAGTAGCCATAAAATTAAATATGTAAGCTACGAAGTTACGAGTGTAAAACTTAGGAGTGAAAGATCATTTCGAAATGTTACTTAGAGACCTTTGAATAGTCATAAAACTATAAATCAACTAGCAGCCGCTCGCGGTTTCACCCGCGTGGTTCCTGTTCCTGTGGGAATACCGGCATAAAAAGTATTCTTTGTGTTAATCTAATAATAACTATCTGTATGCCGAACTTCATCCAAATCTATTCAGTAGTTTTTACGTGAAAGAGTAACAAACATCCATCCATACTTACAAACTTTCGCGTTTATAATATTAGTAGGATCACTAATGGCAGTCACCGACCTCAATTATTCAAATTGTTGATCTCCGATCGTAATCAATTTGTTCACATTTCGATGGCAAGATAGAAAAGACCTCCTTCTTTATTGAGGAT